>ML677351.1:23808051-24282849 GCA_007922305.1 Dermatemys mawii
CCCCCTAATCATTTTTGTTGCCCTCTGTTGGACTCTTTCCAATTTATCCACATCCTTCTTGTAGTGTGGGGCCCAAAACTGGACACAGTCCTCCAAATGAGGCCTCACCAATGCTGAATAGAGGGGAACAGTCACGTCCCTCAATCTGCTGGCAGTGCCCCTAGTTATACAACCCAAAATGCCATTAGCCTTCTTGGCAACAAGGGCACCCTGTTGACTCATATCCAGCTTCTCATCTACTATAACCCCTGGTCCTTTTCTGCAGAACTGCTGCCTAGCCATTCAGTCCCTAGTCTGTAGCAGTGCATGAGATTCTTCTGTCCTAAGTGCAGAACTCTGCACTTGTTCTTGTTCAACCTCATGAGATTTCTTTTGGCCTAATTCTGTAATTTGTCTAGTATCCTCTATATCCTATCTCTACTCTCCAGAGTATCTACCACTCCTCCCAGTGTAATGTCATCTGCAAACTTGCTGAGGGTGCAGTCCACGCCATCCTCCAGATCATTAATGAAGATATTAAACAACCGTCCCCAGGACGGACCCTTGGCGCACTCCACTTGATACGGGCTGCCAACGACACATGGGAAGCCATGATCATTACCCATTGAGCTCAACGATCTAGCCAGCTTTCTATTCACCTTATAGTCCATTCGTCCAGCCCATACTTCTTTAACATGCTGGCAAGAATACTGTGGGAGACCGTATCAAAAGCTTTGCTAAAGTCATGTTAGGTGAGCATCTATTTATGCCAAACATTGCTGTTAGGATTACAGCATCGCACTTAAAAATTTTTCTAGAGCTGTGATTGTCTCCACAGAAACTATTTCCTGAGCCAGGACTCTCTCCTCTATGTGGAAGGAACAACCACCATTGGGAGCTGTCAAGAAGTGTGTGCGCAAAAAGCAGGACTTGCCCAGACAGTACTGTAAGTTGATTATTTATACAAAATAAAAGCTGCAAGGATTAAAGAGATCCTTACTGGTGTCAGTAATATTTTATCAGCATTCTCCGTGTATTTCCATTGACACACATGGGCCATGTGTAACAAGATGGGTTTAGGCAAGTTAACAAAGGAAAAGAAGGAGAGAGACAAATAGAGAGAGTCACTCTTGTCATCATGGAAGTTATTTCTGTACAAATGCAATAGGGATGATAAATCTACTGTCTTTGGAGCATCCAACTCACTGACAGGGAGAGTGATAGCAAAGAGCCAACTACAGACAAAAGTTAGCCAAAAAAATTGATCCTTTTAGAATCAGGGGGTTCTCAGACATAATTGTATTATGATCCCCATTTGACAACAAAAATTACTATACGACCCCAGGATGGGGACCGAAGCCTGAGCTCACATAAGCTCCAGAGGGGGAGCAAAGCCTGAGTCCTGCTGCCTCCGGGCTGATGGGGGCGAGAGGGCAAAGCAGAAGCCCAAAATCTTCAGCTCGAGTCTGGGGGCCTGTAACCTGAGTTCCATGACCCAGAGCTGAAACCCTCTGGCTCTGGCTTTGACCCCGAACTTCAACAAGTCTAATGCCTGCCCTGACAACCCCATTAAAATGGGGTCGTGACCCACTTTGAGTCCCGACCCAGTTTGAGAACTGCTGTTTTAGAGCACTTCCACTAAGGCTGTGTGTATACATCACAATTGCTGGTTGACTCAACTGATGTCGGCTTACAACTGCCAATTTGTGTGTGTTGCTCAGGCATGTGCACACTTGGCTACTTGCATCTGAGCTTTGAGTCCTCCTCACTAGCAAATGCGGTGTTCCATGAGTAGGTATCCCAGAGTGCCTCGTGCTGCCATCTGGCACATTCTCTTCCAGGACATTTTTGCAGTGCTTTGTGGGATTCCCAGGGATTTCTGGGGACTAGGATTCAAGTTCCTACAACATCACTTTCTCTGTTTCATAGTGCTTATTCCATCCCATAATTTTCACACCATTTTTAAAGTTCCAATATTTTTTTATGCCGCGTCTTGGTCTCTGCCATCTCTCCAAAAGAAGCGGGATCTCTGCAGAGCTCACTACAATTCTCATGAATATTGTTAATACAGGACACCTGATTTTCCTGTGTCTAAAGAGATTCAGGGATTACTGTGTGGAGATGAAGATGAGATGCTGAGGAATGGATGGTGAACATAGAAATATCAGGTTGTTGCTGGCATTCATGGAGCTTATCCACGTTGCATACTTGTGCTTCTGGGGCTAAGAAATGAGCATTAAGTGGTGGGAATCCACAGTAGGAGCTTTTATCATCCAAATGCACAGGCCATTAAATGTCTTCTGCTGCACCAGACTGTGACTCTTGGCAATGTGCAAGAAATAGTGAATGGGAAGCCCATTGCTTCAAAACCAAACTGGTGGACCAATAGACTGGATGCATATTGCAATTCTGGCACTACCTCTCCTTGCTATGAGTACATAAAATGAAAAAGGTACTTTTCCATTGTTAGACAAGAAGTGGTAGATCACGTGGTATGCTTACTGATATTAATGTGGGCTGGTCAGCATAGGTGCATTATGGTCACATCTTCAAGAATATGGGACTTTTCCAAAGGTTGCAAGTAGGGACATTCTTCCCTGATTGGCACATTCACATTGGTGATGTTGAAATGCCAGTAGTGATTCTTGGGGACCAAGCCTACACGTCCTGGATCATGGAACCATACACTGACCACCTAGACAGAACCAAGGAAAGATTCAGCTATAGCTGAGCAGGTGCAAATTTGCTCTGCTGCAGGGAGAAGATGGGCTGCCTGCAGCTGGAGAGGCAGACAAAGTCTTACGGTTTTTCAGAAGTGGATCCAAACCTTACCTGCCTCTGTTGGAGGCAGATAAATCAAAGACTGCATACAGCACAATACCCAGTGCTGTGGATCCATGGGCCTCACTCCTCCAACCAAGAACATTTTCAGGTAAGGCATACATACATTTTCCTAATTTGTGTAACATAGCAGTGCCTGTGAATGTGTCTTCACAGCATAGCAAGCTCGAGTTATAACTTGAGCGTTACCCCTAACTAGGTGCATGTACAGACACAAAAATCTCTAACTGGGGAGTGCTGTTGATGCTCCAGCTAGTATTGCAGTGGGGATGCAACAGTTTCAGTTACAAGAACTCAGCAGCAGCTAATCCAGTTGCTCCACTAATCTAGTCACTTTGTAATTCCAGTGCTATTTTGAAGTGTGGGTGCTCTCCTTTGAGCTAGGCTAGCTGCAGTACAGTAACTTGGGTGTACTAACTCAATTTTAACTGTTGCAGTGAAGACAAACCCTAAAACAGCATGACCATCATACTACTGTCATCTGAGTCTATGAAGAAGCCATTTGTGACTCTTCAGGAGCACAAAGCCTGTCTAATTTTGCTAAAGATTTATTGTCCAAGGTTTAGAAACACAAAGAACAGGGTTGAGAAGAGAAATGGATACAAGCAAAAGAGAGAAAGGAGAATGCTGTATTATCTTAAGATCTTCTTTCTGATGTTCCTTCCTGGTTTCCCCCTACTCTCCTACGTGTTTGGAGCCATCGCTGGGGTTGGAATGTCAAGGTAGGTTAGCTCTTGCTACAGTTTTGTCAGTATGGTTTCGCTGCTTCCTTGGAAGATCTCCACTGAATTCTAGAATGATCTACTGGTGTCTCAAGAAGCCATTACTACTGAACTATATAGTAACTCCACCTTGAATCCTGAACGCAAGAGCTCCAGTGTCCTAATGTATAATAAAATAGAATTGGGGCCATAGAGAGGCAGTCTCAAAGGAAATGGCAGCTCTTGATCACAAAAAGAAACCATAGGAACAACTGTATTCATGTTTTGAGGCGTCTTGATAAATAGATGCCTCTTTGAAATACTACACTTACTACATATTACAAATACACTTTGAAATACAGTGGAAATTAACTCCTAAACAGTTACTCCATGACTCTCCATGCTACTGTAGGTTGGGGCTTTTAAGAAGTTGCTGTAAGAATTATACAGTACCAGACCCACTAAGAAATGAGGACTGGAGAAGAACAATACTTTATCTATATGGCATCCTTCATTCAACTATCTCCAAAGCCATTTACTGACTTTAAGTAATTGTAATTGAATCTTACAAAGAGATTCACAGCTTGCTTTTTGAGCAGTATCACGGTGAGGTGATTTTCAGGCCCATATGTTTTTTGGACAGGGCTACAGAGTGACTCAATGGTGTAGGGAGGACTAAAATGTAAGGCTACACATACCACTAACCTTCTCTATCCTTGAGACAATGCTGTCTGGTACACTTCTGCTGCCATTGAGATATGACTATAAACGGATGTAGAAACTATTCCATTGCTTGCTTTGTTTTTTATTCATGTAACTGTGTGTCCCATCTTTTAAGTCTTGCTTTAAAAGCACGGAATGTTGTATAGGCTTTTCATATACTCCGAAAAAGCAGTGCTAAAACAACTGAGCTTTCTTGTTACCCTTGAAGGTAGATGGGAGACAGGCTTGTCAGGCTGGATTGCATTTTCCTATTAATAAACTTTATGTTCTCTTGGAAAAAAATAAGTAATAGACACAAATCCTGAATGTATAAGGATTTCGAAAGGAGGCAGATCAAAGAAAACGTCTGACTCCAAAGGAACACTGGTTCATCAACTAACGACAAGCTTTCTTTTCATTTCCTTTTATCATTATTATTGTTTCTTTGTAGAGACAAGGGGGTGAGGTAGTATCTTGTACTGGATCAGGTTCTGTAGGTGAAAGAGACAAGCTTTTGAACTTCACAGAGCTCTTCTTCAGGTCTGTGGTTTGTCTTGCTCAGCAGCCAGTCTACTTTCTGGATAGAGCTCTGCCGTTAATGTTTTTTAGCAACCATTTGCTAACTGGTTAAAACACATGTCCTGAATCTTTCAGTGCTTAATCAAATTAATTTTTGGATGTAGTCTGTGTTTTGTACAGGTTGAAATGGAGGAAATTCCCCTCCCCCGCTTTATTTTTCTTGACTTGCTTACACTGGACTGTGCACTGGTGATTGTTTGTTAGTATTGTGTATGTGACTCTGAAAGGAGAATTGTTAAGAACACTTACTTCCTTTCATTCATATATTGTTAATTAAATCTTGTTTCATTTTAATGAGAGCTGTTGAGATGTGGACATGTTCTATTAATCCAGTATCCTGAGAGCACAGCAATTTGCATGTAGTTAATGCCTGGGAATTAGATGGAAACTTCCTGATTCCATACATTAGTGGCTCCCCAAACCTCAGCACCGGATTTACAGTGTCTTGAGATGTTGAAATCCAGCTCAGGTCAGCAATAATACTTAGCATTTATGTAGTGTTACACAAACATTGGTTAGCTAGTGTCTAACCATTGCTAACTGATGGCTATTTTATAACCTATGTGACATTTGATGGTATCAATCCAACTCCCAGTGGTCAGGTTTCTATCCTGCATAAATAACACTGCTCTACAGCCAAAATGCTTCTGAAATAAATGTAGTCAAACTTTACTAATTCTGGGTCACTGAGAGAGAAAATGATGCTTAAAATTGTTGATTGGCTCTAGTTTTCAAGATATGCTATTGGGTCAGTATATACGACCCTTGACATGGGAATGGCGGAGGATAAGTGAGTTATAAAGGGAAGGGATCTCAATTTAAACCAGAAACGACTAAAATACATCTTTGACTGGATCTATGAATAAATCTATGACTGGGTTTGGACAGTAGTTGCTTTTTAGGTAAAACAATGAGTGATGCAATCTGAAGCTGGTATTGCGTCATACATGATATGAATTGCATCATGTTATTCCTAGAAGTCATGGATGATGCAATCATAACGAAGCTTACATCACTCTGCTGAACAAATTGCCCTATATCAGCTCTAGATATCATACAGTGTCGTGCTCTCTTATTTGTCAGTGTTTGATTTTGCAAAGGGACACATTTCTGTTTAGCCAAAGTGAGCAGAGATGCCTTGTACTTGTGTGAACAGTGCAGATAACTTCTGCTGTGTTTGTGGTGAAGTGACATTTGCATCACAAAAGCGCAGTATAACCACTATGGTTAAGAAAGACTATCACCTTTTATTTTTGCCTGCAAAATTGAGATCAGGACAAGAGGTGGGCCCCACACATATGCTGCAGCACTTGTGCAACAAATCTTCGCCAGTGATTGAACAGAAAAAGGAAATCTATGCCTTTTGCAGTGCCAAGGATTTGGAGAGAGCCAACAGATCATACCAGCAATTGTTACTTCTGCATGGTGCCTCCAGTTGGGAAAGGTGTGTCAAAGAAGAAAAAGTGGACTGTGCATTATCCAAACATTCCATCAGCTATACGCCCAATACCCCACGGAGAAGGACTGCCAGTTCCTGATGCACCAGAATCATTCTCACTTGAGTCAGACGAGGAGGAGGAAGAGGATGAAACTTCTGGTCCTGAACCATCAATGTCACAGGACCCACATTTTCTCCCATCCTCCTCCTCTGAACCACACCTCATAACACAAGCTGAACTGAATGACCTTGTCAGGGATTTCGAACTACCCAAGAGTAAGGCAGAGCTGTTGGGCTCCAGACTACAGCAGTGGAATCTCCTGGCAGGTGATGTTCGGGTTTCCATGTTCCGTGACCGTCAAAAGGATCTTGTCCCATTCTTCTTCATGGAAGGTGATCTTGTAGCCTGCAACAACATCGATGGTGTGATGGCAGCCCTCAACATCATTCACGATCCAGATGAGTGGAGACTCTTCATTGATTCATCGAAGACGAGTCTTAAAGCTGTTTTGCTGCATAATGGCAATGTTTTGCCAACAATTCCAGTTGGTCATGCAGTCCATATGAAGGAAACCTATGACAACATGAAACAATTTTTAAGTTGCATAAACTATGACCAACATCAGTGGCAGCTTTGTGGCGATTTGAAGGTTGTTGCTCTCTTGCTTGGTCTGCAGACTGGATACACGAAGTACTGCTGTTTTCTCTGCGAATGGGATAGTCTTGCAAGAGATTCCCACTACATCAAGAAAGATTGGCCACTCCAACAGTCATTGGAGCCTGGGAGGAAAAGTGTTCAGCATCCACCTCTTGTTGAATCAAGGAAGATTTTGTTACCACCCTTCCACATCAAGCTGGGTCTGATGAAGAACTTTGTCAAGGCCATTGACAAAACACAAGCAGCTTTCAAGTACCTCCGTGGAAAATTTCCAAGGTTAAGTGAAGCTAAAATAAAGGAAGGTGTCTTTGTTGGTCCTCAGATTTGTGAACTTCTTCGAGATGATGCATTTGACCATGCACTGCGTGGCAAGGAAAAGACGGCATGGAAAGCCTTCCAGTCAGTGGTGATACAGTTTCTCGGAAACAACAAGGCAGACAACTACAGGTTGTTGGTGGAAAACCTCCTCAAGGCATACAAAAGCCTTGGTTGCAACATGTCACTAAAGATACATTTTTTGCACTCTCATCTAGATTTTTTTCCACCGAACTGCGGAGCAGTGAGCGACGAGCACGGCGAGCGATTTCACCAGGACATTGCAACAATGGAGAAACGCTATCAGGGCAAATGGAGCCCATCAATGCTTGCAGACTATTGCTGGACAGTGACAAGAGATGCTCCATTTAATGAATACAAGAGACAAGCCAAGAAGCGCCGAGTAGACACTGAACAGGACTAAACTATGTACATAATAGTTTTTTGCCTTTTGTTTCATAATACATTTTATTTATATAACCCTTTTGCTGATTTTTAAAGTGTTACATAAACAGGACAGGTGAAATATTGTCATGTAAAGCAACCATAAACACAGGAAAAGACCTAGGTTTACAATTTATGATTAAAACTCTACTATCTACACAATATACATAGACATAAAATGTAAAAACTTAAATATCTTAGAAACAGTAGCCAATCAGTTGTTTTAATTGTCATATTTGAATTCAGCACATCAAAATACATAATAAATATCACATTTTATCTCTGAAGCAGACGACTTCTAAAAAATTGTAGACCAGTGTGACCACCACTAATGACATGAACTCTGACACCCAACAGGCCACCTTTGCCAAGAAGTCAAGAACTGAGTAGAATTGGAAACTGAACTTACCTCTTCACTAAAGGAGGTTTTTACAGCCTATCTCTGGGGTTGTCAATCATGTAATCTCTCACAAGTGTTACATTCACACACATGGTTTTTTATTGGGGGGGGAGGGGAGGAGAAACAGTGTAACAATAGTCTGTTGATCAAGTTTCAAGTATGCACACAGCATCTGTGTGATAACCAGCAGCTCTAACACCAGCAGCCTGGTTCAGAGCAGCTTATCACATACACACACACTGCTACTTGTTTGCTGGCTGTTGGTGTCTAGGCTGTGAGCCACAGCAGCAGCACATTTGTGGCACCCAGGGTTACAAGGGCAGGTAGTGGCAGCCTCTCACTGGTTGGGATTGCACCCCATAATATGACAGCTGTCTCATTCTATCATGGTAGAGTTGGGTGGTGCAGTTGGTCTCAGGATCAGTTGAAAATCTGAGAGAGGGAGGGCAGGAGGAAGATGAGAATTGCGGAAGGAAAAGGACACAGGAGAGAAGGGAAGACAGAGGATGAACTCGTGTGTGTCAGGCTGATGTTTCTCTGATCTAATGGTGAGTTAAGTATTCTCACCAATGAGCTGATCTGGTTTTTGCAATGGTCAATGCACACTAATAAAGAACAGAGTCTCTGGAGCGAAGCAGAGGCCGGTTGGCCTTTCCCCAAGGAATTCTCCAAGAGTCTGTTTCACCATTATGGTCCTCAAAATATCTATTTTTAAAAACTCTGGAGCAGGGGAGGCAATGAGTGGAATATGCTACCCACTCATTATTTTGTTCACTAATTAGGCCTATTTTCTGACATACCAATTTTGGGTCCGTTGATATTCGATTCTGTTCTCCCATGATTTACTGCTCACAGTCCTTGAGTTGCTTCAGTAGCCCTTTTTGTCTGCAGTAATCCAGCCTTTCTGTCTCCTTTCCATACTGGTGTTCTGCTTCTATAAGCATTTAAATTATTACAGGCTATTGGAGTATTCTATGCTCCAATTGTTGACCTTACAGTTAGGGTAGATTTGCTAGGCCAAAATTACTACAACAGTGGATCTAAAACCTAGCTATTCATATGCATGTGAGGAAGGCAGGTGCCATAACACTGGTAAGAGGTATAGCTGATCAATTTTTTTTTCTGTTGACTCTTTGGCCTGCAGAACTGGTTTGGTTTAGTCATGTGAATCTCAGTTTCAGATATCATCTTGATATCTGTGTTTTGTAAGATATGTCTGACTTCAACTGAGGCTCAGCAAATTTGGATTGCCTGTTCTACTTCAGGAATGTGATATTGTTACAAAATATTTCATGCAGTCATGAGAATGCAGCACTCATTCATTATTAATCTTTAGATAGTATGGATGGCTTCGCTGCACTGTGCCATTGAACTCTCTGGTCTTAATCTACGACATTTGATCTGTGAGATCACTGGTTTCTGCTTTTGGACCCTTTGTCTCTGAGTTTTCATTCTGCAATGGCCAAGCCATCTTTAGGCATGGGCGGTCTTATAATGTTCTCAATCTCTTCATTTTTCCCCTAAATCCTATTCCCTTGGTTTTATGACTGATCTGTTTTCTGTGCATTTGGGGGAGAGTACGTTGCTATATTTGGGGTTTCCAGTATCCCAGATTTTCATTCCATCTTTTTCTCCCTCTGTGGCTCTTTCCACTTTACTAGAATGTGTGTCTGTATTTATAATTACTATTTGTTTATTTAATGTAACCCTCTGCCAGGCCGAGTTGATAGCAGCAAGGGCCACGTTCAGTACGTAGGAGTTCCCTCTCAACAACGCAATGCAAAAGCTGCTCAAGCTCCCACCCAGTGACCTGGGAAAATCTTACACACACCCCTAGGTGCTTCAGAGAGGCAACACTTCCCCTCTTGCAAGCATAGAGTCTCAGTGTAGCAGAAAATCTTTAATAACGTGAGGTAAATGACATCAGGATTAAATTGGGAAAAAAACACCACAACTAGGGTTCATAAACCAACCCATGAGCAAAAACCCACCCCAGAAAATTGGGCTGTGTCCTTTCCCTTTGGTTCTTGAGTCCAGCAACCCAAAAATCACCCAAAGTCCCAAATATCCAACAACCCAAAAGTTTCTGTCCCTGGTCATTGCAGCCCCTGAGTTCAAAAGTTTACCTGCAGAGTTTTACCTCCCAGCCTGGGTGGAAATGGGGGGTGGCATGTTAAAGGACACCTTACGTGGTCTGAGGCCAACTGCTCTGTGTCTCTGTGCGGTTCTGCTGCAGCCTTCACCGCAAGCTGCTCCGCTCCACCAGCAGCTCAGTGATGTATCTTCACCCCCGCCACTACGTAACACAGCTCTTAGTAATTTTAGCTCTTTAGTGATTTCAGCTTTTCGTAGGGGAACATCAGTGCTGGTGCATCATTGGCCCAAAGTGAATTCAGCTCAGCAGATTGTAACTAGAGTCCTAATGGAATCAAAATCAGCTCTGATATTGCACAGTGGAGAGAGGAGGAGGTGCAATTGGTGTTTCAGGCCCTCAAAAAGGGCCCACACCACCAGGTACAAATACCTGTCCCCAGCCTCTCTCAATTCACTATGTTTTGGAACTCATGTCCTTGCCTAGCAAGTGCTACTTAGTTGATGGTGAGTCCCTTTGTAATAAAACAGTTCCACTGTCCTTGATTTATATAATCAGGGTAATAACACTTTATTCTTCCTGCCCCAATAACAGAGAAACTGGGGATCCCACAACAGCCAAAATGACCATTTCGGCTGCTGTGGGCTCGTGCTAGGCAGGGTGGGTGTGCCTGTGCAAATGAGATCAGCCCCTGAAGTTCTTTTCCACAACTCCCCGCAACTCCCCACCAGATGTCAGGATAGAGCTCATCCTGACTCCGCTTACATTAATATTAATAACATCCATTTACCATTTAGGTCTTTATTTGGTTTCTAAGCTTTTTCTTGTAAACACGCTGAAATTGAAGTAATTCCTTAGTTTTGTTGAACCAGCCATGTATATTAGTGTGTGTGGTCTGGAAACACAATTTGTGCTTCCAGCACCATTTCTTAGGTTGGCTAAATATTCTTTGCAAAAGTTAGATTGTTTTCAGCTGTAATGACAAGAACCCCATGGCCTCAGAAATATTTTACAAGAAGTTAGAAGAGCTCTTTTTGTTTTTTCCTATAAAGAGGTCCTTAATATGCCTTGTTGTCTTTAAAAATGTTGTGGACTTACTCCACATGATGCACCGTTCTTAGTTCTACAACATTAGTACCCTTCAAAGGCTTTTCTTTTGGGCCTTTGCTCCTTTACATCAGGTTGAAAAAATCTCTACAGACTCCTCAGTACTGGGTGTTTTATGCTATTTAGCTAGATATATCTTACCGAATGAAATGATTTATTCTGGCTTCTTGTCTGTCTTCACTTCTGTGCACTGGAGCATCTGGATGCCAAATGTTAAAAAACAATCAGAAATTACAGTTCACCTTTTTGTTTTCCTGTCCCTTAATTTTGCTCTGTGCCTGCATTTTTTGTTAAAAGCAAAAGGGTTAATGTACAATTCTTCACCAAGTGTCATAGCAGTACCAAGTAGCATGTTAGTGATGACTTAGTTTACATGCAAGGGAAGCTGAGAAAACAATCACTCCAGCTCATAACATTTGATGAAAAATTTAATAAAACACTCCATTTACTTCTGAATATGCTCTGGTGTATATATTGCCTTTGCTTTATCCTTCAATTTGTCTTTAGTGCCACATAAGGTCATGATTTAATATCTTGTCCATATGGCAGTTTTTGCTGGATACTAAGGTCAGTTTCTGAAAATCATTTAAGGTTGTACGGTTTTGCTGACATCACGGGTGGGAAGAAAAAAGGGAATATTTATTTTAAAAAGTTATTGAAAATCATCCTTGCTCAAACAAAAAAGTAAAAAAAATTGCTTTCCTTATAAGATGAACATCTCTAAGTATGATAATACCATGTATCAGTGTTTCTCAGCCTTTTTGATACCAGGAGCTGGTTTGCTGCCTTCCTAAAATGTGTCAGAGAGATCTCAGGGCCAAGTGCCAGTCTACAGAGAGTCTACACTGAGAGAAACTGCCCTCTAGTACGGTGGTTCTCAAACTTCTCCCTTCAGCGACCCCTTTATGCATAGCAGTGTGTCCTTGTGACCCGCGTACGTCCTTTCGCTTTCGGCGGCGTTTTGGCGGACATACTATACGCGTTGGCTGAAACGAGAAATTTTGACTTCGGCGGGTTTTTGGCAGACACACTGTCTCGCATGGTATGTCTGCCAAAATGCTGCCGAAAGAGGAAGTGTTCGATTCGGCGGTATTTCAGCGGCGTCAGGGGCTCATGACCCCCCTGGAGTCAGGAGGCAACTCCCCAGAGGGTCGTGACCCCCAGTTTGAAAACCACTGCTCTATTCGTTCCTACTACCTCTGTCTCATTTTTATAGACTTTGTGGTATGAGTTTGGTTCTTATCTGGTTTGTGAATGGCTTCCAGAGTCTTGGAAAGTTTTAGTTTTATTTCCTGATTTTCTCATATGAATCTCTTGGTGTTTGATGACAAATCCATTCTTATATTGTTGATCTAGAACAGGGGTGACCAAACTTTTTGGGCTGAGGGCTGGAAATTATATGTGAGCCATGAATACTCACGACATTGAGGGCAGAGGTGCGGGAGGGGGTGAGGGCTCCGCCTGGGAGTGTAGGCTCTGGGGAGGGGCCAGAAATGAGGAGTTCAGAATGCGGGAGGGGGCTCAGGTTAGGGGTGTCGGGAAGAGGGTGGGGCTGGGGATGAGAAGTTAGTGCTGCAGGAGCGGGGTCCAGGCTGGACAGAGGGGGTTCAGAGGGAGGGAGGGGGATCAGAACTGTGTCAAAGGGTTGGGGAGGGGTGCAGGCTCTGGGAAGTGCTTACTGCAAGTAGCTCCTGGAAGTATGTCCCCCATTGGCTCCGAGGTGTGGCCAGGGAGCTGTGCGAAGGGTAAGCAGGGAAACGAGGGTACATCTACTCCATGCTTGTGGCTTCTGCCTTGCTCCCTATGCTGCTCGCCTATGTGCCACTTTGGTTCCTGCATAAGTAATTGCTGAATGGTATAGGAAAGTTTCCTACAATGGGGGAAGGAACAAAGCTGCTCTGCCATTGGAACCTTCTCAAGAGGATTACTGAGTACGTCCAGGAAACTATCTGGGAGATCTCTCTGGAGGATTCCTGTGAGATCACGGCGTGTATCCGCACCCTGTTCCATCGTACTGATTAGCTACATGGGAATGTCCAGTTTACAGAAACACATCTAGCATCCCACTTCCACACTACACAAGCCGCAGCCACTTACCAGGAGTCTCATCTCCGGCTTCTTGCTTGCCGCAGAGCAACTGCTGAGACTGGCTAGACGCCTCTGGAGTGGAGAACGGTCTCTGGCTGCCCATCTCACCGGGTGACCCTGCTGGGAGCTGCACATCCTCATCTAACTCTGCCTCTTCATCAATAACTTCGTCCTCTGGGTTAGATCCACTTTGCGCCACTTCTGTGCCCTCCGAAATATCCACAGGGCTCTTGGCGATGGAGGTAGGGTCACCACCGATGATAGCATCCAGCTTGTTATAGAACCGACAAGTCTTAGGTGAAGCCTTCCTCATCTTATGGTATGCCTGCTTCAGCTCCTTTATCTTTACTTTGCAGTGTGTCCCGATCATAGCCCTTTTCGCACAAGCCTCAAGAAATCTGCCCCTATGTATCCCAATTCTTGTGGTTTAAGCGCAGCTGGGACTGCACAGCCTCCTCTCCCCATATACTGAGCTGATCCAGCAGCTCTGCAGTGGTCCAAGTGGCAGAGTGTTTGCTGAAATAATCTGCTATGGTCACCTGGGAAGATGTGATGAGCCCTCTCCACGCTGAGCAAACAGGAAATGGAATTTCAAAAATTCCCAGGGCTTCTAAAGGGAAGGGATGGGTGGTTATTTACCTGGATGCAGGGCAATGGAGTTCAGACTGCTGACTAGAGCGGTCAGGATGGACGTTATGGAACACTTCCTGGAGGCCAGTTAAACCAAAGAAGTAAAGCATGGTGTCTACAGTTGCACATTGTCGACAAAAATGGAGAGGAAAAAACCTTAAATCTCTCATGAGGGTGAATGTATTTTGTCGCCAAAACCGGACTTTCTCCCCAACGAAAGTCAGCTCCCAGTGCATACACACTCATTGTTTGGGTTGACAAATGGCAGTTTTGGTGACAAAACTTGGTATTGTAGACAAGGCCTCAATGTGGACGAGTTACAAGACAGGGGCCTGGAAAGGAAATGAGGTTTTCCTCCTTTCCAGCTTTTTTGCCTTTTAGATGGTAAATGTGTTTCATAAAGTATGACAATCCACTGTGATTTTTCACACAGCAAAATATACTATTGCTATATATTATCAGTTTCTCAGGAAATGGGTGTTTTAGCCCACTAGAAATCTGGGAAACCTCCTTTATCAATGAGGTGTGGTATACATCTACATCACTAGTAAAATCAAGAGAGTGGACCTCAAATTCGAACATTATCATGTTAGATAATTTGTAGAGGGTTTTTGGCCCCCACTCATTCTACTTCACTCCCACCCTGTCAACGCTATGACTGGGAATATAAATGTCTAAAAATTGGGAAAGTCACTTTGGTAAATCTTGCAGCAAACCTAACTCAATTCTTTGTAAACATGTATGTGCTATTAAATTTCTGCAATGCTAGCATGACCCCATGTATATTGCACACATCAGATATTAATTTCCATGTCAATATAAAATAGATGCAGAATCATATAAAACAAACAAAACTGTACCCATGAACCCTATACCTTGTATACTTAAAAGCAGAGTAGTATATGAACTGACTCTAATTTCAAAATCTGGAGGAGGACTAAAATTATTGACCTATATATAGAACAGGACTCCAAAAGTTGTTTGATTCTTTAATGGGTTAAATATAATAAACTCATAATCTGTCTGATTCAGAATTATTTCCATTTCTGACTCATTTTTGGCAGGCCATGTTGTCATGAGTTTCCAGTTACTTACTTCGGTGTACACACCTAAGAAATTGTGATACCTTTTTTTTTTTTTTTTCTTTGAACAGGACAGCAGTTTACATTTGCAAACACTTCTGCGGTGTGAAGTAACTCAGCGGTAGAGAGAGCTTGCTGTCTCAAGGAGCCCTCGTTGTTGTTAGTCTATTGTCATTCTTGTTATCAAAACGAAAAAGTTTCTTTCATTTTGGGCTAAAAGTACACTGGACCCTCGCTGTAGCCCGCATCACTATAGCGTGGATTTGCATACAGCACAGTCGTTACCATGGATCCCAAATGTAAATATTTAAATTTGAATCCATGGCAAAGTGTCCCCCACATTAATGCAGTCACCGCATTAGTGCAGGACCGTGCATGGATCCTGAACCCCAGGCTATGGCGATGGTCCAGTGTATATGCTATGCTGTTTGTATATGGAAACAATACACTTATTCTAATAAAAAAAACTTTTTGTGCCTTTTGTAATGGATTATTTTGTTCTTCAGAATCTTACTGTTTTAGCAAAGACATAGCAGCACAGAGCTTCTGTAAAACGTGTCATCTTTGTGAAACCTGTTTTCAGCTACCCACTCTTAGCTATACTATCCTGCATCCTCGCATCAAGAGCTTGTTGGGAATTTTTCAAATAGCTATTTTTCCAGCAAAACGATGAAGCATCAAAACTGAAAGATTGGCACTATATTTGCCCTTTCCCAGTCCTCTGGAATCTTTCATGTCTTCCATAACTTTTCAAAGATAATAGCTAATGAAATGTTAGGATGGTATGCATACAGTAGTTTAATTTCTTGGATTTCCAGCTGACATTCATTTTCTTCATAATGGTTACTCAGTTTTATCTGCTGTATTTCAGTTTGTAGGCCAGTTACAATGACTCCGTTTTCACATATTCAAATATTTGCACTTTGGGATGCAACTTTTCACATATCCCAAACTGAATTTAAAAAAAAAATCAAAATCCTTTCAATCACTTGAGTTTGGTGAGGGTGGAGGGCAGGGGAGAGAGGAATTCATATTAATACTAAACATGCAACAAGATTTGAAAAATAGCATGGTGGAGTCCCCATTGAGACTAAAGTTCTGACTTGGAGGGGAAGTAGTTTTATTTTAAGGAACTTATCAGCCCTTGAACAGCAGGTACTCACTTAAGGGTGCTGATCATGAGGCATGCATTGCACTTGCAGTTGGGAATGTGTGGACTTTTAAGAGTTGGCTATCATCAAGGGCCATGGTGTTGCTTCTGCACATAAACTAACATGGTGCCAGCATAGGAGCAATTAAAGTGAAAGAGTTAGATGCCTGTTCAACGTACATCACAGAAGTTGGCTCAGATATAGTGCTCAGTGAGGTGTATATACTTTCAATTAAAACTAAAGAACAGTGTGACAATGTCACTTTAAAATGCTTTTGGGTTAATTTTGGTAAGGGATATTGAGCTTTGTACTTCCAAGTTAGTAAGAATGTAGCTCGGGTTTGTAGTGACAAGTCAAAATGTCATTACCCTTTGTCCAACTCAGTGTCCTATTAGAATCATAGGACTGAAAGGGACCTCGAGAGGTCATGAAGCCTAGTCCCCTGCACTCGTGACAGTTCTAAGTATTATTTAGACCATTCCTGAGGTGTTTATCTAACCTGCCTTTAAAAATCTCCAGTGATGGAGATTTCACAACCTCTCTAGATAATTTATTCCAGTGCTTATCTACCCTGACAGTTAGGAAGTTTTTTTTCTAAAGTCCAACCTAACCCCCCCTTTGCTGCAATTTAATCCCATGGCTTTTTATCCTATGCTCAGAGGTTAAGAAGAACAATTCTTCCTCCTCCTCCTTGTAACAATCTTTTATGTACTTGAAAACTGTTATGTCTCCTCTCAAGCTAATCTTTTCCAGACTAAACGAACCCAGTTTATTTCCTCATAGGTCATGTTTTCTAGACCTTTAATCATTTTTGTTGCTCTTCTCTGGACTTTCTCCAGTTTGTCCACATATTTCCTGAAATGCAGCTCCCAGAAATGGGCACAATATTCCAGCTGGGGCCTAATCAACATGGAGTAGAGTGGAGCAATTATTTCTGGTGTTTTGCTTACAACATTCCAGCTCAGACTTCCCAGAATGATGTTCACTTCTTTTGCAACAGAGTGACACTGTTGACTCATATTTATCTTGTGGTCCACTATGACTCCCAGATCCCTTTCAGCAGTACTCCTTCCTAGGCAGTCATTTCTCATTTTGTATGTGTGCAACTGATTGATCCTTCCTAAGTGGAGTACTCTGCATTTGTCCTTATTGAATTTCATCCTATTTACTTCAGACCATTTCTCCAGTTTGTCCAGATCATTTTGAATTTAATCCTATCCTCCAAATCACTGGCAACCCCTCCCACCTTGGTATCGTCTGCAAATTTTATAAGTGTACTGTCTATGCCATTATCTAAATCATTAATGAAAATATTGAACAGAACTGGACCTAGAACTGATCCTTGTGGGACCCTACTCGTTATGCCCTTCCAGAATGACTGTGAATCACTACTAGCTACTCTCTGGTAGTTTCAACCAGTTTTACACCCATCTTGTATTAGCTCCATCTAGGTTGTATTTCCCTAGTTTGTTTTTGAGGTCATGTGAGACAGTATCAGAAGCATTACTAAAGTCAAGATATACCACGTCTACCATTTCCCTCCCATCCATAAGGCTTGTTACCCTGTCAAAGAAAGCTAACAGGTTGGTTTGACATGATTTGTTCTAAAAAAAAATCCATGCTGATTGTTAGTTATCACCGTATTATTATCTTTCTGTGTACAGAAATTAAGATGACTGATCTGTAATTCCCCGGAAAGTCCTTATTTCCCTTTTTATAGATTGGCACTATGTTTGCCTTTTTTCAGTCTTCTGAATCTCTCCCATCTTCCAGAACATTTCAAAAATAATTGCTAAAGGCTCCGTTATCTCCTCCATCAGCAGCTTAAGCACTAGGATACATTTCATAGGCCCTGGTGACTTGAAGACATCTAATTTATGTAAGTAATTTTTCAGTGGTTCTATTCCTATTTTAGCCTCAAATCCTACCTCATTTTCATTGACATTCACTATGTTAGATGTCCAATCACCACCAACCTTCTTAGTGAAAACTGATATAAAGAAGTCATTAAGCATCTCTGCCATTTCCACCTTTTCTGTTATTCCTCTCACTCTCAGTTGAGTAACAGGCCTAAACCTGTCCTTTGTCTTCCTTTTGCTTCTAATGTATTTGTAGAATATTTTCTTGTTACCCTTTATATCTCTAGCTAGTTTGATCTCGTTTTGTGCCTTGGCCTTTCTAATTTTATCCTTACATACTTCTGTTATTTGTTTATATTCATTCTTTGTTATTTGACCTAGTTTCCACTTTTTGTAGGACTCTTTCTTTTTTGAGATCATTGAAGATCTCCTGGTTAAGCCAGGGTGGACTATTGCCATACTTCCTATCTTTCATTTACAGTGGGATAGTTTGCTCTTGTGACCCTAATAATGTCTCTCTGAAAAGCTGCCAACTGTCTTGTATTGTTTTCCCCTTAGACTTGCTTCCCATGGGATCTTGCTTATCAACTCCCTGAGTTTCCTGAAGTCTGCCTTCTTGAATTCCATTGTTTTATTTTGCTGTTATCCCTCCTACCATTCCTTAGACTCTTGAACTTTCATAATCACTTTCACCCAAGCTGCCTTCCACTTTCAAATTCTCAACCAGTTTCTCCCCATTTTGTCAAAATCAAAACCAGAACAGTGTTCCTCCAGTACCTTTCTTCACTTTATGAAATAAAAAAAGTTTCCAATATATTCCAAAAACTTGTTGGATAATCTGTGCCCTGCGGTGTTATTTTCCCAACAGATGTTTGAGTAGTTGAAATTCCCCCATTACCACCAAGTCCTGTGCTTTGGATGATTTTGTAAGTTGTTTAAAAAAAGCCACATTCATCTCTTCTTCCTGATTTAGGTGGTCTTCAATAGACCCCCTTCCATAACATTATTTTTTATCCTTACCCAGAGACTTTCAACAAGTCTGTCTTCTATTTCCATCTCAACACCAGCCAAAGTGTATACTTTTTTTAACATATTAGGCAACACCTCCTCCCTTTTTTCCCTGCTAGTCCTTCCTGAGCAAGCTGTATCCTTCTGTACCGATATTCCAGTAATGCGTATTATCCAATTATGTCTCTGTGATGCCAACTATGTCATAGTTGTGTATATTTACTGGCATTTTTAGTTCTTTCTGCTTATTCCCCATACCTCTTGCATTAGTAAACAGACAGCTAAGATACTGATACGATTTCCTCCCTCCTTCCCCTGTTCTGTCTTGTCTTTCCTTTATCTCTGCTATAACAGCCCATGCTCCCCCCAAATTCTGACCCTTCTCCCAGGGGTCTCCATTTTTTTTACTTACTTGTGGGCTTTGGTCACCTGCCCTTTCAAACAACTTTAAAGCCCTTCTCACTATGTTAGCCAGTCTGTTTCCAGACATTAGTTGATGGTCTTAGACTTATTTCTTCCCCACACCTGAGACAACCGTCTACATCACAAAACCCTAGTTAAAATGGATTAATGGCAACCTGAGTGGCAATTTCAGCAGAGAAGCCACGAATTTAAATATTGTTGAAGACTGAAATGCTTTCTGATCCTCAAAGATAGGGAACTCTGCGCTGGTGCTGATTCTGCTGTACCTGCTCTGTTATTGGAGGAATTCTGTTTCAGTGCACTGTCCATCCAGTGCTTTTCACTAGTTACTAAAATTACCTTAAACGCACATTCAGAGGTGGATTGATTAGCTGAGCTATAGTATTGTAGAATTGTCCTTTATTATGATTCAGGGGCACTTTATATTCAGTGTAAATGGCTGAGTGGATCTCATGTTTTTTTGTCTCTGTTCTTTACCACAGAAAATCAGGCATTAGTTTTCAGAAACACTGGTATTCCCTACTTAAAACTCAAAACATTTCACTTAGGTTAATGGACACCATGCCATCCCTCTTTCAGTTATCACCAGCTTCTAGTGGTGATTAAATTAACACTTAGTCTTTCTTGGTAACTTCTAAGTTGCTTCTCTCCATCTAGCTTCAGCTTTTTATTGAGCAGTAATTTTCTCATGCCTAAACTTACTAGACTTTTATACAGTAAATTACACGGTGATACATTCTTTGGTGCTTACAATAGCAGTTACTTCTCCGAATAGCCTGCATGTGATTTCTTAATGTCATGTACATCTGGATTGTATATGTTAATACTATCCTATTTATTCAGTGCCCTAACAAGTCAGCACATTCATTAAGAATAGATGAAAGATTTTCCAAGCTTATTTTATTCTTTCAGGATTTACAGCAGATGAAACAGTTTCAGAAGCTTTTGTTTATCTTCCCCAAATTTTCCAATCACATGGCTATTTCATTAGTCTCCTTATAGGCTGGGGTCTAGCTCTTTGTTGCTACCCACTCACAAGTTTTTCCAGCATTGTGTATACATAAAAACTATATTACTGCATACACCAGTCACAGACAACTGAGTTATGATGTTGTAACTCCTTCAGGAGGTTCTCCATACATCATAAAATACAGAAGTAAAGCTCAAGTCTCTCTCCATGCTCCACTCCACAGGAGAAACTATATCTTTTAAATGAAGTGTCCTGTTTTTTATATACTATGTGGATCTAACTCTTAGATGGTACCCAGCCAGAAAAAATACAGGCCATTTCATAGTCAGTTTGTCCCTTAACTGACAACTGTGATATCACAGGTTTATACTGCTGACTTTCTGTGCAAACAGTGAGTAGGTCTTGGGCAGTGATACCCTGAAAATGTTCAGATCCAAATGTGAAGTTCAGAAACCTTCCTCTTTGGAAATGTTTGTTCTATAAAAGAAGAACATTATAAACATCTCATTAGATAAAATAAATATCTCAATATACAGCCTGGGAACAGGACTATAAACATGGACACTTTCTATCGAGTGAGGAGCCAGCCTGTCCTGTTATCCCTAAAAAAAATAATATTCCAGCCAAGGCTGAGGAACATATCCAGAGTCCGAGAGTGAAATTGTAGCTAGCCCTTACAACTTTAAAGCAGTTATTTATCAGAAGCTGCATTTGGGAGTCTTCAGAGCATAGTAATAGCATAAAAGCATAACACCTTAGTTAAGCTTTACCTGATTATTTGTTGTGCAGCCAAGAGGTTAGAATACTGTACATTACTTTTGTATAGTGCCTGTATGTCACTTCGTTAAGTGAAAAGTAATGTAATTCTTTAAGCATTGCAATACCTCAGTGAGAGAGGTAATTAATATCCATTTTACTGAAGGGGAAACCAAGTCCCACAAGTTCAGTGACTTGTCCAAAGTCAGACTGAGTCACTTGCAGAGCTTGAAAAGAAACGAGGCCTCGTAATGTAACCATTAGACTGAACTCCTCTCAAGGTCACTGACGATAGGATCTCTCCCTGCTTTTCCATCCTAGTGGAGTGTTCTGTTCAGCAGCAGTGGTTATTTTGTTTCTTCTGTAGATATAAAGACCTGGTTTCCAACAGAAGTGGAATCTCTCTCCATAATCCACTGTAAAATGACACGGAACTATAAGGGCACCTTGAACACATTTCTCCCAACATATTGTCATCACCTTCCTCAGAGGCTCAGTCTCCCCCATAGCAGAAGCAAGGATTTCTGAGGCAATTTTTCTCCATACATATTTCTGTAAGTCTGCCTGGGGAAGGTCTGATATGGAAGGAAAGGGTTCAGAAAGCATAAAAACCTCAGAAAAAGGAATTCGAGGAAATAAGTCATTGTTTTATGTAGCAGTAAACTATCAGAACTGGATCTGGGTGAGCTTGGAACTATCTCCGCTTGCCTCAGGCTGAGTAAGCCAGTGGGAAAGCCTCCAAGCACAACAGCCTTGGTAAGTCTGCGTTTAATTTTAAGGGGAAAAAGGAAATTACGAAACTTCATCTTTGGAAAGTCCACAATCTCTGCCAAAAGGTTCTTCTCTTCCCCACCTGGATGTAGAACAGCAATCCAATTATGCTTTAATGCCTAATCTCTGGATGTGGGAGTTGGGATTCCCCAACCTCAAGGCCCTTTCCGGCAAAGGCACTCAACCCACAAGCACAGTCATGAAATTGTGATTGAGAAATGTAGCTCTTTCCTGGCAACCTTGGTGAAAAAATTACAGACAAGTTGCACACCCAAGATATGCCGTCAACGTGCTGAGGTAGTTGAGGAAAGCAGGTCATATTGCTATCTGCATTTATCAAGAGGATAGCAATCTTAACTGGTTCTATAAAACACCAACAGTTGAGCTTTGCTAAACATGGGAAATAAGACAAATTAATTATGGCTCCTAAAACATTATAGTATATCTGTACAATATATTATATAGCTATATATGGATCATGGCATTTAAGAATGGTAGAAACCTGAGCCTGATTGGAATGAAAAAAGCACTGTTTGTGTAAGATTAAATTTGTTGAGAAATCCCATTTTGCCTACTTATATAGTCATGCATGAATGCACAGATTTGTTGAATTAGTATTGCATTTGTAAATGGAATTATTCTTACATATAGAGAGCTACCTGCTTGGGTTGTGTGCATAATCCAGTTTTCTGGATCTCTGTATGTGTATATATATTTAATGGATCTAAAAATATGAATATATATATAAAAAAAGCTCCTGGTTTATGCGACCCCTTTGTGCTTTAACTTGCTAGCTGAGAATTCTTCCACTGTGTGGAAAGAAAGATAGTCCTCTACTGTTATAGATCCAGCATTAGCTGGCTACTATACCACTCTTTCTTTGCTGGCTCACAATCAGGGGCAGGAATCAGTGTGGTTGGAGTACAAGTCTTAGCTGGCAGACAACTTTGTGGTCTCTTACCTGGGGTAATTTAGAGAAGCTGCTAGAATCAGTGAACTGTTATGATGTGATAGCCATGTACTTCAGTGCAGGGTGTGGGACAACATGTATCAAACATGTCTAAGGTATGTGGAATTAATTTTATGTATATTTTATACCATGTGTGGATATTGCTTTGGGCATAGACCATTTTGGAATTTAGATTTAAAACAATATCTGGAACAGGGAGTGAACCAATTCTTGAGATTTTTAGATTTCAAAATAGTTTAAACGTGGTATCAAAATACTTCTTGGGTTCTGTCACAGTTCTAGGGCTGGCTGTACCTTTGACCCCTTGCTCAATATCTGTTCATGGGGACCACTTTCAGATGATAGTCTCACCATCTGCACTGGAAGGAAAATCCCACAATTCACCCCACTTTTAGACTGGATTTCCAGGTGACAGCACTCCAGTGTACCATATTTTCTCAGCAGAGCCAACTGGTTTGGCCCCTGCTGTAGACTTCCCTTTAGGAAGTCTGATCAGTATGAAAATTCAGCCACACTGAGTATTTATTTATTTATTGATCCAAAGGAACAAACCAGTCAGAGAGAAAAGGGGTTAAAACAACAAACAGCCTTACACACACACACACGCATTCATGTTACATAAAGTTTAGCATTTTGCCTTAGAATTAGATAGGCCTAACTTATACATGGTGCGCTTCCACATTTGGGTTTTCTGCAGAGACTGCCCTCTTCCCTATGTCTCTCTCAGCAGTCTTTTTTTTCTTTTTTTTTCTTTTTTAATGTATGTATTTCAAAGTTCCTTTGTCTGCCTTGGGACCTTTGAATCTGATCAAACTGATTTATGCATGCTACTGGGGAATGAGAGAGAGACTTCCAGAAGTTTGGTCAATATATTGGCAGTTAAGCACTCGTGACTGAGTTAACTCAACCTGTAGTCTGCTTTCCTACAGACCCGCTGAGTCACCTAGTGACTGAGTTAACCCTTAGTACTCCATGAAGCAGCCACTCAATTGTAATCCAATAGTAGATCTCACAATAGTTGTCATAATACACATATCTCCCATGTTCTTTCATCATGCCTTTTCTTACCCTAACTTTGCTGGGGCAAATTTTCAGGAAAGTGGCATTTCAAATATTGTGATTTGGTTTTCACTAAGTTCTAGGCAGAGTGTGAGTGTGAAAATTGACTATAAAATGACGGACTTGATTAAAAATTAATGCTAAAAGTTTTAAGTGTCAGTAGGAAGAACATAGGACACACTGTAAATCACTATAGGAGGTGCTAGTTAATGCTCAGCCACTGTTTGGTGAACGAAGCAATTAACCCATTTATTATGTATAGGATACTTCAGAAGAATATGTTTTCCTTTTTTTTTATGCTCAATACTGCTACAGAATGTGACAGTAAATACAGTGACAGCTTCTGATTTGCACAACTGTTCTTTAAATCCTGACTTTTCTTTAAGTTCTTTGAGAGCTTATTTTTTGGAAAGAGTGTGCAGAGTGAACAATATATTTTCATCATTCATTGGTGAATCAGTATAGATTAAAACAAGAACTGACCTAAATAAACCCAAAACCTTTTTTCCAGGCTTGCAAAAACTTTTTTTTTTTTCTGCGTCCCTCTGAAGTGATTGTCAAACTGTATTAAAAGCAGATGCATTTGATTGTAGACATCTGTTTACAAGGCATGTTTACTGATATTCATGATGCATCCTTTCATTCAGGCTTTGAAATGTAGAAAAAGTGTTTAGTAATTTTTGTATATTAGGGATGTTTGTGTCTTTGTCTTTGTAAATACATCCTGTGGGCAGTGGCTCTGCACCTAAGAAATTAGTCAAGTCAGGGAGATTCAACCATTAAATAAACTTTTTGTGTGCACTGTTCCAAATAAAATGCACCATAGGTAACACAGCGTTGCACAAGATCTGGCAACATAACAACATTCATGTTGTAAGGCTAATTGTAATAGTTATCTGGTGACTCCCTATATTATAACTTTAAGAAAATAGAAAAACTGGTAGTAAAAAATATAGTTCTGTGATGACCTTCATATGAGAATGCCAAAGCCGTTTACAAACATGAAGATTTGCACAACCCTGTGAGGGAGGTAAGAGCTATATTGTTGCTACTTTTCAGATGAGAAAACCGAGGCAAAGATTAATTGACTAGCCTAAAGTCATAAAGCATGTCAGTGGTTGAATAAGGGCTTGTCTGCAGAGTTAGGGCATGTTAAGCAGGGATGTAACTCTACATTCTCTAGCCCAGTGGCTTTCAACCTTTCCAGACTACTGTACCCCTTTCAAGAGTCTGATTTGTCTTGTGTTTCTTGAAGTTTCACCTCACTTCAAAACTACTTGCTTACAAAATCAGACATAAAAATACAAAAAAGTGTTCCAGCACATTATTACTGAAAAATTGCTTATGTTCTCCTTTTTACCATATAATTCTAAAATAAATCAATTGGAATATAAATATTATACTTAGATTTTAGTGTATATAGAGCAGTATGGACAAGTCATATGAAATTTTGGTTTATACTGACTTTGCTAGTGCTTTTTATGTGGCCTATTGTAAAACTAGGCAAATATCTAGATGAATTGATGTACCCCCTGGAAGATCTTTGCATATCACTATGGATACACGTACCCTGGTTGAGAACCACTGCTTTAGGCTGCCATGCAGTAAGTCAAAGGCCCACATATCCGGTTGGTGGTGGCAGGCTAGAGCACTGTGGATTTACATCCCAGTTTGTCATGCTAGTAGAGCATTGTCCAGGAATACATCTGGTTCTGGGATGTGTCCATGTGTTTTGGACGTGTATCACATATCTCAAGTATTGGTAAAGTGGACCAGCTTAGCTTTGTGTGGTGTAGATAGCATGTGCTTTTAACAAGCTCAGGAGCCTCATAACGTACATGATGTTAGTTTTAGAATAATGGGATTGTATCCCATTAGAACACAACATGTAATCAACTTTTGCTTCATAGAGTTAGAGAGTTTAAGGCCGGAAAGGACCACTAGATCAGCTGGTGTAACTTACTGTATATCACAGACCCACCTATACCATCCAAGCTTCTGCACATTTAAACCCAACGACTGAAATGAGACCAAAGTATTACAGCCCACATGAGACTAGATTACCATGTGCCACAGGCAGAGAATAGGACTAGAGTGTATCAGTGTCTGAGGTACCTGCAATGGCAGGTAAATGTGTAAATGAGAGTACCCAGATAGTATTTGCATGTGACCTGCACCCACATACTGCAGAGGAGAGCAAAAACCCATACATTCAACGTCAAGGTCATGTTTTATATGGTTTATTTTTGAGGTTCATTATCGTACATACAATACTACTAATGAAGAAACAAAAAAAACCTGATGAGTCCCATTGAAAGTCAGTGGAATTTAGACTCCTAAGTCACTTTTGAAAATATGATCCTGGAGCTGAATGAATAGTAAAATAAAAATTCCTCCAACACTGAATCACTGTTAAACAAATGTAAATGAAACCATTTTTGCTACCCTTTCATACCCATTTTCTCAGGACATTAGTTGTCCAACTTTATCAGCATAAATAACTGTGAAAGTAAAGTAAATCTGGTTATTCATGTCAGAATATCAGGGACGTCATAGCAAAAATTTCTAAAGCCTCCCCAATCCATTGCTAACTTTGAGACCTCACCAGCTGATCTCCCAGTGATCTGCCACACACCATCCATCCGTCTCCTCAATGGTTGTCCTCTACTTTGATAACCCTGCATCATTCCTTCCACAATAACTTTCTCAAGGTTATTTCTAGCTCTTTGCCTATTGTGTCCAAAGTACACAAGTTTTCATCGGGTGATTTTCAGCATCAGGGTCTGCTTCTCTGGAATAATATTTCTAACACAGCAAGTAGTCTCTCTTCCCCCCACCTCCCCGCCCCAGTCTATGAGATATTGTGACGGGACGGACCAGCTCCGCACTGGGATAGAGGGGGTTAACCACTCCCT
The DNA here is from genome assembly GCA_007922305.1 of Dermatemys mawii. Lineage (NCBI taxonomy): Eukaryota > Metazoa > Chordata > Testudines > Dermatemydidae > Dermatemys > Dermatemys mawii. Next base: position 23,834,990 of record ML677351.1, read on the forward strand.
CTTAGCAGAGGAAGCCCCGCCCCGGAAGTCCTACTGGGCATGCTCATGCTGTCAGAGCAATATAAAAGTCTGCCAGACTGCTCAGTCTGGGCTGGCTGCCGGAGAGGAAGGACGCTCTGCGGAGGCTCCAGCCCCGGACCAGGTACAATGTTTACGAGGGAGAACTGAAGAACCGGGAGTGCGGATCAAAGGCCCACAGCGAAGGAGACCCCAGCAAGCAGCGGCAGCTACTGAGGATCCCAGAGACCCTGGAGTTACCAGCACTACAGAAGACTGGTGGGAAGTGACCCAGGGAAGGTAAGGTCAGCGTGTTGCGGTCAGGATCCCCACTGACCCCGGGCGGGAGTACCCCACCCAGATAGGGCCCTGGGTCAGAGCCTGAGGAAAGTGGGAGGGCCCAGGCTCCCCCACTAGGGGTCGTTAATCCCCTCCTCTGCAACTCAACTTATTCTAGAGACTCTGGCCATAGGGCCACGCTGCCATAGAGGTCTTATCCATAGAGACTCTGGCCATTGGGCCACGCTGTCGCAGAGGCAGCGTGTGTAGTGACTTTGGCTCGTGAGCCACGTGCTCCCATAAGGGGAGGACTGAGCAAGAGACTCTGGCCATTGGGCCACACTGCTGCAGCAGCAGCGCATATAAGAGACTGCAGCTGGTGAGCCGCACGCTCCAGTTAGGGGAGGAGTGAGTGAGAGACTCTGACCATTGGGTGACACTGCTGCAGAGGCAAAGTGTATAGAGACTTCGGCTGGTAAGCCACACACTCCCATTAGGGGAGGATAGAGAAAGGGATTCTTGCCATTGGGCCACCTTGTCACACAGGCCTAAGAAAGGCTTTGGCTGCTAGGCTGTGCTCACCTGTAGAAGGTGTAGAAAGGGCAGGGTTGCCTCTCGCCCCAGACCAACAGGGGCCAACAAGGTACCAGTCCTGCCAGAGATATACAAGAGTCTTTGCCAGAACCACATTTCAGAAACTTCAGCAGCATTAACTTTCTACAGTTATAACCCATAAATTGCCATGGGAAAAATGAGGCTTTTCATCAGTCTCACCTTCATACGTTTCAGGGTGCCATGGTGTTTTCATGCCTTTTTAAGGGAGTCAATAGGTTAGTGAGCTATCCACTGTCTTTTTCCAATTCCTTTGAAACAGCCTTCTGGATGGATGTATATATTATCCCAGATAGTTAGATTCACTTATTGCCTCTACAGCTTGTCCATTAATTTTGAGGTCTGCATGCCTTCTGGTTTTGCCAGTTTGTCAGTGTGTGTGCATTTTATTTTCATTGCATTCAGGAATACTCTGTAGTCCTCATTAACTGTTTGTGTAGGCTGCAATATTTGTTGCATTGTATTGATGGTTGTAGTAAAGAGCATCAAGTCATCAGCATATCAGAAATTGGTAAAGAGGTGTCTCTTTAGCTGTTGCCAGCTTGCTATTGTCACATAAGAAAAGATATTGGAGACTTTTTTTAAGTAACAGTAAACAGTTTAACTTGTTGCTGAGAACTGTACAGATCAGTGTTGCTGGCCTGCCTCCTTAGTTCTAAGTGCCGTAGCAACCTGCTTCTGCTACGCCTCACTGTGAAATGATTTCCCCCTCATAAATTTAGTTCCTATTCCAGAGTTCTTACTATCATTTGAGTGTCCATGGATGGAGATCCCAGTTCCTTCTACTTTATCAAAACCTTGCAAGGCTTGTCTCAGTAAATATTATGTACACATTAGAGCAGGGATTCTCAACCTTTTTGTCTCTGAGACACCTCCCCCCCCGACATCCTATAAAAACTCCAGGGCCCAACGGGGGTGAAGGAGGCCTCCACGTGGGGGCCCTGGGCATAGGCATAGTTTGACTTCTATTTTGTGGAGACAGAGGCCAACGGGACTCACGCCAGCTCTGCATGGCGAGGTCCAGGGAGGGTGTGCAACCTCCACCCCCTGACACACCTCAGTAAGCCACCCAGCCTGTGTGGGTTGCGGTGGTGGGGGCGGGGGTGCACAACCAAAAATTATAACTCAAAGTGAAGGGCTTAGCTCAACTAATTTGAAAATAGCTCAGGAAGAGGTGTACTGTGTGCTGTGTGCTGGGAGGGCTCCCCTGTGGTCCCTGTTCACAGAGCGATCTGCCAACCACTGAGCTGGGTCTCCACACCAGGGGAGCTCTTACTGCCTGCCTCTGCAGGAGCGCAGAGGGCTGGGAGCTGAGGAGCAGCTTCAACTCAGGGCACCAGCAAGAGATGAGGTAATGCTGCCACTGCCTGCTCCATGGCACCAGCCAGAGCAGCAGCTGTCACGCACTGCTCGACTTTGACTTCCCGCCTCCGACCTGGCCAGGAGGCAGGGAGCGGAGATGGGGTGGTGGTGTCAAGCTGCCTCTGCGACTGCCATGCTCTTGCGCTGCAGTTTGGGGAGAGCAATACTTCTGGCCCACAGGCAGCATCGGGACTCCAGGATTCAGCCCAGCACCTCCCGGCTTCAGTCCTGCGGGGGGCACCAGAAGGCAGCTCTGGGGATCCCCAGGAGGCCACGGACTCCTGGTTGAGAACCCCTGTATTAGAGGCTTGGGAACAAAATACACACTCTCATCCTGCTCAGTGGAAAGCCACTCACTGTCACCTACTGGCATTTGCACCATGGTCTTTGTTGGTGGAGTCTTGGGATGAGTTCAGCGCAATGCTCTGGAATCTCCGTGCCTGCCAGTATTCTCCAAAGACAGTCATTTGGACAGTTTGAAATGCTTCTGAGTTGTCGGTGAAGCTTGTGATCAATCGGTGCTTTTACTCTACCTTTTTCAATGATGTGAGGGATATTTGCTATTTTGTCACCTGAGCTTCAGTCCTTTCTGAAACCAGCTTATTGTCTTACTGCACACGTTTATGTCTGTCTCCTTTGGCAGGGGCAGAAGAATTCTTTTCGTGCAGTTCTCTGGCCCATTTCTAGTCATCCATACGTTATTACGATTTTTCCACAAAGGATCAATACTACATTGTGAAAAGAAAATTTTAATTCTGACCATTCAAGTTTTCTGCTGAGAGCAAACTTTGGGTTGTATTTCAGAATTTACAGGAACTCCTCACTTAAAGTCATCCCAGTTAACGTTGTTTCGTTGTTACGTTCCTGATCAATTAGGGAACACGTTCATTTAAAGTTGTGCAATGCTCCTTCTAACATCATTTGGCAGCCGCCTGTTTTGTCTACTGCTTGCAGGAAGAGGAGCCCATTGCAGCTAGCTAGATTGGAAGCAGGGTGGACTGGCAGCCCCCATTAGCTCCCCACTTCCCTAAGTTCCCTGTGCAGCAGCTGCCCAGCGGGCTATCAGCTGCTGACAGTTCAACTGTCCCTGCCCCCACTGCAATGTGCTGCTCCCGCCCTCTGCCTTGGAACTGCTCCCCAAGACTCCTTCTTGCTGTCAAGGGGAAGGGAAAGAAGAGGGGGGCTACGGTCAGGTATCCCCCTGCTCCTGTACCTCGCTTACCCCATCTTACATAGAGCAGGGGGGAGACACAGACGGAGAGAGCTGCTGCCTTAGGGTGCTTGTGTCCGTCCACTATCTAGGAGTTGCAGGGGCTTGGAGCTGGATAGGGAGCCCTGCCAGCCCACCTCCCCCCAGCACCAGCAGGGTCCCGGGCCACCTCCCCCAGCACCTGCACCGCTCTCCGGACACCACCCTCCAGAGCACCCATGGCTCCCCTGAACACCCCCCCCACTCGCCCAAGTTTTATTTGAGGTATTTTTAGTAAAAGTCATGGACGGGTCACAGGCTGTGATATTGATTTATTGATTTATTTATTTATTTTACTGCCCATGACTTGTCCGTGACTAAAACCTAGCCATATTCTTAATGAATACTCTGCACGCTATTAATTTGGGCCGGGGATAATGAAGAATTCATTGAATAACTTCAGATACAAAATTCTTGAATTTCATAATCTCTGCATCATTTGATTATTTATTATAAATTAGCTCAGCTCTGCTGACCCCTTGTTTTAGGACTGTCTGTGTTGGATAATTCAATGATACTGACATATACAGTTGTCAGTGTTTGCTATAAGAATTAGACTCAAGCAAATACTCATAACTTTTTGGAAAGTTTGGTACAATAAAATAACTAAAATGGTCTAAACATTTTTTGAGTTAATTACACACCATACTATAATATGTTGCCCATGTGGCAGAATCAGCTGTGGAAATAGACTTGCTGTCTATTAGGGCATTGGGCACAGGACAGAATTCATAAGCTTTTTCTAAATCAGAATGTCTTCAGGTGTAGTTGGCAATTTCATTTTACTGCATTTTTTGAGATGATGCTGAGTGTGCTCAATTCCCATGAGGTCAGTAGAAGTAGAGTGCTCAGCCCGTTTGTGGGATCAGGCCCTTGCTAGCTATATAACTCAAGTGAACATTAAACATTCTTTTTATTAAGATGAAATATTTATAACCCCACTAGTTAAGTTTTCCCTCGGTGGTACTGATTGGTTCAACTCATGTGTTGTCACACTGTCGCTGTTTAGTGATTGAGTATGTGTGATTTTCGTCAGGACTCCTCAGCTTAATCCAACTGGCACATCTCCAAAAGCAAATTACAATTCCCCAGATGTGTTCTTTCCTCTCTTCCATGCCCCCACTTTCATCAGTATTAAAGACCAAGCTGTCTATGACCTGGAAACTTTTCCCTTTAAAAATTTTTTCCAGCATGTCGAGTTCTGTTTGTTTGCCTTTCTCCCATCTTGGTCCTGAAAAGAAACAAAAAAGACTTCACAAATTGCCATACCTTTCCTCCCACATTGCTTTTGCTTGGGTTTGTATTTCTCTTGAAGCCATACACAATGTGACTAGCGGTGTGGACTTTGCTGGAGAAGAGAGCTACAAGCTGTTACGAAAACACTCATGGACAATTTAAATGTCTCCAAAAAGATTAGGGGAGCTACTTTTGCCTGGCCATCAAAAAAGGGTGAGGTTTATAATTGACCCTTGATCCTAATGTCAACCTTTAAAAATCTTTTTCGATTCGTAGCTTGGTTTTTGTGATTAATTTGAAAATATCCTGTATAAATAACAAGATAATGAGATTGAAGGTACAGGGAAAATTTTTTCTTTAAATATTTTTTTTAAGTGCAGTAGAAAGTTATTTAATTTATATCAAAACAGGGTCTGCAATCCAAAAATTGCCAGAGAACCTGAAAGTGAAACTAATTAGAAACTATTAAAAGTGAAACTCACTAGTCTAATTGCATTGTGAGAACTAGAGCTGGTCATATAGTGGAGGGAAAGGAATGAATCAGGTGTACGTAATGAATGTTAGGGCTTTGGTTCAACTGAACCTTATTAAATTCCTTTAATATTCACACTCTGTGTGAAGCTCCAAAACTGATCTGTGTGATTTGATTGAATGTGTTTCACTCACTCAAGTATAGGGTTGATTAATATTGCATCTTAAAAAAACCCATGAAATTCTTCATGTAATATGTCTCAGACTGCCATTTATTTGGGTGTCCTAATCTTAAAATATTTTTGAATACTGAATAGATACCCAAAAGATAGGGCTAGTTCACATATCCTTCAGTTAACAAAAATTTGTTGTTTGTATTAAGCAAATATGAGGCAACCAACCCTAGTTTAAACTAAGAAATATATAAAACATCATGAATAGTGGAAAATAAGAGTATTTAAATAAACCTTTTGGTTTAAACCTTTTGATTTTTCACACCCCGAGCAATATAGTTATACTGATATAGGTCTGTAGTGTAGAGAGACAGAAGGCAGAGACAATATAAAGCACACTGCCAAACTGCTCTCAAGACATAACCCCAAGTAGGGAGAAGGTTATGCTACTTGATTATATTTCATTCATGAAGGAGGGCACTTGCCAAAAATTTTACTTGAGTCCCTTGTCCATTTTCTCAGGAAAACCATATAGCATGAACAAATCAGGAATTCTCTTGGAAGTAGTTGTAATAATAAAATTATCCCATTAGCTGTTTTCCCAGTAGTTTTGTGTGCTAGAATTTTGTTTCACATTTATGAAAACTCACTTACATGTAAGACTATACTACCATATTTTTGTCATTTAGCTCAGTTGAAAAATATTTGATTTTTTTCATTTAGTTAGGGAGAGGCAAAAGCCAGAGTGTTCCTCCCTAACAAGTGGTCAGTCCCTCGGTCAGTGCTGTGGTAAGCATTATGCATCCTACAAATGATATTTAAGCAGTTTTAATGAAATTAATTGTATCTAAATGGTGTCTTTAAAATGATGAATAAGCTAATGGCATGGCTATGCTGAGAGTGCTGTGTTTATTAAATAGGAAAAAATGCAAGGACATACAGCTGAGACCTATCCTTTCATAGTCTTGGAGGCTCAGCTCCAGCTAACATAAGTCAGCCAGTTCAGGGTTTGTATTGAAAGGTTATGAAATATGCTCCATATGAATAGGCTCAAATTGTTTATCTAACTTTCTCTGGTACATATTGAAATTCATTCTATTTGGGTGTATTCACAGTAATATTAAAGGCTAGTGGTTAGAGCACAGTGTTGGGATTCAGGAGTCCTGGATTATTTTCCTGGCTCTCCCACTATAACTCTGAAATCCTAACAAATCTCTTAACCACACAGTGCATCAAATATTCAATTAGTCAAGTAAGGCTGATACATACAACTCCACAGCTGTACAATATTTTGTTTTATCCTCATAATTCTGTGTAAGGCCTCATGCAGCTCATTCAGTGAGCCCAGTCCATTCTGTGCTCCTGAATGAGGCAGGAGTTCTGTAGGAAAAATAGTCCATGCTCATCTATTTAAAGACTATATCATAAAACATATACACATGGATGTCAAATTAAGGCTGCACAGACAACCTTATTTCTGCCATTTCTTAACTTTGAGTTATTGACTTTGCAGCCTTAACAATCTGTAATGTAGCCTTTTGTATATAATATAAACATCAACAATCATATCACCCGTGGATAATGAATGAATCTAAGAAATTTGTTTTCTTGCATCCACGTGTAAATGGAGAAAAGTATACTGCATAGCACATACATACATCAGCACATATTATGCAACATAATACATACAACAGAAAGACAAATCTTTCCTCCTCATATCACCCACCAGAGGTTGGAGTTAAGACTGCAGTCTGTATTGGTATGGTGAATTTAGAAGCTGTTTTTAATGTTTAAAATTTGTATGGAGGAGTATGTGTTATTTTTAGATTTGCAGATTAGATATGGTTTTCTAATGTCTTGAACTTTAATTTTCTGGTTGCCATATTTGTAGGTGAGGATACAGGTTGCTTAGAAACCTTACCTCTGTTATAGTGTAGTAGGTTATTAATGAATTATATTAAATAATACACCTATAGTTCTGTGATAAAAGAACATTTTCTACCTTCCTGTAATGTTTACAGCTAGAAACATGCTATATACATCTGAAACAAAAACATCTGGAAATGGTGCTTGCATTTTATTCAGAGCGTGTACATGTCACATAAAGCATTACTAGGAATGATATAGTTAATACTGTAATCTTATAAAATATAGTGTGTAAGACTAAATGAGTCATGTTGTCTTTTTTGGCTGGCCTTATTCAAAATCTTTATAATGAAAAAAATAACCGGGTGTGAATCTTAATCATACAACAAATATGCAGAATAAGTAAGGCTGTAAGAAAACCACAGCCATTATTTTGTTGCAGAAACTTGAACTTGTAACATACACCACAACTTGTTATGGCTGCCACAAATCTGATTGTCACTGTGACCCAGGTTGCAATGCCACTTACAGCAAAAATGAAACTGCAGCTTTAACAAACTGGACTGTAATTTTTGAACCAAAAGTATCACAATTATCTTACAGTCTTAAGAATAAGATATTGAAAACTTTAGAAGCTGGTTAAGCCCATCCTTAATGGAGCCGAACCTTCCCCTCTTCATTTTTGGGTCTACTAGTCACTGGCAAAGTTATGAAATATAATATCCAAACAAACAGCGATATTAACTGTGTGGAGTTTTTTTCTGAAGAAAGAACAATGGCAAAGGGCAGCTTGGGCTTTGTGTGTCAAGTTCTAGATAATTTTAAAATATAAAAGATCAAGCTCACGTTAAACTGGCGGGGGGAAGCAAGCAAGAAAATATTGCCATAATTAGGCATAATTTTCCTGCTTAAATTTACATACAGTATTTTTTTTTTGCAAACTGCTAACAATATCCAAATTTTCATGCTGTATGTATTTCCTTTGCAAATTACCTTCCTCTGAGATCACTCTCCCTCCCCTGTCTCCTATCTGCATGCTGCATGTGATAATTGTTTACTAATAAAGTTGTCTTTTTCTGCCAATATTTGTGTTTTAGTTTGACTTCTGAGCTTTCTAGGGCCAAAGAGTTCATGCCTGCCAACGTTTAACACCTGTAAGTGAAGGAAGGCATTTGGGGAAGGAAAGAAACAGGCACAACTTTTCATTCAATTTAAATATATTGAAGGGAAGGGATGATTTGGCTGAGTGATTTTGGAACAGAGTGGGACAATATTTAAAATACAGTTAAAAGGTATTGTATATCCTAAACAGGAATAACTGGCATGTATGAGAATTTTATACCTATGCCAGGGTTTGGCAGCCAACCTTCCATCTTCCCATTTTGATCATCATAGTTCCCAGTAAAAAGAAGGCAAGATCTCTTGTGCTTCAGAACATCTGAAGGATTTCTCTTCACTGGCATCAGAGTTTGCATGGGGAGCTGCTGCTTTTATAAAAGTTTGGGGTTTCATTTTCTTGACTGTCACAAGGGGAAATGAGGAGAATCAAAATTAAATTTGATGTCTCTGTCAGTTTAAACTGGGGAACTGAAACTGGCCATGTGGTGCAGTTTAGGATATAGATGGTGATCTCTGTTTTGGAGATTTCTGTAGAATTTCTCACCATCTTGTAAAGTCTTTATCTGACATAAGTCATTACATATAGCTAAGAACCTGTGGTGCTTGTCATGTGTTATTACTGCACCTTACAATGTCTGTCAACTCAGGAAGCCATTTTGTTCTCAGAGTTCTGGTAGGCTGTTAGAAGAGGCATACCCTGACTGTTCTCATGGAGACTTTCATTCAAGCTTTCTTTTTTTCCTGTTTAAAATTAACCATTTTGGACTTGAAGTATATAATTGTTCATTATATATGGGACAGTATTAGCTTAGCTCTCTTTGAGGGTTGGGGAAAGGGATCCTGGTTTAGCTTTCTTTGAGGGTTGGGGAGAGAGGCCTGGTTTTAAGAAGTTGATACCCAAACACAAGCTTGAATTTGATTGGCAAATGGAAGAGTTTGGCATGAGTGTTGAGAGGACTGTCCTTCAGAAAATGTGTTGTATTAATAATCTATATGAGATTGTGATTAAAGTATAATTGCAGCTTCTGGGAGATAGCTAGTAACAGCAATAATGAATTTTCTTTTGGTTGCAGTAAAGGAAATTCAAAAGAGCTACAAATTAATTGTTTTATGACTGTTACCCTAGGACAGTAAACACATACTGTAAGATATGAGGAAGCAAAATATTGGGGAAAGTGACTATTTGTTTTAATGGCTCTTCAGAACACAATCCCCTGGCAAAACTTTTTTTCAGATTCAGGAAATGAATTATTCAGCATTCTCTTGTGCATGAAATCATTGGGAAAGTTTGTGGAAGACTGAAGCATACATCATGTTTCCCAAAAATCTGTTAATTCAACATAGGACCACAGGTAAGAGCACAAACGGGAAGGAAAGGTAGAAGTTAAGATTTAAACACAAACATTAAGTTGGCTGAATTGCACATTGTGTTGTATGTTTCACACGCTAACCATTTTATGACATTAACAGGTAAAATATTGTAGCACATACAACCAGTGAAACAGGAATAGAAAATATAATGTGCAGTGAGATCAAGTTAATGTTACTTTTGGAAACTTAATGTTTGCACTTCTGATTTTGAACTATGGAACTAATGCTTCATTAGCAATATATGTAGCGTTTTTTCTTTATTTCATTTGTTTGGGTTTTTTCATTCAATTTCATAGGGTGTTTTAGGGGAAGAATGCCTGTTTAATGTTAGCATGTTAACTGTCCCAATTAAATTGTCAAGTTTCTCTCCCTATCAGGGAAATAGGGGGATAAGAGGGAGAATTGTTTCCATTTCTGCTGCTGTTTGGATAGAGACTGTTTTCTTCAGGGCTTTCCCGAGATTTACTGCTTACATTTTATTTTTAACCTTTCTCCCTGAGCTTTGTAAGGGCATTAGTCCTCATTAAGAGGTATATTTATACTAACTTTTCAACTGTGAATCTTAAGCCTTTTGCTGTTTTCCTCTTCTAAAAAGCCTGGTTAGAATTTTTTAATGAGGAAAAGTGTTTTTCCTATACCTACGCTCATAGAAGTCTAAAATAATGGGAAGAATTTAAGCCAGTGTTGTTATTGCTCAGGTTTATTAGGACAGGGTGTGAGGGGCAACCAAGAATGAGGCCCCATTGTGATAGACACTGTATAACCAAAATAGTAGATGATCCCTAGCCTCAAGAGCTTACAACGTGAATAGGCAAAACAGACACAGAATGGAGGAAGGAGTATAAGACAAATGGAACAAGCATTATGATGTCAGCAAATGTCATGCTAGTTCCATGATATTTTTGGTGGGGGAGGGATTAGTTAAGAGGGGATAAGCTAAATGGAAAGAAAAGAGAATGGGGTGATGGGGACAGGGAGGAGAGAGGGAATCAGTTTGAGCAAACAGCTGAGAGAATGTACAGTCAAAACTAGCAGTTTCTCTAGATGTTGAGAGGTGCAAAAGTTCCTGCACTGGCTGCTGCTTCTGCACTTACCAGCAAGAGTCTCTTCCCAGCTCCTCTCTGCAGTTTTTCCCCCAGGACTACATGGTGGAAGGGAGGTGGGAAGGAAGAACCCTAGAGCCCTAGTGCTCCAGAGTGTGTGGTGGTCTCCCGAAGGCAGTTCTGGATGCTGGAAAGTGGAGCAGCCCCCTAGGACCTCATTTTACCTTTTCCCCCACTTTGGCTGCTTCTGTTTTTTCAAGAAGGATAATCAGGTGGAGACCAAACACAATTGTGATAAATGAAGTGGGGAGGGTAGCTCCCTTTTATGGACACCCAGCCAGCCAGTTAGCTATAAAGTCCCTCTTGGTGGCTGTATTCTGCTTGCTTTACCTGTAAAGGGTTAACAAAGTCCCCCAGGTAAAGGAAAGGGAAGGGACACCTGACCAAAAGAACCAATGGGAAGGCTAGAACTTTTTAAAATGGAAAATAAACCCTTCTCCTTTGTCTTTGGTTTTATTTTCCCTCTCCGGGAAAGAGGGGAAAAGGGAGCAATTATGCTATGAGAATCTTTAAGCCAGGTATGATCATAGATCATCAGATCATACCTAGAACTACTTACTTGGAACCCTCAGATGTGTAAGTAAATCAGGAATGTTTAGAAAGATGCGATTAGATTCATTTCTGTTTATTTCTTATGACTAGTGTACTATTCTGTGCTAACCCCAGATGCTTTTGTTTGTTTGTAACATTTAAGCTGAACCTCCAAGAAAGCTGTTTTGGGTGCTTAATTTTTGGAATTGCTCGTTTAAAATCTAGCAAAAGCCTTAGCTCCAGATGTATTTTCTTTCATTTTGTTTTTAATAAAATTTTCCTATTTTAAGAACAAGATTGGATTTTTGGTATCCTAAGAGGTTTGTGCACATGTTCAAAATGATCCCACTGCTCTGCCACCATATCAAGGCTGAATCCCCACTCTGGCACTTTGAGCGCAGAAGGCGGGGCACAAGGATTAAAAAAAATAATATTGGCCACTCCAGGCTTGTATTAAACTCCCAAGATTACAGCTTCTCTCTGACCTTGGATGTGTAGATGTTGCTGCCACCACCCAAATGCAAATCCTCTGGAACCCAGGAAGGCACACACTTGAGAATTCCTTCCTGTGAGGTACCCTCAAACCCTTTCACTCCCCCTCTGGGGAAGAGCTGAGAAAGAAAACAAAGGAAATTAACTGTTGTCCCCAGGTAATTAAACAGCATATGCACAAACCTCTTAGAACACTAAAAATCCAATCCTGTTCTTAAGAAAGGTAAATCTGATTACAAACAAAATGAAAGAAAATACATCTGGAACTTAGGTTTTTGCTAGATTTTAAGAGAGCAATTCCAAAAATTAAGCACCGAGGACCTCCATTCCAAGCTTTAAGGAGTTGATCCCCTTCATATCATTCCAGGAAGAGGAGAAAATTGGGCTCTTTCTTCTGCATTTCTAGCCAAACAAATAAGTGGAGCAGGAGCAAATCCTAGAGGAAGGATTTACCACCAGACCCTCAGGAGCTTCCTCCTTCCCCTCCTGGAGTCCTGTTGTTCCTTCCCCTGGATAAAGCCATGGTTTCAGCTCCAGTACTGAGGCTGGTCAATTTAAAAACGTTCATGGAGCCGCTCTCCTGAAGCACTGAGACATTAGATGTTGAAACATCAATGATTAAGGAAAAAGCTCACATGCTTTTTGAGATGTTACATTTGGCTGTTCCTAACAGGACTGCCCTTCCCTCAATATTTGGTCACAGTGGGATTATGGATCTTGCAGCTGGGTTTCAGGCATCCATGGCTGCTTGAAGGGATGTCTTTAGCTACCAGCTGGCCTTCTTTAATGATGTCTCTGGGCTCCTGTCTTGTATCTTGTGGGAGGGGTGATAGATCAGATGGGATAAAGCCACATTAATTCTATCTCCATAGTTGCCAAAACAATTCTGGCTAACGGATCTTCTCTGGATGTCTATTCAGCCTCCCATTCTACTTGTCTGGACATAAAATTGCAGAACTCAGGTCAGATGCTGCATCTAGACATGAAGTCACTGCCGCTGACAGTCTGGATGTTGGCTGGCTGAGTGCCACTGACAGATACTGCTCCCTACAGGTACAAGACATCCTCCTTGCCTCAAGAGTTTTATGACGATAACTTTTAACACTCAAGTGTTTGTTTATAGTTTCTAAGGTATTTTGAGATTTTTCAAGTTGCTCCTGCCTTTTGTTCTGTTTGTTCTACTAGTTCAGACTGCTTTGCTTTCTGTATAACTTGTGGCTAGGGTTAAATCTGTCTTCAGCTGTTGCTGCTTTGAAAGATGATCTCTTAACCCAATAACCAGCCTGTCTCAGATATTTTCATGTTTTACATTCCCCAAATCAGAGTTTTTAGTCATCTGATGCAAAGTTCTTCTTAAACATTCAACATTTTCTCCTGGTTTTTGAATTCTCTGGTGAAATCATGCTCTTTCATAAACCACATTTCTCTGAGGTATAAAGTATGAAAGGGTCTGGCTATGTTTGATGCATAGTCATCTTTGTGTTGAACTTTAGTAAAATCAAAGGATTTAAAGATATGCGGTATCTGCTTCCCCATAGCATAAATTAATGAAGGTATCTGTATGTCTCCAGTTTCTTTGTGAAGCTTGTTTGCAATTCAAAATCTTGCAAAATACTGCTTCTGGTCCATCCGTTGTGATGATTTGTCAAAGCTGAAGTTCTCTGGGGCATAGTGGCCTGTTGATGAGAATCTGCAACCTTTGTTGCTTTGTTCCTTCTGTTTGCAAACTTTTTTTTTTTTTTTTTTTACTGTTTCCTTTGTTTCAGCTCCTCTCTGACTCTAATCCCTCTCCTGACACCGTATCGTGGTCTCTGTACCAGTTATGGACTGGCTACAGAGCTTACAAGATGCATACCAGATATATTCATAATAACCTCCTTTAATGCCAGGTATGGCTGAAGGTTTTGTACAGAAGGTATTTTGCACACAGAGCCACCAGGTGGCTGAAGAGTATAATACAGTTTAGCATTCCATTATTACACCAACAGATGGCTGTGAAATGATAAGAGGGTTAGCAGCCCAGAGGTGGAAGAACTGGCCAATAGCAATGGGCCTCCTGGCCCATCATTTCTTTCTTTCTACCTCATTTCCTACCCCTCCGCTCACATCGTCATTCTATAAGGCTAGAGGGTTGCTCAGTGTATACAGTCAAAATTTATCCTGGTATCACTACTGAAGATAAGAGTGTCTTTTTTCCTGGTGAGGGAGATTTATGATGGTGTGGCTAGAGCAGCCGTTGAATTCCTTGTCCAGCAGGAAGATTGTTCTATTTATGCTTAATGTTCCTTATTGATACAGTGATTAGTTTTTAAAGGCTATGGAAGTGTCACAGCTGGCAGTTTCTCAGAGGCAGAGCCACCTTCACTGGCTCTGATTGACAGGACTGGTCTGCTTCCAAAGCTGCATAGTGCAGAAATATCTCCCATATCATGAATCAAGTAACTTTTTAATGATGTTTGCTCACCAGTGAATTTAGAACTTTTGACTCTTAACCATGATTGATTGTTACTGTAGTGGCTCCATCAGACAAATGATGATTAATTGGATTATGAGTGACTCTTTTTTATTGTTGTTGTTGGGGGCATTTTAGCACAATGGACTGAACATAATTCTTGAGCCAAAAAACCCTGAACTCTTTAAGGCAATTTGGATCCAGGCCTAGATTTGCTAAGAATTTTGCTGTACTACAGACTCTTTTTGTGCACAGGACCAGGCTTCTGACATATTTTCTAATGGTGAACTTTTTTTGGCCTTAAACTGTGGTTGATACATTGTTGAATTCCTCCCTAATGGTCCTGAAGTTGTACCAAAGTTTTAGCTCTGATTTTTCCGAAATGCCTTAATATTTGATACTATTTTTCTTTCACATTTACTTTAGAGCCAATAAACCGAAGTTTTAAAATACAGAAATCATAGTAATGTTAAAAAAACCCAGAACATTACAGAACTAACATAGCACACGTTAAAAGGTGTCCGACAGGTCTCAAAATGTAATTGTAAATGAGAAATCATCATTTACAATTGATGATATTGTAAATAATTGAGCGAGTCTGTTTCTAGTGAGGTCCTACAGGGATTTGGCCCTACTCTATTCAACATTTTTATCAATGATCTGGAAGAGAATATAAAATTGAATGATAAATCCATAAATGAGACAAAGATTGGGGGAAGTGGTAAAGAATGAAAAGGGCAGGTTACCTGTACAGTATGATCTGGATCTCTTGGTAAGCTGGGCGCGGACAACAATATGTGCTTTAGTATGGCCAGATATAAAGAGAGTCCTCTAGGAAAAAAATATGCAGGCCATGCTTACAGGATGGGGAACTCTATCCTGGGAAACAGTGACTGAAAAAGACTTGGGGATGTGGTGGATAATCAGCTGAACATGAATTCCCAGTGTAATGCTGTGGCCAAAAGGGCCAATGCGGTCCTTGGTTGTGTAAACAAGGGAATATCAAGTCGGAGTAGAAAGATTGAATTATCTGTGTATTCCATACTGTAATAGTTTGTCCAGTTTTGGTGTCTGTAGTTTAAGCACGGTGTTGATAAATTGGAGAGGATTCAAAGAAGAGCCACAAAAGTAATGCTTTCTTGTCTTCACAATGAGGATTTATAAATATTTCTGTAGCTACCTCTTTGTTTACCTCCTCCATTAGGTTCACACAGCAGCCTGGATGATATGCATCTGTATACCTGCACAAATATGTGTTTGTTAGTGTAGATGTTGCTATTCTAGTGTAGCATGTAAGATCAGCTCAGTTCAGTTGGTGGGTTGTTCAGTAATTGAAAAGTTTACTTTGTGATACTGTTTGCAGAAGTCTGCTGTGGAAAGTCCTTGTAATAAGAACACACAAAAAAGTGATTGCTGCAGTTTTGCAGGTGAGCCTTCCTTTTGGGACACACTACTGTGGATTGCTACTAATTATTTTAATTTTTTATTTTAATTTTTTGAAGGCACTTGAGTCAAGGGGGAATCTGTCTAAGCAGCATTTGAATCCAAATGGTCTTCCTTTTTTCCCTTTGTTTCTGGGGTCTGATGCGTGATTTTTACTGTCCCTAGACAAATCATTAAAGAGGTTTATCCTCACAAGTTGCTCTCACAACTTGAAATGCATAGAATGTTAGTGTCGGAGTGACTAAAGTCTTCTGAGAATGCCAAACATAAATGTAACATTAAGAAGTATCAGAGGTAACACTCCATTGAGAGCAAGGAAGTTTCTATCTTAGGAGTGAATCCTGCCCCCTTATTCATGGACCTGGCAACTTCTTTCCTGTGATCTTGTTGTTGGCTGTAGACTTTATTATATTGGGTAACATTTGAGTCTTGTTTTCTTTTAAGTAACAAGTATAGTTTTCCTTCCTGCAGATTTGGTAGAATTCTAAGCGTACAGGACAGAAGACATGTTAAACTCTCTTTTAGCTTCACAGTATGCTTCCTCATGAAAAAATTCTAGAAATTTAATAGAAATAATGAGGTTCTATAGTAGTTATTCTAAAACCTTTTAGAATTTAATGAAGCTTGTCTGTAGAGTTTGAGTCCTTTTGTATAATTATTTATAGAAAGATTATAATTATCTACTATTTTATTGGATGGTTCAAAATTAGGTAAAATTGTTTATTATATTGTTTACTGTAGGATTTTTCTGTAAGAGGAACACAGGGCTAGGAGTTTGGATTTTCCTCAAAGTGTTACTCAACATGCCCATGAATATTCAGATACTAGGGTAAGGAGCATAGTATAAATGCCTAGAACTAGACGTATTAAGCAGGAACACAGTGGATGTCTTTAAAAAATTTTCTTTTGCCTATTTATTGGAAGGCAGGAAGTGTTACAAAGTGTGATGAAAGGAAACTTCCTCTGTATAAAACTGGAAGCCTTAAAATTCCCTGTGTGTGCTTTTGTTTGCTTTATTCTGTTAATCACTCAAACTGCTTAATTATTTCTTAAAATAAAATTAAATGATTCTGACATTTTCGAAAAACACTAGAGTAGTTCTTTAATTTTGCATTGATAACTTGCAGTTCAGACATTTTAATTATTTTTTTCCCCCAACCAAGACAAAATGGTGAACTTAGAAGATTGTTGAAAAGATGTGTTATAGAAACAGGACTCATGAAACAACAAAAATGAATAGACACAAGTGCCACAAGCCTCACTACAGGCAGTATTTAGGATGTGTCATGGAAGCCCCATGGCCTGTGTAATACTGGGAGACCCTTTGTGTGTTGCTACTTCAGAGCCTCAGGCTCAGCATAAACTGCAGTTGATGAAGTGTCACTCAGGCTGATCTACATTAATGCTGTAAACTGAGCTATATTACACTGCTTCAGTTATGTAAATTATTTAACTGAAGTTGCTGTAACTTACGTAGACTTACAACTGTGTCTCTCCCATCAACATAGCTTCTGCCTCTTGAGGAGGTGGAGTATAGATGTCGACAGGAGAGTGCTCTCCCATCGCCTTAACATGTCTTCACCAGAACCGTTAAATTGACACCGCTGCAAGATTGCAGCGGGGCCAATTTATCCAATAGTGTAGACGTGGCCTCAGATAGTGACATTTACCTGCTTTGGTGTGTGCAGTGGAACACAATATATGAGACCAACAACAATAGATTGTTGAAAGGTGGGTTTTTGTCACATAAGCTTCAGCCCTTGAAAATTGTTGTTACTGCTGCAATGACCTGATATGTAGAATTGCAATCTCTTTGCAAGCCAAGGTATTAAGTTGGTTAAAGAAGAAGGAAGAAGAGACTCATGTGAAAGGGCCTTAATAGTTTCTCAGTAAGAACTGAACATATCTTGGTCATATTTGGAATGGGAGAAGAAACATCTTGTTCTAGAGCAGGCAAGACTTTTATTGAAATTTGTTGGAGCACACTGACTTTTGGTAACTCACAAGTCAGCCTGACACTAATGCAATGAATTTAATGACCTCAAGTACTGTTTTACAGAGGAACTAGCCTTTCCCTTCCTCCCCCCACCCTCCCCATATGATAACTACTCTATCCTAGTACATATGAAGAAAGAGAGGGAACATGATTCAGTACTAGACAGTTCTGCTTCCACCATCTCTATCAACAAAGTTACAGCAAAGGTCAACAGAATGCTGCATGGTTGGAGAACAATCCAGGCTCCCTAATGTGGCTCTCATCATACTATTTGGGTATGACCAAAACAAATATTAAAATATTGCTCACCTAAATAGGTTAGTGAATGCATTTGAGTGTGTGTTTGTGAAAGTCTCACTACTGGTGGAGAGTACTTGAATGACCTCTTCTCTTCTACATATCAGGTACAACACTGGGCAGCAACAGTAAAAGCTTCTGTCATGCTGCTTCACCAAAGTGTGCTTAATTTGACCTGGAGGGAACCACCTCATCTGCTGAAAGATTGTAAGGTTTTAAGTTATAAACTGTTTGGAGCATAGACCATTATTTACTATGTTAGACTATCATCTAGCATAATTGGGTCCAATCTCATTGGAGCCTTTAGGCAATACTAGAATACAAATGTTTAATAATAAGATGGTAAATCAAAGACAACATTTTGGAGTGATGGCTTTTGATTTGGATGTATGTCCCATTTGGATGCTCCCCATTCTTAGTCTGAAATAGCCTTGAGTTCTTGACCCCCAGGCCACAGTGGAAGGCTCATCTATTAACTATTTGGGGTTGATGTATGGGAGAAAAGGAATATTGATTGGCTTTTCATTTAATCTTTGGTTAATTATTTTATGGGTTAGGGGATTGGAGCAGCTGCCAGTTCATTTTTTTCCTGTGATTTACATTTTTAATGTGGGTATCTAAAGCCTCAGTCAATTTTTTATGTTTTATAAATGGAAATACACATCTCTACATATTTATTAGCAATAGATTTTAGTGACTAGCTGCTATGAATATTAAGTTCTCTTTTATATAGACTACATAGAAAAGACGTCTTGGGTAAACATGGAAAATCTACTTATTATAAGCAGTATCCTAGGCAAAAATAAACATTTAAATGTCCATAATGAACATTAAGGGATAATATTATTGATGCATGAAAATTTACCTATTAAGGGCTCTCCCCCACAATTAACAGCTCTCAGGACCCTGAATAATTATTGTGGACTACACAATGGGATATGCTGTCACACAACCAGCTACCCTAGTAACTTGTCCAATTGTTATAAATGTTTAAAAAAAAACAAAATAGCCAGTTATGATTATTTATAGTGGCTGATTGTGCTACCAAACTTATGGCATTCACATCTTATCTACATTTTGTCTTCCAGTCTGTTAGTTCCTCTGCAGCTAGCCGGAGCTCTTCTGGAAGGCAATTCTGCTGAATGACTGAAGTTTGCTGCATCTTCACCTTTTCTGTTGATGCTGCAAAACATGATTTTTTTTTTATTTTTTAATTTTTTTTACAATGATAGATTGAGTAACAGCTGGCAGCTTCATTTGTTTTGAAAGCTAGAAAAGCCCTTTTGGACCATAGAGACTGAATATTACTAGGAATTAAACAGATTCTGTGTCAGTTTTTTGGCTGATTTCTCTGCAGGGCCTTCTTGAGAATCCCTTTTGCCCTCATTCTCTCTTTGTCCTCATCTTTCCTCATCCATTCACATGACCAAAACTACCTTCAGTTTCTTTGCTGTCACATTGCTTCAAGAGTTCTTGTCTGTTCGCATCCAGATACCGCTCCCAAAGGGCTATTCAAAAATTGTCCATCCTGACTCATGTGAAACTGAGATCAATCTTTTCTGATCAAAAGATTTTAAAACTGTTTTTCTTGGAAATTTGTGCCTTATACTGCTGTTTCCAGTCAAAAGAAGCTAACATCTGTGGAGAGAGCATAACCAAAGCATGAGGAATTTCCATGTCATGTTTCATTTGTCAATTGTTTTGCGAAAAATATTAGCTGTATTTTTAAGTTTCTACAAATATTGGCTGTGGAATATCAGCAGCTATCCTCTCCCCTTCTCCCTTTCTGTCAGACACTTACATTTTTCTTTGTTTTTTGGCCACCAGTCCGTATCTTCAGCACATGTTCTCTTTCTCCTGTTACGTAGGCTATGTCTACACTACAGACTTTACAGTGGCACAGCTGTACTGCTACTGTAAGTTTTTTTGTGTAGTCGCTCTTTGCTGGCCAAAGAGAGCTCTCCTGCCAGCATAACTAAGCCACCTCCAATGAGAGGCATTAGCTATGTTGGCAGGAGAGCCTTTACTGCTGATATAGCACTGTCCACATCAGCACTTTTGTCTGTGAAACTTACATTGTTCAGTGGTGTGGGGTTTTCACTCCCTTGACAAAAGTTTTACAGACAAAAATAGACCAAGCCTACGACAGTGTGGATGATCCGGAGTCTTGACTCAGGATACTGAGTTGAGGGTAAAGTACCTTAATAGGTTCAATTCCCTTTTATCTTTATTGTTCGTATTTCTTTTAGAAACTTTCCTTCCCTTTCATATTGTCTTTTGTTGCTATTACCTCTGACTTTAACTCCAACCTGAAATGACTGAAGTGGCTGACTTGTTGGATGCCATTGCTAAAACAGGTCATGATCTGATCTGCAAAAGGTTGTTAATGGAGCTTTGTTATGTCTATTGTGCATGTACAGCAGTTTGTTCTTATCTCCTAAAATGATTAAGATAATCTCGTTTTCGAGATTGTTAGTGTCTTTTAAAGTTGTCATATCGTGAGCTTCGTGGATCTGCTCTGTGACTCACTCCTGAGACTCCATAGTGCTGGTTGCAAGCATTTAACAAATTCCATGTCTTTTTAATATGAGAGAGAACCACTTCTGGAATTAAGTCTCAGAGGTGAAATCCCTGGCCTGATTTGATGGATCGGTTTAAAATGTTTTTACCCACCATACGCTGACTCTGTCTGCTCCAGAGGCCGGGCACATCCCAGCTAGAGATTTGGAGCTCTCATTCTGTTCCTGACCTGTCATCCATATGTGTGAGTTGGCTAGGCAAGCATGTATTACAGCAACAGAAAAATAGTCACCAAGAAGAGTCCCCAACATCACTTTCTAAATGCCATGCCTTCAGACTAGCCTGTTAGGGAGGGTCCTTGTACAGCTAACCCTTAGCTTTTTTTCAGTGAGAGATAATAAGCAGACATTATATCATATATTATCTGTCTCTTCAGCAACCCCCAATCATGGTCTGCAATCATAAATAACATTTCAAAGGATTTGCTGAAGAGGAGCTGGTTCTAAGGTGAGTTGAGATGGAAGTGGCGCTCTTCCAAATACTCACATCAGCAAGAGTCATTCTGCTATTGCTCTTCCAAAAAGCATAGCTCTGTCCTCCATTAGAATTTGTCTGATACAAGCAAATTTGGGTCCCATCCGCTGAAATGGATTTAGTTAACCACTTCTATTTGGATTTCCCCATGAGGTGCTCTTTTAAATATTGGCAAGATCTTCCTTTGAAACACCAAGAGGACTAGATTGTGATGCCTCTGAAGAAACCAGTTTGCCCAAAAATAAGGTCATGGTGTACAAATGTGGGAAAATGGTAAGAAAATATTGATCACCCTGGGCCAGTCCTTGGTATTTGCCTCACCCATGTTGTGATCTGGAAATGAAATGAAGTATTGTATTCTTAAGACCATAAAGGTTCACTCAAATGTTCATTCAGCTTCCTTTGTTGTCACTTAATATCTATGGGGGCCTGATTCTGCAGGCTGATGAACCCCTCCATGAGGTGCTGAGCAGTCTCAGCTCTCGCTAATCTTGTAAAACAAAAGATGCTCAGTACTGCATAGAATGAAGTCCATAGTAAGCAAGGCAACAAGGTCATATCCAGCTTCTCGTCCCCAGGTCCTTTTCTGCAGAACTGCCACTTAGCCAGTCGGTCCCCAGTCTGTAGCTGTGCATGGGATTCTTCTGTCCTAAGTGCAGGACTCTGCACTTGTCCTTGTTGAACCTCGTCAGATTTCTTTTGGCCCAATCTTCATTCATCCAGTACATAACTTGTTTGATTGCTGGAAAAAATATTTGGGAGACCGTATCTAAAGCTTTGCTAAAATCAAGGTATATCATGTCCACCACTTTCCCATATTCACAGAGCCAGTTATCTCATCATAGAAAGCATTCAGGTTGGTCAGGCATGACTTGTCCTTACTGAATCCATTTTGACTGTTCCTGATCACCTTCCTCTCCTCCGAGTGCTTCAAAATGGATTCCTTGAGGACCTGCTCCATGATTTTTTCCAGAGACTGAGGTGAGGCTGACCAGTCTGTAATTCCTTGAATTTTCTTTCTTCCCTTTTTAAAAGATGGACACTATATTTGCCTTTTTCCAATCGTCTGGGACCTCCATTAATTGCACAGGTTTTCAAAGATAATGGCCAATGGCTCTGCAATCACATCAGCCAACTCCCTCAGCACCCTCGGATGCATTGCATCCAGCCCCATGCACTTGTGTATATTCAGTTTTTCTAAATAGTCCTTAACCTGTTCTTTCTCCACTGAGGGCTGCTCACCTCCTCCCTGTACTGTGCTGCCCAGTGCAGTAGTCTGGGGACTGACCTTGTCTGTGAAGACTGAGGCAAAAAAAGCATCTAGTACTTCATCTTTTTCCACATCATCTGTCACTGGGTTGCCTCCCCATTCGGTAAGGGTCCCACACTTTCCCTGACCACCTTGTTACCATTCACATCCCTAGCTGCCACTCCAGTTGTGCTTTGGCCTTGCTGATTACACCCCTGCATGCTCGAGCAATATTTTTATACTCGTCCCTAGTCATCTGACCAAACTTCTTGTAAACTCACTGAAACTTTTTGTTTCATCTCACCAAAGATTTCTGTTAAGCCAAGGTGGTTATCTGCCATATTTGCTATTCTTCTTTGAGTGTTTGTTCATGGCAATTGCAATCAGGTATGCACGTATTGCATGCATGACAGCTGGAAGATTTTCCCCCTAGTAGTGTCCGTAGGGTCAGCTTGAGCGCCCCCTGGAGTCATGCCTTCATAGCACCCAATATAGGGCTCTGCCAGCCCGAGTCCCACTCAGTTCCTTCTTACCGCCTGTGACAGCTAGTTGGAACTCCCCATTGCTCTTGCCTCGGCATGGGTGTGTTAGCAGTGTTTGTGTATATAGTTAGTTTGGGTTAGATAGGTAATATAGTAGTTTTTTTTTTCTTTCAGGGGGTTCCCCCCGCCATATTTTTCCCCAGCACCAGGTTATGCCTCGGTCTGCAGGCTTTAAACTGCTCAGACTGTGGCAGGTTGTGGCCAAAAAGTAACCCGCACACTTTGTGCTTGAAGTGTCTCAGCAAGGGGCATCTTAGAGACAGGTGCAAAACCTGTAAAAGTTTTTGCTTTAGGACTCTTAAAGACAGGGAGTAGTGCCTCTGAGTGTTGCTTATGGAGGCAGCACTTCGACCTCTGTTGGAGAAGGGCGCAACAGATCCGGCTTCAAGCGCTGCATCCTCAGAGCACAGCGCTCCGGTGTCGTCCATATGTGAGCCGGTGCCAAGGAAGGACTCTTCTAGAGACCCTTGGCTCCGCCCACAGGCCCCAGATGTTGGTGAGGTACCAGTCGCATTCCCCGCTGCACCACAAATGAAAAAGACTGTCAGAGAGCACTTCCCAACCAGGTCTAAAGACCAGTAGGCCAACAAGCCCTCATCGGGCATCTATTTGGTAGGGTTTCTGTCGACTCCTGCCCCAGGACGGATCCAGTCAAGTCTGGACCTGCACCGCTCACTGGCATGCCGCTACAAAGACCTACAGCTCCCCTTCATGCCAGAGGCATTCTAGGTGGCTGCAGACCTTTTAGTGCTTACAGCACCATCCTCCTCTCTGAGGTGAGAGAAATTGCCAGCACCGGTTCCAGACCTGGTACGTTCCTCGGGCAAACCAGCAATGATGTTGGCCATAAGACCACCATCCCCATCACATTGGCCTGCAGCACCAGTGGCCTGTGTGGGTGAACTGCTACGGTCCCCAGTTGGTACAGTTCTCTGGCACCAAGTGGCTCTGCTTCTCCATGGTCATCACAATGTGAGACCTCAGACTGGGAAGTGGAGTTGTCACCCTCTAGTAGGAGCAGAAGATCCCGTTCCTGCCACGACTAACAACCCTACCCAGCACCATGGCCAGACCAGTGGCAGGCTCCTTAGTGATCCTTCTGGACACACTGGGCCTATCACCAGAACCAGGGCTCCAGAGCAGCACTGATGGCCTCAGCTTCTTTTGGGCAGTCACATATGACCATCCCACCGAACACCCCTGTGGGGACCCACCTGCCAATGTCAGCAGTCTCGGCTCTGATAGCAGCATCGATGATCACGGCACTGATCATACCACTGGCAAAGGGGGCAACCGTTGCTGCACCATTCTTGGCATTGATACTGGCATAGATCGTGACATCAGCTGCATCCTTTGGGAGCGCTATCTGGATGCAAACAGACGAGAACTCTTGAAGCAACATGATAGCAAAGAAACTGATGGTAGTTTCTGTCGTGTGAATGGAAGGGAGAGTGAGGAGAAACAGAGAATGAGGGAGTTAATCAGGCATTTTGCTGTGCTTCAGAAGTTCTATATTCAGCACTGCTCCAATTAGCTTTAAAACTGAAGTAGAGTTTAATCAGTTGAAGAGTCTATTCATAAAAATGTTTTAAGGTTCTTCAAGATAGTATAGCTTTCTAGCCTGGTACAACACACATGTAATAGAGATATGGTTTGGAAGCTAAACTTGGAAAAATCCAGGTTTACATAGTGCACAGCAGAGAATAATTCAGTATGTTCAAGAGTTTGTCTGAACCCTAGTTTGTTCCCAAGGCTCAGACATCAGAACTGGTGTGAAATCTTCTAAATCTGTGCAGTTCTCTAGAAGTTATTACTTCTGCAAGGAATACAAATTTCTAATATAGTAGAGAGGAGTAGCAGGTTTTTCATAGTCTGGGAAGATGGACAAAGCTAGTGACTCAGTGAATCAAAATTTTGAAGTGGGTTTCACAGTGACTTTGGTTGTAAACTCTCAGATGAGAACTGGAAAATCAAATACTTGTCTAATCTTTATGAGCTAATAAACTTTTTCCAAGTGTCCTTGGCAAAGTTTTTCTTCCTCTTATGTTGTGAAGGGTACTCTGCAATGTTTGCCTGCCTGCTTGTTGCCCTCCTTCCCAGAAGTGGTTACATTTCATTGGTGAAATTTGTTGTTAGTAAATCATTTTGAAATCTGTAGATGAAAGGCCTGTAAATTTAAGGTTTTGTTATTAATTGCTACAGCTTTAATAAACATTGGATTTTACATGTAAAACCATGATTAAATCTGTTGTTTGTATAGGCCATCTGAAACATTAGACCTTCATCCCTCTCTCTAATGGCGAACAGATGAGTGTGCAAGTTTTATGTGTTCTGAAGCCCTGACAATTGAGATATTAATATGTGTGCTCAGTTCTCTGGTGCTGCTAGCCTGGTTATCCGGGGCAAATATTCAGATTATTTGGAGAATTATCCCTGGAAAAATATTGCTAATCTTGGCAACTATGAATCTTCTTAATTTGAAATGGAAGTGTGTCTTGAGGTACATGGATTAGTTGTTTGTTTGTGGAATTCAAGCAGAAAAATGACTTGCACCACTTTCATGCATCTTGTATGAGACAGGTTTTTTTTTCCCTTTTGAAAGTTTAATTAGGTCATGCTGCCAGCAAACAATTTTTACTCTGACCCACAACCTCACACTCTGTGGGGGGAGGGGAGGAGGGCAAAGCAGAGGAATACCATGCAAAAATGTGGATAAGAGGCTAAGACATTGTGGAGTTGTATCCCTCCCATTTGGTTTCTTTCCACAGCTGCTGCTGAGAACCAGCCAATGGCAATTTGATTGGCAGAATGATTCCAGCAGAAATGGAAAGGAGATAGGAGAGAAACTTTCTTATCAAATCTCTACTATTGGCATAGCTGGGAGTGGCTGGGTCCTCCCAAGAGTTTTTGGTTCCCTCTCCAGCTCCCACCAGAAAGAATAGTTCTCTTTATTTCAGAAGTTTTGCCTGAATAAGGACTAATTAAAAATTGAGTAAAGGCTTCAAAATTTGGCCTAGTAACATTTATTTTCAAAATGAAGTCCAGTTGTTTTTGTGCATGTTTGTCCTACTTATGTACTGCATGAAGAACAACTTACAATGTCAGCATTTATGATAAACATTGTATCACTTCATTTATATAAAAAAAGTTATACACACATACGAACTTCCAAAATATACTACTACATCTGGCCATACGCCAATCTGCATTCCAGGTCCATCTCACTGTAACAGCCCCCAGCTTTTACACGCCCATGCAAATTTGCGCTTTGGGCCATATCTGTATTGCTTTGTATTGCTTTCAAGACCCTCAGATTTTAAATAGGTTCAAGACAGCGAGGGCTGACTCTATCTATTCACCCTATATCTCAAAGCAGGAGTCAGTTTTATATGTAAAACTGGAAGCCATCATTCCTGGCCAGTTTACTAGATAAACCAAGGTTTGAACAGCCTTGAACTCTGAACTAGGCACTGCTTTCTAGAGATAATGCCCTCCAGCTTGTAAGTGAAACACAGTGGCAGACAGCATGGAGAAGCTTGCTTTACTCCTTGTAGTGCTGTTCCAGTTCTTTGGAAAAATGGAGTCTGTAGACCTGTTAATCTTGCATGATTTATGAATATTAAATTAACTTCCAAAATTATGAGAAGCATTGCCTTTCCCAAATATATATTTTATCTTTTTTTTACAAAAGATAAGACCTTAAAAGAAATCTCACCAAGTATTTCCAGATTCTTGGATTAAAGGTATCTCAAAGTATAAGGTATGCATTATTTATTATTATTATTATTTAATTACTAGATGATCTAGATTCAGTGTACATCTAATATTAAACAAGATACCTTTGCTCTGTAGATAACATCATGTTTTGTCCTGAGTGTATAGATTCTGGAGCTTTTGTGCAAAGCTGTTTGACAAGGCCAGTTTTAGTGCAGAGATTGGGGTATTGGGATATTTGAAAAAGTAATTTTTGCACTTGTGTAATTTTAATGTAATCCCTGTTTTGTTTTGCTTCAGGCAAACTATGCGTGAACTGTTATTTTAAGCATATGTATAGTGTAACACATTTGTGTTGTCCATTGAATGATGAGAGGATTGTAATGAAAACTGAAAGACATGAATGGTTACAATCAAAAATATTTTTATTCCATCTGCTACATACTTTGGAGATAGTGTAACTTTTGGGTTTGGGGCAAAAACTTATTCCCATTCAAGTGAAGGAAGCACTTTATATTGTGTTCCAACTGCTTACATTCTGTATGCAGCAGTGACTGGAGGCCCTGCTTCAAAATTATTTATAGCATTTTGAACTACATAAAGTCCACTGGTCTTGATTCTACCCCCATGAAGCCTGTTAAACTGAAAAGTCTGTGGAAGATACTTTATAGGCCAAGGTGACTCATAATGGGAGGACAATGTGCATGAATTATTTCTCTCTTGTCCCTGCACACATTCATCATATCTGTGTATCATGGCCAAGGAAATCATTTTCTTTATGGAAGAATGTTGGTTAGGCCAAGAGTTGCATCCTCACAGAGAATAAGCACCCTTTCTAAAACCAAATAAACCTGGTTGTCTTTCCCCATCTGACTTTGAGAGCTCCTCACTGCACTTGATAAATGTTAACAATATTTTTTATTTTTAGTTTTACTCCATCCTCTCTGAATGCTGCCCCTGGCTGAATGTCAGAACCTTGGAGGAGGAAGTGTAGAGAATTTATGTGGTTTAACTCTGCACCTGCTATCCCTAGAGTGTGCCAGATTAAGTGCTCACTTAAATTTCCTGCAGTACCACTGACTTCAGTGAGGCATCATGAAATGTCAGCTTTGAATTTTACTGTAAGGTTTCTTTATTAAAAGACGCTGAACTGACATCTCTGGAGACTCAGCTTTTTGTTTATCCAGAGAATACGTAGAGCACAGGCCAGCAGCCATGCAAATTTCTGTATGATGTCCCATCAACATACCTCATTTCTGACACAAAGGATCCAATCTATGGAGGAGAGAGGAGTTCAGCCTCCATCCCCTTCTTTAGTCCTGTCCTTGATGACTGTGCCGGTGACTGTATATTGAAACAAACAAACAAATGAAAAAAAGTGGCAGTTAGTGGCAGTTGTGTTTGGTTTATTGTGTGGATGTTTGTCCATTGGAAATGGGACTTCAGATGCTTTCCACATAAGTCACTGAACAATCATCAGAGAGTAACAATCTTTGGTCACTATTGACTCAAGTTGGAGTCCTACTTGGTGACCTTGAAGTGAACGGCTCCATTCTATTACTAAACTTCTGATCGAACTGGGTTTTTGCCCTTCCCATTTGTCTCCCAAACCTTTCCTGCAAGAGCTATACTGTATTGATAAGGGTGAGCATATTAGTCTCAATGGGTATTAAAATATCTATAAAACCCTTGTATACTGTTCTAACATTGAACACCTAAATGTGGTTTGTGTTTTTACATTAAGTTAGATGTTTGTTTTTAATTTGAGAGTGGCCAAAATGGATGTTTTGTGAAAAATTGAGTTTCTGAGTTTCAGAATGCTTAGAATAAAATGGAAACCAAGTATGTGCAAAATCTAGTGAAACAGCTGTTGATGGCATTAACAATTTTCCTTTCTGCAATTCTAGGAAGGTTAATAGATTTTTTCTTGCTAACGGTGCTATATATTCTTGATTATGCAGTCTTTTGGAAGATTCTCTAGGTGACAGAAGAATCCCAAATGACTAAAAAATATCTTGAGGATGCTCTCTGGTGTTGAAAGCTAAATTTAGTTAGGGAAAATTTGGCTTTCTGATGGGAATTAGGAAATAATAATCAAAAGTCATTAAAATGACAATAGAATTACAAAAAAGGCAGAGAAAATTGTATTATAGATCACTATTGATAAAAGAATTGAAAGCCAAAGTTGTGATATTGAGTGAGATTGGTCAGAGGGATTAAGCTGTATACAATTTTTCACCAAGAAGTATTTGGTACTGAGGTAGAAACCAGTGATTGGGAAGTGGTAGGAAAGGAAGTAAAGGGAGCCATTCCCTGCATCATAAATAGGTCTTATGAATATAATTGAAGGAAAGTTTTGACTACATTGCTTTCATGTTGGTTATACAGTATGACATGATGTGTATGACAGAAAGTTGCACAGAAATCTATCACTCGGCAAATATCAGAATTATTAATCATTTAGTGCTCCATCATTGATGGACCATCCATTGATATCTCCACAGCTGTGTGTTGCTGCTGCTGTAAACTAAGGACAGACATCCCTTTTTCTTTGCAACATAAAACCCCACCATCATTACATGCCATGTTGCTTCCTACCACCAAACTTAAAGCAGAGGTTTTGTATCCTGTCTTTGTATGTGGTAATAAATGCCAGACTTCATATCTGAGGTTACGTCTGTAGCTTCCACCTATGTGCCTTGCTCTTACCAATTCCCAAACACAATATAGTCACTCACCGAGCCAAGTTGCAAGAAGTCAGTCAGCATTTTGATGGAAAGAGTTCTGTAGAAAGTGTATGTTTAGAAGGAGTGCTGCAGTGCAGACATTGGGGGAACAAGCAGGAGTGACTCTTGTCATTCTCCTCCAACTCATTATGTGAAATACCAACAGTCCAGGCTGTTAAGACGTAGGAAACCAGCCTTTATCCCAGGCTCTGATCTCTCCGATAACAATATTCAGAACTTGCACAGTGCTACACAGGTTCAAGGGGGAAAGATCCCTTACCAGCTTGACCCTTAAGAATGGAATGAATCATGGTTTGCCTATTACTGCCATGATTCAGCAAGGAGGAGCCTGCAGAGTCTGAACCCTCCAACTAAATATACAGAATTTTGGGAACCTCAGAAATCATCTCTGAACTCACACCAGTGCAATCCCATGCTCCTGTACCAGGAATTGGCATAAGCTGCTAATTGGTGCATTTAGAATGAGCTGAAGGAAACGTTTCACTCAGCATGTAGTCAGCCTCTGGAATTCACTGCAGCAGGAGGTCATGGAATACAGTGCTGGATGCGGATGAATAACTTTAAAGCAATAACAGATTGTTAGGCAGGTATGCTAAGATGGGGCAATCATGTCTAAAGTTTCAGAACATAAGATGATGTCCACGGGGACCAAGAAGTACACAGGAAACTCTCCCATCTATCTGCCCCCACAGCAAAATATTGCCATGTGTATTATGGATACCACTTAAGCCTGGCATGAGAGAATTACAAAGGGTATGCATATCTCTAAGCCAAAAAAAACCAAACAAACCACTAAGTATGTCTAAAAAACAAGGCCAAACAAGCATGCAGAAAATCGAAATCTAGCCTACTGAGGCCAATAGAAAGGAGCATCGACTATGGCAGGTTACATAGAGGATGGAAATTAGGAGTGCTAAGGAGTAATTTGAAGAGCAAATAGCCAGTGATGCAAAAGCAAATAATCAATTCTATCAGAAGCAATGAGCCCGTGAGAGAATTAGTAGCTCTACTGGATACAGTGGAGTCTAGGGAACAATTAAATAGGTTAAGAACACTTGAAGATATGGCTACATGACAGTTAGATGCCGAGGGCTGGCCAGGCTTGGGTGAAGGAGATGTTTAATTGTGGTGGAGATGTTTGGGCTTGGGCTGGAGCCCAGGCTTTGGGACCCTGGGAGGGGAAAGGCCCCCTTGGAATTAATCCAAGAATTCTCAAGGCACTTATAAATAAAAAGTAAAAAAAAATTTAAGTCCCATTTACTTTTGGTGTCTCTATTCCTTGTCACAGCATCCTGGAATTTAGACTTATCAGTCATTTAGGTGAGTTGGAAAATGCTAACCAGACTGGCTAATGTGCTAACAAAGGTATGCATGCTATCATTAAAATCAGAAATTAATACGGTTTGACTTACCTTTTAAAAAGATGCAAAGGTTGATCTTACACTTTCTGGTCTGTAATTTCTATCTTTACTCTCAGGGCAAAAAATGAAATGCTGATAGTTTCTGGATGCCAGCTACAATAATGGGTCGTCTTTTCCTCCTTTCCTTTGTTTTGGCCATTCCCCAATTGTACTTTCCTTCTAATATGCCAGCTCATCTGTATTTTTCACTCTTATACACTCTTTTTTGTTCATTTTCTCCATTTCATTCTGTTCCTGACTCCCACCACTGACCTTGAGGGTCTGGAATTCAGTTTGGGAGCAAGACAATGGAATTGCTGGTGTCTACCATTTGCATGACATAGTAGGCACATTCAACCCTATGTGTGTCTAAAGACCTGATTATCCTACTGTATTGATAAAAGCAGACCCGTACATCCTTCACACTGTAACAGAGCAGAGATACACACTTAGGCCAGGTCTAGTTACCTGCTGGATCGAGATAAATCAATGCTCAAGCGCTCTCCTGTCAACGCCGGAACTCCACCATGATGAGAGGTACAGGCGGAGTCGATGGGGGAACGGCAGCAGTCGACTCACCATTGTGAAGATGCTGCTTTCAGAATACCTAAATACGTCGACTTCAGCCATGCTACTCCTGTAGCTGAAGTTGCATATCTTAGGTTGATTCCTCCTCCGCCCCCACCGCCCATGTGTAGAACTGGGCTTAGAAATAAGTAGAAGAAGGGGAGGGGAGAGATGAGAAGAAGGAAACACTCACAGAAGGAGTGAATTAAGCGTTTTTTTTTTTTTTTTTTTTTTTTTTAAGTACTACATCTGAGTCAATATTTTTGGCATCTCCCTTTTCCTCAAGGCTTTCAGAAGATCCTGTGACAGATTTACAAGAAAGATGAAGAGTCCAATAACTGAGTCACCCACAAGAGAACGATGATTATAATTAACATTTATGTAGTGCATTTGATCTCAAAAGTTTCCAAGGCTCTGAACAAACAATAGACACAGGACCACTTAAGTGCAGCCATCTCGGTGGGTGTGGGAGGTGACAGCATTCTTAACAACAGTGAGGGGAAGAAAAATTGAGGCAAAGAAACAGGAAGAAAGCCCCGTATTCTTAGAAAGTGTCAAGAGATTGTCAGCATTCACACAGAGAAGACAGGATCTCCATTTCTATGCATCTATTTACAATCCCCCTTTTGCCTCAAACAGTATGGACCATATGGAACTATTCCCTTTATCTAACTCAGAACAATGAAAAGCTGAGTCAGCTCTTAGAATCTTGATTACTGGAATATCTAGGGATGATGAATGAATTAGTTTAGATAATATGAGAGCTATTTTGAACTTTAGCTCAAATCTCAACAAGAATTTTTTGTTTATGTTTGAAAAAGTTTAATTCCTCCCCAGCATCCCCATTTTAACAACACTTACTGGTTTGAAAAATGTCAGATTGAGAGAGAAAATGAGTCTTTACTAGAAATATTTTGTTCTGCAGCCAAACTAGGCACTACTGAGGTAAGCTGGTGAATTTTCAAGTACTTAACTGCTCTTCAGGCAACATAGGCCAGAGGAGTGGGAGTCAGGAGATCTTAATTTGACTCACTGAATGACTTTGACCTGTCTGAGACTTTCCTTATCTGAAATACTTATTCTGCTTTTGTAATGAACTTTCTAGACCATCGTTTAATGGTATCAGAGTGCAAAACTCTTACTATCTGAACCTTCCAAGGTTAATTTCTTGTTTCTGATACAGTAGTAAGAGTTTACAGGTGAATAACATGAAGTTTGTGGAGATGAGGGAAAATACAAGGCACTTCGGTTTGGATAATGTTGCCCCTGAATGGTTGAAAAGTCCCTTTCTTCTATTTCTGTGAATTGAACCATATGCTGATTCTGCTGAAGTACATAACCATGTAGTGTACTTGTTGTTTGCAGAATATAGAGCTGCATGTTTAACTTCCCATCACTGCTGTAAGCAATGGCCAATAACTAGTGTAAGGATTTGTGTGAAAGGAAAAGGCATAGGTTTTCTCTGGTGACGGAAATGTTTCCAGGAAAAGAAGTTTTTCCTGGGAAAGGAAGGCACAGCGTATGGACAGCACAAACACACAGGACCATATCCGAGGAGCTGAAGTACGTCCAGAGAGAACCTAAGTAGGTTCTTTTCACCTTCTTGTGATCTACTCAGCATGTACATTACACATACTTAGCCTCCTTTTAGACTCACATCTACTTACCAAATTGTAATTGGCTGTATATTGAGCACCTACTACAGAAGACAAGGAAATGAACCAGGAGCCAGCCTTGGAGGCCTGGAATAACCAAAGTGGGTAGATGCAGGAATGCTCAGAGGGCGAAGGGACTGGGTAGCCTGGCAGTATGACCAAGAAGAAGTCAAGATAGCTGAGCAGCAAGTACAGCAGAGAAGGGAACCAAGTGACAGAGAAAGGTGCAGGGATTGAGGAATAGGGGAAGGATAAGGGGAATCAGTGGCAGAGAAGCATGTGAGGAGCAGAAGATTAAATGAAGAGCAAGAGTATAATTATTTCTTCTGAGAGGATAAAACACTGTTGCATTAGAGATCTAAAGTACATAGTTTTCTAATATTGATTTTCCGTATAATAAATCACTATCATTGGCCAGAAAGGTGTCATGTGATTGTGAAAAGGAAGGCACACCATCTGCAAGGCAAGTTGATGCTGTCTACCCCTGTTTCTGCAGCCTTATAAAGTGCCCATTGCATAATCTACTTTTAGTAATATCTTCTCTAGCTTCCCTTAAGATACAAAAACATCATCTGACAGGCCGTTGGTGCCTTACTTAGAATAGTTTAAATTAGACTGTGTTTCACAGAGGATTTTCCCAAATATATATTTAGATTTTTTAAAAAAAGTAAAAGGCAAGATATTGCTGTGCCTCAGCTCTGTTTTCTCCCCTTGCTGTATATCACTACAGCTATAAACAATTTCAGGATTTCTCCATTATAAACATTACCATTTCCCCCCTTTCATTTTATCCCCTTAAAACAACTTTATTCCAGAACTCAGATGAGCAGCTACATCTAAGGGTAGTATCAGTGCCACTCCTTTGTCGATCATTTTACCAACAGATGATGTAAGTGCATTGAGAAATGCCCAGTCCCAGTCTTTGAAGCCTACTATGTCATCTTTGTGTATCACCTGCGTTTCATCTGCCGCAGGAATCTGTTTTTAATGTTTATACTTCTAATAAGAGATGCTCAGACTTTCAGGATCTGAATTTTCTGAAAGTGCAAGAGATGAGGATGTTTGGATCCAGGTGTTTTGGTTTGGATCCATCTGTAATATTAACTTCCAGTTTAATACTTTATCTGAATTGTAGCATGATGGGACTGAGGAAAGATTTCCTCATGTCAGGATACAAACAAAAAGGGCTCGACCAGGCTTTAAAGTAAACGTCTAGATTAGGAAATCATTTATGGGATGCCTAAATAGCCTCCAGGGAGAATTTAAGAATTTTAATTTCCTTTCATTTCACTTTAGGGCATTTTTCATGAGCTTCCTCATTTTTGAAATCCCCCTTCGGAATTCCCCTTATCCCTTACCCCTGCCCCCTTTCTCCAATTTGTTAATTATTAGGGATAAATTCATCCCTTAGTTACACCTGTTTAAATCTGGAAAAAATCCACTGATTTCCATGTAATTGCTTGTGATTTACATGAACTTAAATAATAGCAGAATTTGGCATTTACCTAACCCCCTCTCATCTCCTCTCTGCTCCCCACCCTTCCAGGGATTTAGCTTCCTCTTAGCTTCAGCTTTGCAACTTTCTAGTAACTCTCACAGCTTGTATTAAAGGCAAAAATGTAAAATGTTTTAAAAGTGAGCAAAGTAAAATAAACAAATGGACTGTGGCATTTAGTCTTACAGACAGATCCTTGACTTTATAAATACTGTGTGTCAAATTCTGGTCAATTAAGTCCATATTTATTCTGATTACAAATGGTAGCAGAATCTGGACCAAAACCATGCTACGTTAGACAAGATCTTAGAGTCAGAAAAATGTTGAGATCAATATGGTAAAATAATATTCTGGATAATGTAAAAAATTTTACATTTGCAGTTCACCTTCTTTTGACAAAATGGTGTAAAAGTATGTCTCCCTGTCTGATTTTCTAGTGCAGTTTTAATGGAATTTTGACATCTGTGAGATATCTTTGCATGAAGTATAAGTGATCATAGGTTGATCTGTTGTAAGCCTGAGAGACTGAAAGACCCTATAACAAAAACCAGAAATCTATTGCAGTCGGAGTCTGATAATATCATTTTAAAGCTAATTTTCCTTACTTTTCCAGTGGGAGGGTATGATGTCATTCTTTCTCCTCCCACTGTAAACTAAGCTGCTGTCAAAGTTTGCTGCCTCTGCCACAGAGAACAGTTCATTTAACTGCAGCTGCAGTACCTTGTTCTGTGATACCCATCAGCATCATTCTCTGTGCGAGTTTGGGTTTGTAACCATGATATCAAGACTGGTCTTTCTACTTTTCTGTGGACATATTGCACTAAACCTGGGAAATGCTCAGAAATTGCCAGGAGGCAAGTAGCTATGACAACTTTGTGTTTTTTGAAAAATGTCTGTGTTTTTGCAATACAAATTTGCTTTCAGTATGTAAGGAAGGATTAAAGACTATCTGAAAGAGAAATGTAACAGAAGGGCAGCCTGCAGGGCAAAATCCAGGTACAAGAGACAGTTGTTTAAAACTCTTAAACTTAACTGAAGCAAAGACATAAACATTTCCATTGTAGCTTGTGAATCCAGAATTAATTGCCATGCAACAAAGAAAACTAATTCTAGTGCTTTTCTGATGGTTTAGACAACATTGTGTAAGTTTGTGATAGTACAGTTTTCAAGGGAATGGGGTTTAGTGCACCCCAAGTTGTTGGCAGGGGGTTTCAGTCCTGTTTTGGAACAAATGTTCTATAGTTTTCAATTATATCCATCCTTATGAGTATTGCAATTCACCTCTGCAAGTCTGTATGTATTCTTTCAAGGGAAAAATGGGATTTATTAAGAGACTGCATTTCAAAACTCTGCACTCCGCATGAAAAAAACCCATGTCATGTGAATATTTGTTTAAATATTCCCCTCTGCTGGAGTTTGGAAGTAGTTTTGCAGAATTGGAAGAGACCCTCCCCTTTTCCTTGTTAATTTGATCTGTGTAACATTGGCATTTTGTGAGTATTTTATTGCTGTAAGAACAACAGATGTAGTGTAAAATTTAAAATCTTATTTCTAAATCTAGATTATGGAGTACTTCGTAGCACCTTGGAACTAGAGGAGTACTTCACTTAACAACTGTTGGTGTGCTGCATTTACTGTTTTACTTTGTAGAAATGCCTATATAAGTCCAGTCTGTGCTTTGTAGATGCATTTTATATCTGCAGACTACTGCAGTCAGCAAAGTTTACAGGAGAAGCTGTAACTTTTTTATTATTATTATTAAGTTGCTTAGACCCATGTTATACCACAACATACGACATATCTTAGGTGGGGGTTCAAAGGAATGCTGAGGAGATGAAGATGCAACTCTTATCCCAAGATAACACATCTTAGGAATTTTCTGTCTAGATGTTCCCTCTGAAAATGTCTTGCTTTTTGGATCCCCCAAGCCCACTGGAATTGAAGTGTGTTTGTTGCAAGTGTATTTTTGCAGAATGATAATAGTGAAGCAACACATAGATCGGGTTCTCTCATTAGTGATACAGAAATACAGCTCAGTTCAAATAGACTTTAAAGCCCTTAGTTCCTGCACGCACACACACATGCACATACAAAATCCATCTCTTCTGGGTAAGTTTACACTAGAACTTTTGTGTCCTTAGAACAATAAAAAGTAATTGCTATCCGCAGACATAGGATTGTATGCATGCCAGGATTGTACAGTGCTTCCAAGTATGTACTGTCTGCTTTTGGAGGATAGAGATTTTCCAATGCCCACATTATACAGATAGCATTATTTAACTTTCTGCTCACTTTGATGGATGATAACTATGAGTATGTTTAAGTGTAAAGTTCTAGCAAAACTTAGAGCTTCACTTTTCATAGTGCAATCACAGGAGGTGAT
The DNA here is from genome assembly GCA_007922305.1 of Dermatemys mawii. Classification (NCBI taxonomy): domain Eukaryota; kingdom Metazoa; phylum Chordata; order Testudines; family Dermatemydidae; genus Dermatemys; species Dermatemys mawii. Next base: position 23,871,845 of record ML677351.1, read on the forward strand.
CTCTGGACACATTCTTGCTCTGCTAGTGTAATAAAGTAAAAAACACAGTTCCACTTGTCATTTGCACTAACGCTGCAGGTGGAAATGCCAAGTTCATGTTGTTTAATTGACTTTTGAAAGGGCTCTCTCTTTGCAAATGTGTCAACATAAACAGTTTCTGACTCTTGGAGATATAATTTCAGATGATTATTTTTATTGGGTTGGACACACTGTACATTGGTTCCCTGGTTGTTTATCTAGGAATACTCAGAGATCTTTGTTAAAGCATTCCTGTTTGACTAGAACTATGTATGTTTCCATAAATGAGCAGTATGATGTTTAGATTTTAAGTACCTTTAAAGTAACAGAGGTGTGGGGGAGTTCTGTCTCATGATTAGGGTGGTCCACTCTGTCTTGTAAAATCACTCCATGAAGTACAAATGTAAACTTTTTTCTATGTTGTTCAATCTCAGTCACACACAGCACACTTAAGTGATGCTCCAGTGTCAGTTCTGTATTACCTGAGAGAGGCTCCAGACAAATTCATTTTCTCATAGTGGGGTAGCCTGTGATAGATTCAAAGTATAAACCTTTTAATTCTTACTGCTGCTGTGGAATCCCAGTTCTTGAATCTCCTCTCCAGGAGGTGAAACGTACTGATCTCTGGCCATGCACTGGGATTTCCTTTCAAAGGTCCCAGGAGGAAAGACAATCTTGCAGCTGTAGGGAAGGCAGCCAATAAACCCTTTGGATGTCAGTGATTTGCAGAGCCTTTCTTTGGAAAGACTGTCATATTCAAATATGCCTTTCATGGCGCTGGAACACACATGGCTCCGTCTTCCAGGGTGCTTGTGTGCTGCCATCCCCACAGGCACGTATTTGACTAAAATGGAAAGTTAGTGCAGTGCTGGAGGAATGCACTGGAAACTGAAATCATTATATACAGGACATGACATTAAAAAAAGTTAAGGTTGCATAGTCAAGAACTCAAAATAAGGAAATGCCAGAGATAAGGTTGCCGCATTAATTCTTCTCCTTTGTGCACATATAACACTCTCTATATAACAGTGGCTCTTAACCTTTCCAGACTACTTTACCCCTTTCACGAGTCTGATTTGTGTACCCCAAAGTTTCACCTCATTTAAAACCTACTTGCTTGCAACATTGGACCTAAAAATACAAAAAAAGTGTCACAGCCCACTATTACTGACAAATTGCTTATGTTCTCATTTTTACCATATAATTATAAAATAAATCAATTGGAATATAAATATTGTACTTACATTTCTGTATCCAGTATATAGAGCAGTATAAACAAGCCATCGTATTAAATTTGAGTTTGTATTGACTTTGCTAGTGCTTTTTATGTAGCCTGTTGTAAAACTAGGCAAATATCCAGAGGAATTGATGTATCCCCTGGAAGACGTCTGAGTACCCCCAGGGGTACATGTACAACTAGTTAAGAACCACTGTATTATAATACAGTAGGGTGACCAGATGTCCTATTTTATAGGGACAGTCCCAATTTTTGGGTCTTTTTCTTGTATAGGCTTCTATTATCCCCGCCCCTGTCCTGATTTTTCACACTTGCTGTCTGGTCACCCTATAAAACAATCTCGTCCAACATCATGTAAGAGCTCTGTGACAGACTGGGTAACTGAGAGGTTCTACATGGTTATTTCTGTAAAAGCTAGAAATAGAACCCAACTTTCCCGGTTCTCAGTGCAGTGCCTCGAATAGAAGAAAACATCTTTTCTCTTGGAACTCTTCACCACATTCACTGTCCACCTTATCCAAATAATATGTGATTACAAACCATATAATAATGCATTCAGGTTTGACAGGCTATAGTATGGTAGGAAGGCTAAATTTAAGAGGATTTTGTGGTTTGCTGTGAAGGCACTGTAATTCATAGGTGTCTCCCCGTATTGAAATTCAAAATTAACATCCCATTCAGATGGATAGCGTAGGTCACAGCTTTAAATTGGACTACATGTAACTGATGTGGTGAGCTCTTCCTGACTCAACAGCTAGTCTATGTTTGGAAGGTTTTCATCACAATCACAAGGGCTAGAATCTTAATTTTTAATAAAAATGTAAGATTTTCAATAGTATGATAGGAAGAGGTGGATTATGCCAAATATAGAGAACTGTGCCTAAAACAACATAATAATCAAATAGTTCTCCTTACATTGCTTAGCACTTATATTCTGCAACTCTTTTCATCTTCAAAGGGTTTTGAAGTCATTAATCTCGTGATACCCACTGAGCAGTTTACATCTTATATAACCTTACAGATCTCTTTATTGTCAAGCTTTCCCTGATCTATCTTGGTGAGCAATTTGAATTGAAACATATTTTTTCTGTTGTACAGTTAAGCCAAATTCAGAAGTTCTCTGTGATCTCACATTTTCCCCTTCACACAAATATTCTGATGTGGAGACCTTCCACCACTATTACACTTCTGTGCAACACCGTCATATCTGACCTAGTGGTGTGGGGGGTGTGGTTTGGGGAAATCCAGCTAAGTAGATGAGAAAAGAGAAATTGCTTCCCATGAGGGAGGGCTACCTGAATTAAATTAAGGAGAGCATACAACTTATGTGGCTGTATATAACAGAAACATTCTCTCTTCTATAGACAGTGACAGAGTGCAAAAGAAGACATGGCACTGAAGAATAGTTTAACAAACAGAGCAAAATGAAAAATCTATCCTAATGCATCAGGACTAAACAAGTTAAGAGACAGGAGACAAAGTTTCAGGGCACAACCCACAGGATTGTATCTCCTTGAAAATCACATTTCTCTGGCTCCTGTTCTCTTAGGACATGATCCAAATGCTCTTGAAGTTAATGGGCTTTGCAGCAGGCTCATAGTGTTGGTAAAAAGCATTTTATTGTTTTAGTTTTCTGGATGGACTTTCTGTGGACGGCACAGATGTGCATAGAAATCAATTCTCTTGAGCACCACGGACACTGTGTTTAACAAACACTGCCAAGATGTTGCCTGCAGAGTGCAGCGGAAGGCAGTCTGGTTAGAAGTTGGAACCCCATAGTTGGGGAAATTCAGGTCAGCTTTTCCTTATCCTTTTACTTTCCCAGATGACTGTAACCAGACAGTAAACACAAACCTGGCGTCAGATGACTATCATACTTATTCTTTCTCCTTCCACTCTTTCCTATAATCTCACTTTCTCTGGCTGTTTCCATGTATCCTCCTATGTTTTCTTTTATTGGAGCTGAAAAGAATTTGAAGTTACTCCATTTTATAAACTAGAATGACCTTATGGGTGTGTTTAAACCAGATCAGCACAAAATTTGCGTTGGGATACTGAGTGTCTGATTACAGCTTTTGCATCTTTGGTGCCTGAATGGTGGTAACTTCTGACAAAATTCTGGCCTGTCCTTACTTTGCAGGGAGGGCACAAGACAGCCTGTTTCACCCTCCTTGCTAGTACCACCTACACAGGAACAGGGTAAGATATAGACTAAATACTCCCTTATGTGGTAGGTTGACAGGCTTGTAGAGGATTCAGTAATTTTCAGTGCATGTTACTGTCAGCAGAGGGAACTGATAGGAAGAGTATAGATGTACTGCAATGGAAGAGGGTATGCAGATGTCACCCTTAAAAACATGGCAGTCACCTTAGATAACCTCAGTATTTGCAGTGTTGGAAATATTTGCTGTTGTAAGAAGAGAGTACTATAAGGGAAAAGTGCACATATTGAAGTAACCGTATTTATTTTTACAAGGCAGCTATTGGAGAGTGATCACTGTATTTACAGTACTCTTCCCAATTTCTTATCTTCCATTTTTTAAAAGAGCATGAGGTTAGTTTTCCCCATTCCAAATTCGTTGGCTATGTTACGTTTTGTAATACTTTTTCCTAACCACAGGTTAAACCTTAGCATGTGTTTATGTTTTTGTGTCAAACAATTAGAACAATGGAGATTTATTATGGTGTATCTTATGGTTGTCAAAACAGAATAGCCAAATGTTAGTCCCAAAACATTTGTGGGCCCTCAACAGCATTCCTTTGATAGCTACAGGATAAAAGGCCAGAAACTATAATGAAGGAGAAAAATATCCTCCTGAACATTATTTATTTGAACAAATAATGAAAATGCTGTATCAAAGTAGAGCCTCCTCCCCTCAAAAAGAGGAAATTACCAAATGGGTTACAGGTTAATTTTCTATATTTTACAGAAGTACTTTCAAGAGACTGCTTTTAAAAATAGACAAATTCTTTAAGCTTTAACCCCCACTGTAATAGAGGAGAGGCAATACAGACTAGATCACTTACCTTTTTAAAAAATATATATATATTTGCAAGGAAAAATGTTATGGAAAATAAACTTGTGTGAAATAATTCCCATATATTAATGCTATGGAACTGGCACTATGATTCTATAAGGGATCCCCATAAGAGCCTTTATTCCAAAGAAAGTATAACCAAATTGCTAGGAATTTTTAGTCAACAAATGTGTCAAGTCAAATTCACTGTCTACTGTAGTCTTTAAAGAACCATCTCTGCCCTCAACAACTCGGGCAATTTTACAGCTTATTTCACCAAAACTAACTTAAGCAGCTAGTTAAGTATGGCCTAAAATCACAGCATAAAAAAACCAAGTATTGAACAACATGCTTCCCATGTCAAGGGTAATCCAGTATTCCAAAATCCCATTTTTACAACAACATTGGCTATAGCTTGCAGTCTGATGCACGTGTGGATCCATTAAAGGTCTGCCCATACAGTTCAGATTTCTGCATCAGTAGCATAGTAATTTAAATACTGCTAAAATTATCTCAGTATTGTATAACATTGAGATCTTATTTGTCTTTTTTAATTTTCAGATTTGCAATAAATAGCTCTTTCTGTACATTATTCTTTAATCTTTAGCCCCCTATCTTTTTTGTGTATCTAAAATATATTTTCTTTGGGGTTTTGTATAGAAATTGAAATCCCATCTTTACAGTTTTCGGAGTGGTAGCTGTATTAGCCTGTATCCGCAAAAAGAACAAGGAGTACTTGTGGCACCTTAGAGATTAACCCGTTCATCAGATGTATGTGACTTTAGCCCACGAAAGCTTATGCTTAAATAAATGTTAGTCTCAAAGATGCCACAAGTACTCCATGTTTATGTTTACAATGTACATACTACAGTGTGTGCTTAGTGAAATATGTTTGTTTTTACATTGTTGTGAATATAGTGCTGATGAAAATGACTAGGAGCAGTGGCATGATTCAGGCTTTATATGACCAAGGGCTGGACCAGCTTTCCCTGCACAGATGTCCTAAACCACACAAATTCTGACTGGTAGGACTTAGGCTAAATCAGCCCCATGCCTTTCCAACTGAGAAACATGGTTACTCAGGCAAAAATGTGGGATGGTTTTATGATGTGCAAAGTTAGAACCATCAAACACATTTTCACTGCTGATGAGCTAAATCACAATTTTAATTTTGGTCACAAAGAACTAAAGAACCATTCACTTGCCCTGGCCCATCACACTGGATGAGTGATAAAGATTTGCAGACATCTAGGGCTAGATTGTGTCTGGCCCAGTAAGGATGCATACAGTAGACAGAGAGCATCCAAGTTGCCTTCACCCATGGTCTTCCAAGGCTCTGGGTAAAATGTCGGTAGAAGTTGAGGCACTGTTCCTGGCTGAAGCTGTTGGAGGTGTACTATTTTAACTAAAGGGGATGGGGTGAGGGCTGCTTCCTTCCAGAAAAACCAGCATGTCTGTCCAAGAGTGGAAGGGAGTATTGGCTGTACTTATATAAAGGGAGGTGGAGCTCCTGCCCCTAGAGGAAATCTGGCCTAGTCAGGATGCCTCAGGTTCCTACAGAAGCATGGCTCCTCACTGACCCTACACCTTCCTACTCCTCTCCCTGCACCTCAGTGTAGTGGCAGTATCTTAAAACCAAGACCTGACTTCTAGTTTGTTCAATATTGTTGCCTTTTTGCTGAGCTGTAACATTTTATAAGGCTTTAGTATAGCTTACTTTTTTTGGAAGGGAAATAAGTGACACAGAGGCTCCAAGATATTTCCCTTGTCTACTTGTATCCAGAATATGTACACAAGTGCTGTTTACTTTGAACAAAGATGTCAAAACAACAGATCTATACACAGGTAATTCCACAAGCAAAAAGTCCCAGCTAAGGTGCTGCTGTGTCCAAGGACCACCACAGTGGAGGGATGTTCCAGTGTAATCATCGGTTTGGGATACTACTGTGTTCATTGAATTCTGTCATTAAAATCTGTATGTTGTGTTCTTATATCCATATTTGTTTCAGGATATTAGAGAGGCAACGTAGGTGAGGTAATATCTTTTATTGGACCAATTTCTGTTGGTCAACAGAGACAGGCTTTCCAGTTTACACAGAGCTCTTCTTCAGATCTGGGAAACCTACTCAGAATGTCACCACCAAATACAAAGTGGAACAGCTTCTTTAGCCTAAGTAGTTAACACATATTTCAAGGGATTATTCAAGATGAAGTGGCCCGTAAACTCCTCTCCAGTCATGGGGGAGGGAAATGGGGACAGGAGAGAAAAAAACTCCCAAAGCTGGGGGTGATTAGTGTGTTATAGATGTTGTGGTAAGCCATAAAACCAATGTTTCAGTCTGTGATTTTTTTAGTGTTCAGCAAAGTTATTAATTTAAGCTCCCAGGCTCATCTTTTGAAGGTTTTATGCAGGTTTTCTTTGAGGATGAGGGCTGAGAGGTCAGATGTAGATTGATTACTATGAGAAAAGTGTTCACCTGCAGTGATATGATGTTTTTGTCTTTTATTAGTTTTCTGTGTGAGCGGAGTGATTGTCTGGTTTCATCCACATGGTGGTTGAGGCTTTTAGTGCACCGCATGTTGTGAAAGGCATGTGAAGGACCCATGGATCTTGAAAGATTAATTGTGGGGGTGTGTTGATCATCACAGTAGTGGAGCTATGTCTACAGGTTTTGCATCTTTTGTTCTGGCAGGGCCTGGTGCCACTTTGAGTTAGTGTGCCTGATATGTGAGGAGCATGCCACTGGTGATGAGCTTGGAAAGGTTGGAGGGTAGTTTGAAGTCCAGAAGAGGGAATTCAGGAAAGATTTCTGTCAAGATGTGCTCCCCATCAGGTATGGGTTGTAATTGTTTAATGATAGGTGACAACTAGAGATGTGTGGTCAGAACCCATATGGGGTACCATTCAACAATTACAACTCATACTTGATGGGGACCACATCCTGAAAGAAATCATTCCCGAGCCCCCTCTTCTGGCCTTCAAATTAAAAGCTGTAATTCAGCATACGTTACACAAAATATATTCTTAAAATGGCATGGAACTGTATGCCTAGATATATTTGTGTACTTTATGTAGTTTCAGGTTTCTGCAATATCCCTAAGCGTATTCAAGAAAAAAAAATGCTTCAGAAAAAACAGCAAGAAGTTGTAACTTTCTCCCACCACCCCAATTCAACAGTTATTCTATAGTGGGTCTATAAATGGCAACAAATTAAAAGAGCATGCTCTGTTTGAGTTCACACAATTAATACTTTGGGAACTACTCCCAGTGTAGAGGTTTGGCAGTGGATCTGGGGAAACACAGCATTTTTGTTAAGCTTGTTTAGGGAAAAATCCTTTCTTTTGTCCAGTACTTGCCAGTGTATCATATTTATTCATACAGATTTTATCTTCTATGATATTAAGTGTGGAAATTGTTTGGATAACAGAAAATTCTGGTTAATTCAAAAATACAAATAAGTAAACAAAACTTCCAGGAAGTTATTCTCACTTGAAGCAATTGAATGTGTTCCGGCAGGATTGATTCACTCCTTGCTGCAGTTCAAGTCTAAACATGAAAAAGGGATAAATTAAGATGCTGTACAAATAAACAAGAGGTGAACATGCAGAAAAATATTTGACATCAAATCTTTGCTTTTTATTAATCAGTTTAGTTCTTCTTTGAGTGATTGCACATGTGCATTCCACTCTTGGTGTCCATGTGCCCAGTACAGGTGTGTTGGAAACTTTTTCCCAGCCATTGGTACCCACTGGGTGGCACAAGCACTTCCCTGGTGCTGCTGGCCACTGGATTCAGGTATAAAGGATAGAGCCGCCCTTAACCCCTCTTAGTTCCTTCTTATTGCTCATGATGGTTGTTGGAATCCCTGTTCATTCCCAGAACAGTTTTCTCTCAGTTTTGTATATGATAGACTTACTCTAGTAGTTAGTATCACTAATAGAGTTTTAAGTTTTAACTGTGTTTTTTAAAAAAGCTTTTTGGGTTTTGTTGCTTTTCCCCTGTTTTGGGGTTCTACTGCCGGCACTGAGACATCAAGTTGTGTGCTTTAAGCAGCATGCTTCTTGCTCAAGGCCTATGTCGGTAAGTGACCTGCACAGTAGTTGTCCGAAGTGCCTAGATGAAGCACATGTGAAGGACCAGTGCCAGGTTTGCTGGGAATTCAAGCCTAGAACAAAGAAAGATAGGGAAGCTAGGTTGAAATTCCTGCCAATGGAGGCAACACTCAAGTCACCTTCAGAGCCATCCTGGTTTGGCTAGGTGTTGCGTGCTGCAGCTTCAATGAGAAGCACATGTCCATCATTATCCGAGTCCTGGCACCAGTTTCCCTCGCTGATGCTGAGGAAGCAATGTAAGATATCAACGGGAAGATCTCCGTCTTGGGAAGATCTCCATCCTCCAAGCCTGGTAAGAGGGGAGAGAAGGAATTGAGTCGAGTACATCTGAAATCTTAAGCCCTCCTCTTCCAAATCAGTGCTTCAGTTGGCTCTGGCACCAAAATGGGCACCACTGAGCCTAGTGTCTGAAGTGGCACCATCAACTTAATTGGCACTGCAACAAGATATGATCTCAGTGCCAACTATCCCAGAAGAATTTGCAGCAGCGAGGAATTTGCCCTGCCTCTCGATGCAAGTGTCTCTATTAGTGCAGGAGCCTGATTCCTCGGTACCATTGTCCTGTCTTACAATACCACTGTTGCCTGCTTCCCAGGCAGTCCGCTGTCAGTACTGTGGGGACGTCAGCAATGATGGTGGTGATCTACCCATCACCAGATGCTTGGCTCCAATATATGGCACTGACTGGATCAGCCTCTCCATGGTCAGAGGAAAGGGGAATCTTCATTGTCAGACTTAGAGGTGGGATCTTATGTCTCACAAGCCTGAAGCAGGACCTGCTGGTCACCCTATAGATCTTCTATCCCACCTACTGTCATGACCCCACAATGGGAGCAGCCATGGTCATGTGGCCAGGTCACTAGGGTCTAGCCCCATATCAATGGCCTTTCTGGAACCCAGTGTTTTCCCCCAGCTTCCATATCTTCCCTTCACTGTGCTTACTCAGAACCCTCATGTAGATGGAGGCGGGGAAGAGGAGAGGGGTCTAGAGCTGTTTTGTTTCAAGTATGTGGTACTGGGCCCACTACCAAGCATAAAGAAGAGGTCTTAGAACCAGAGGAACAACGTGTGGAGGAGACTCATAAGAATGGCCATACTGGGTCAGACCAAAAGTCCATCTAGCTCAGTATCCTGTCTTCCAGCAGTGGCCAGTGCCAGGTGCCTCAGAGGGAATGAAGTGATCCATCCCCTGTCACCCATTCCCAGCTTCTGGCAAAGGCACTAGCCTTTCTGGTACAACAAAGAAGAAGCCAGACATTGCTGATGGCCCATCAGAAAAGACAATGGACACTGGAAGAACTTAACTTTCCTGTGAACGTTCCAGACAGCCTGTAAGTAATGGCTGCTATGATTCAGCAAGGTATGCAAGGGCATGTGACCAGGCCACATAACTCTGGATTCCATCGTGGGATGTCAGTGTTTTTTCCACACACCGAATTTGGTACAAAGGATTCCCACTATATGCTAAATCTGTATAAGGCAGGGAGTGACATCATCTGTTGTTCTTCACTCCCCACACAAGAAGACTCCTGGAAACACCTGAGGAACAAAGACTGAACTGGGGGGAAGTGCTGGACCCAGTCTAAAGGAATTTTTAGCTTGTGTTTGAAAACCAAGCTGCAAAGCAAGTGTAACTTGTGCCTTAAGAATCTGCAGCCCACTTGTATCATCAGTCAAGATGAGAGAGAGCATTTGAATTAACAATCTCTTTAGTATGTTAAGCTTAGTTTGCATTTTTGTTTATTTACTAGGTGATCTATTTGCTATCACATATAACCACTTAAAATCTATCTTTTGTAGTTAATAAATATATTTTATGTTTTAATCTGAACCAGTGAGTTGGAGTTAAATGCTTGGAAACCTTTACTCAGAGAGGATGTTGCATTTTCTCCCCACATTGAAGGAGGGGTTAACTCTATGAGCTTATGCAAGATGGTATAATTTTGTGTTTATACTTCAGAGTGCAAGGGCAAGGGCATGCTTGGGGAACTGGTGGATATCTTGGCTATAGCTTCTCTATTGTTGGTTCATGCAGTGGCTGGTCACTTTGGATTGATGGTGCACCAGCACTGAAACTCCCCTACTATGAGCTGAAATCACTGAGTACTGTGTTAAGTAGTGGGGACTGTTATATATTTGTCCCAGGTCACTGCGTGGGGGCTCGAGCTGGTTTTGCATTGTGTTATTGGAACGGAACCCCTAGAAACGGTACCCGGCCCTTGTTGTTGCCAACTCTGATGGGCAGAATGGTTACAAAAGGGACACTTAAGTTAGTAAACTTTAACATTTACATTTTGTCATGAAAGAAGAAAAAAAGACATCAGAGAAATTATACAAAATCAAATGAGAATGGAATGGTTTCATGACTTAATAAACTTCGGTGAGAATTATTTTTATTCAAATGTTGCTAGTGTATGAGAACCAGAAAATGAAATTGATCAGCCTACTTTCATTTTGCATATCACTCATTGCAGACAAACCACAGAAATATTAAAAGGTTAGCTACTTTGATTATATTTACTATGCTGGGTGCAGAGTCAGTGAGGAATAAATGAAATTTAAGGACTGAGGGCAAATTAAAGAGTTGTGTGGATACATTCATTGGAGATACAACTTACAAGCAAGTCAATAGAATAAATAATTACTAATTTATACACACAATTCGGAAACCTTAATGTTACACTTGATTTCTCTTGCATAACATTCAGTTCTTGCTGAAGAACAGTTCCATTCTGGTTGAACATTAAAATCCCAGCATTATGTGCTAAATATACAAAGAAAAAGGACTTCTTACCCCAGAGTGCAAAGGATTTCTTCAGCTTTTCTTTCATCCAGTCAATTCAGACTTTTTAGTGTGTGAGATATTTTTTGTGTGTGAGATATTTCCCCGCGATGGTGAGGTTTTTAATACCTACTTCTCTATATTGAATATTTTCCTTTTAAGAGAACAAAACTTCTGAGAGAGAATCAGCCAAAAGAAGGTAAACTTAAATATAGGAAAATGGGATAGAAATAGGGCATTTCTTTCCAGAAATGGAGGTTTTATCTCAATGTTTCCATCCCTGTCAGTAATAGGTAAAGAAAGAGCAGGTGCTGTAATGAAAGCAGAAATTACAAATTAATGTAAATTCTCAGTCTTGCTTGCCACTTTCTAGTTAGGAAAGGAAGTTCAGGGAGAAATAGATGAAAAGGAAACACCTCCTGAGTTTTACTCCTAAAATACCACTTAGACAAGGGGAACTTATTTAGTAGAGAGGCTAAGGCAAAATACGAATGTATGTTGTTACCTGGACAATGTCCTCTTAATTTTATATTACTTGATTTTTACAGGTATATCAAATTTATTATATACGTATAATTTAGTTTAGGAAATTTATTTTCTGTAATGCATACAACACTGCTTTTTAACCAAATACATCATTGTATGTTTTGGATTTTTTTTACATCTATACTTATATTGTCATAATTGTAAAGTGTCCATAGAGCAGAAAATTAAAATTTCTGTCAAAATCTGGAAGTGGACATTACCACTAAAATCATCAACTGAATTCTGTCATGAGGAATACATTCTTGTGTCCTTTAATCACAGGCTAATGCTTATTGAAACTCTATCAAGTCTTTCTTCAGTCATTTCCTAGGACTATAGCTTATGATTTGTAGTATGGGCTCTGCAAAGTCAGAGAGAGCTTAAAGCATAAAAGAAAAGGACAAAGGGGTTACCCGTCATTGTTTTAAATTCACTGCTTTTGTAAGAGGCCAGGTCATAAGAGTCTTGGGATTCATCTTCTCTAATGATGCAAGATGGGGTAAATATTTCCAGCTGTGAAAAGCATATGCAGTTGGAGCCAACATTGAAAGGACTTAGCTGGATCCAACTTGCATAATGCACATGTGTGAGCATGTTCAACTTGCTAGAGAGTTAAAGCTTAAGCAAAATCTCTTTATTATGGATGCTGTGTTGGAAATGTTGAGCAAACAAAGAGGAAAGGAAAATGTCTTTGTAAATTATTGGTCCTCAAGCTCATCTGGGAATCCTGCGATCATATATTGGGGCTAATTTTTGCCAGTGTTTTATAACTTTCTAAATTGGAGAGGACTGTACAGCTGAAAAGTTTAGTGATGGTCCCCAGAGATTTTAGGGACTAGATTACAACCTTTAATTAGGGCATCATAGCATTTCAGTTGTGGAATACTGAAATATTAGTAATAATTAACTAAATAAAATTAAATTACTGTTTGCTGGGAACTGTTCTTATACACCAACATGTGATATTCAGTAAGACCTAAGCACTTTTACATACGTTCCTGAGATTTAATTGCTTTATCAGATGACTAGATACTTAAAAATAGAGAATCCATTCTAAAGCTACAATACAGTATATTACAAACATCAGAGCCAGGTATATTTCCAAACCTGTTAATCTTTGCACTGTTTAAAGCCCTGTATTGTGTTTCAGAAGTAATGAAGAGAGTCTGCATGGAAAATTCTGATATTTAGTGTGGTTTGACATATGTTTGTTTCATTGTTAAGGAGAGAAATCATCATGACATCAGATGACGGGTAATCATATTTGTCTAATCTCATTTTATCTATATTATTTCTAAAGTGCTTATGACATTAATATCTAGGATATGGGGAATTTGTATGAAATTAGGATCCAACCTCTCTGCATACATATTGTGACAAAGCTCTGTCCTTATCTTCGTGGATCCTGCGTTTCCTGGTGGATTTTTACTAGCCTCAGCGGCTCACTGTGACCCTCCACGGAGCCCTTCTCTCTCTGGAGACGAGGTCACAGTCTATTGAGGCATTTTCATCACAAACCAGTGAGGAGAAGCTATCCTTCCTGGCACAGTCTCTATTGTCTCCCAATCTCAGAGACTAATTAGGGGAGGCAGAAAGCGGGGGAGCCCAGGCCTGCCCTCTACTCTGGGCTCCAGCCCAGGGACCCTAATAGTATCAGCTAAGATGGCTGACCTTTTATCCACAAAACACAATACAATTCCCTGGGCTACTTCCCCACAGCAGTCTCCACTTCTTCAAACTCCACTTCACCCCTACCTCAGGGCCTCCTTCCTTCTGTATGATAAGTTGTCCACCACTCAGTCTCACCAACAGCATAACTTCCTTCCACAGCTCCTGACACCCACAACCCACCTGACTAACTGGGAGGTTTTTATCTGGATTCAGCCAGTCCCTGATTGGCTTCAGGTGTCCCAATTAGGCTAGCTGTTTCTACTCCTTTCTAGAAGGTTCTTAATTGGCCCCAGGTGTCTTGATTGGTCTGGAGTAGCCTATGTTTGGCTATCCAGGGAACAGGGACCTGCACACCCTGAGACTAATATACCTGCCTTCCAGCACTCTCCTATATCCTTCTGGTCTGACTCCGTCACAATATGTACTTAGGTAATAAAGAATGAAGGAAAAGAAATATAAAAAAAATATCATACTGAAACTGCTATAAGGCTAGCTGCACTTTTTGTCCACCTTCTTGTCTCTGTGATAGGCCTCTTGCCTTTATCTGTTTTAAGGTAGAATCTCACAATTCTTCCACTCTTAGACCAGAATTTGGGTACACTAATCTGTTGGTTAGCATCCCTCTAATCTGTGGGTTATCATCAACGCTTATCACCCCATCTTGGTTTGGGTACCTGCTTGGACCTCCTTTTGGGAATCTGACTACTGAGACTGATGTATCGCCTTCTTAAGAATATTTGTATTTAGCATTTGGAACAAAGCATTAGCGAGAAATTATTTTAAATTGCAAACAGCTTGTACATGTCTGTTTTACGAATGTACTGACATCCTGTACTTGCAATCCAGGCAGACTTAGCTTCATAAGACACCTCAGTGGATTCCATTGTCAGAGTTTCTCCAAGTCTGGCTCTCTCTGACTGCCCCAGTTAAGAGAGTCTATGTTCGTATATCAACTACGCCTCTTTGTTTTCCTAGTTTCTTTCCCAAGTGTAGACATTCTCTCCCTTCACTCTTATTCAAACCAGTTAGGGGGCTATCCAGAAGACTGGGCTAAAGCCCTTAAGGCTGCTAGTGCTGTCATTGTATCTTAACAAACTCTAAGTGGAAGCTGTTAGGTGACTGGTCTGTTACAAATTACCTTTTACTTCCTGCCTGGAGCATCCCAGTGTTCAGAAGCATTTAAGTAAAATGATTATTACAGAAAACACCAGTGACAGGCTAAGACTGAGTATTAATAATTATTGAAGAGCGCCATTACATTTCTCTGAGGTATCTGCTTGTAATACAGGAGGGCCAGGGAGCAGGAGATGATAGTCCTTTTGAGCACTGGGACTTGAGCGAGTGCTGGCTTGCCCACTGCTGAAAGCTCCTCCCCCATCTTAGGGAGGAGCTACTGAACCCAGAACCCAATCGAGTTTGGGAGACAACAAATGCAACAACAGGAACAGGGGTGGGGGTCAAAGGGCCAAAACTAAGGAACGGGAAGGGGACACGGAGCAGAGAACCCTGGACAGCGCCCATTGCTCCTCGAAAGCATTGAGAGAGCTGGTGGATGTTGCCCAGAGGACAAAAGAATGAAAAAGAGGCCCACACTCGCAACCCCCCCACTGACCTCCTCTCCCTCGTGTTATGAATGGCCATCTTGGCCATGGCTAGGAGGAGGTTGACGAGATGGTCCTGCGACTTCATGGAGCCTCGGATTGAGTGTGCATAAATAAATAAGTGAGGGGAAAAGTGCAGCTAGAACCTCATTCTGGAGGAGCCGTAAGAGGGACTGCAGCCTGGTACACTGAAGGGCAGAAGAGTAGTAGAGGGGTGATAGATAAGCCCTGGGCTAATTAAGGCATGGTTCCCTGTAGACTAGAGAGGGTTGCTACAGGTTAATAGGAGTACTTGTAGTCAATTAAGGCCCTGTCAGGAACCTAATAAACCCCCCTGTGTCAGGGTCAGGGTGTGCCAGGAAGGAGAGAGGACTGGAGTTTGGAGGTATGTTGCTGAGACTTGAGAGACCAGAGAACCGGAGGAAGGGAGACCCTGCCCCAGCAGGGCAGGCAAACTCCCTCCTCCAGCATCAAGGCCCGAGGGTAACCCTACCCAACGGGGAAGAGGGTAAGAAACCTGCAGCGGTTGAGAGGGGCTGGGGCTCAGAGTGAGGAACAAACCCAGACCTCTCCCCTGCTTCCCTCCTCTACCACCTTCCCGGGCCACTAGCGGAGCTCTTGGCTCCCCAAGAGCAGGGCAACAGGTAGCATCTTAGCTTCCCAAGTTTGGAAGCACACTGCTGTGAAAAGCCTATTGTAGCACATCTGTGGACCTTAGCGTGATGAATTGGAACATTTATCTGCACTTATCTGAACATTTCCTTTCTTCAAGTAATAGAGTGCACAAATCTGGCCATTCATGGAAACAAATGGATGATCAGAATAGAGGTGGAAATTGACAATCAAGGATTTTGGGTTCTTTTATTTGGGGAAATGTCCCATGCTCCGCAGTAGCGGAAATTGTACTTTTTTCTCAAAATATATTTAACAGAATCTATGATTTCGAAAGATTAAAACTGAACTAATCTGGCTGTGAAAGTTGTCTCATCTGGAGGGAACTTCAAGGGGCAGTGCATTTCCCTGCTGCCGGTAACTGACAGGTCTGGTTCTGCCTGTCAGCTGCTAGTGGGCTAATGTGCACATTGAAATGGATCTGTGGACCCTGTTACTCAAAGAAAGGAAATTTTGGTTAAGCATGGATCCATTTTCCTACTCTGGAAAAAGAATCAAGTGAAATACCTTATGATCAAAAAAAATAAATGATTTGGTAAGATATGTCTCATCTAATGCCTACAAGTCAGAGACAAGTTGTTGGCAGAGTTCTGTCCAAAGAGGTTTCCACAAGTTGATAATTCCCACTTACCTTTTTCACCAAAGCCACAGACGTAGCTTTTTGCCAACCAATAATCCTTCCTGCTTGTTTCTGATTTTGCTTATTGTGCTATGTTAACAAATGAGTGGTTGTGGAATGGAAGCTAGGTCTAGTGGTCAGAGCACGAAAGTGAAATTCAGAAACTCCTGAGTTTGAATCCTGGTTTTCTTTATCTCTCTGCCTCGATTTCTCTGCCTATAAAATATTGGTTACAATGCGCCTTCAGATAAGTCCAATAAGTCTGAATAGTGCAGTATTTAAAAAGAGACTTGCAAATGAAAGTGGTAGGAGGAGGGAAAACTTGGCTTCAGAAATGTCTTTGGTGACCCCAAGAATGGGCGAGAGAAATGACTGTATAGGCACAACAAATTCCTTTTCATAAGGACTTCATACAGATTTACAGCAGGTTGAATTACTGCAAACTGAATGCACAGCCCTTCACTCCCTCATTGCCTTTAAGGAGCCTGGAACTACAGGAAGCTACGGTTTAATAGGACAACTTTCAGTTGTATATAGGCCATTGGGGAGGAATCTGGAGAGGAAGTAATGAAAAGCAGATACTCTTAGCCATTACATTTTGGGTAAGTGCATTTAAGGTTTTAATGCAATGTGTAATGAAGGAGTGCACACCAAGAAAACAGATGGCAGATTCTCCTCTCTTACACTGCATGTTCATTGAAGTTAGCTATGTTCTCTAGATTAAAGCTAGCATGTATATGCCTACCCAAGCTGCAGTTACACTGCAGTATAAATGTGTCTTTAGAAAGGCAATAGAATCCATGCAGAAGGTTGACAGCCATGGGACAGGAAATTGTGGCAAGGAGGAGGTTCTGGAACAGCTTTCCAAGGGAAGCCGTGGGGGCAAAAGACCTACCGGGCTTCAAGATTCAGCTTGATAAGTTTATGGAGGAGATGGTGTGATGAGATAACATATTTGTGGTAGATGGGCCACCAGGCCTATGCTGGGATGTTGGTTGGGATGGGATCTGAGTTACTACAGAGAATTCTTTCCTGAGTGTCTGGCTGGTGAGTCTTGCCCACATGGTCAGGGTTCAGCTCAGTGACATATTTGGGGTTAGGAAGGAATTTTCCTCCAGGGCAGACTGGCAGAGGCCCTGGAGGTTTTTTGCTTTCCTTTGCAGCGTGGGACACGGGTCACTTGCTGGAGGATTCTCTGCACCTTGAAGTCTTTAAACCGTGATTTGAGGACTCCAATATCTCAAACATAGGTTAGGAGTTTATTACAGGAGTGGGTGCATGAGATTCCATGCGTTGTGCAGGAGGTCAGACTAGATCAGGGGTAGGCAATCTATGGCACGCGTGCCAAAGGCGGCACCCAAGCTGATTTTCGGTGGCACTCACACTGCCTGCGTCCTGGCCACCAGTCTGGAGGACTCTGCATTTTAATTTAATTTTAAACGAAGCTTCTTAAACATTTTAAAAACCTTATTTACTTTACACACAACAATAGTTTAGTTATATATTACAACCTTATAGAAAGAGACCGTCTAAAAACATTAAAATGTATTGCTGGCACGGGAAACCTTAAATTAGAGTGAATAAATGAAGACTTGGCACACCACTTCTGAAAGGTTGCTGACCCCTGGACTAGATAATCATAATGGTCCCTTATGACCTTAAAATCTGTGAGTCTATTACAGGTGTGTGAGCGCTTCAGTGGTATATTGTGTTTGTGCAGATACACAGAGTAATGATATTGTCAAACAGAAACTAAGTTTAGGGATTGTTAAGGTTGTGCCAGGCCATACCCCTCCACCCAAAGCCCTAGAAGCATGGAAATTAGAAGGGACACTTCCAGATACTCTTCCTTCCAAATATACTTAGGCCAGAGGTGAGCAAACTTTTTGGCCCGAGGGCCACATCAGGGAATAGAAATTGCATGGCAGGCCATGAATGCTCACAAAATTGGGGATGGGGTGTGGGGCTGGAGATGAGGAGTTTGGAGTGTAGGAGGGTGTTCTGGGCTGGGACCGAGGGGTTCGGAGGGAGGGAGGGGAATCAGGGAGGCTGAGGCAGCGGTATAGGTTCCGCCTGGGGGTGCAGGCTCTGGAATGGGGCTGGAGGTGAAAGGTATTGGATTGGGACTAAGGATTCAGAGGGTGGGAGGAGGATCAGGGTTGGAGCAGGAGGGCATGGCGAGAGGCTCAGGGGTGCAGGCTCTGAGTGGCGCTTATCTCAAGTGGCTCCCGGAAGCACTGGCATATCCCTTCTGCGGCTCCTACGCGACGGTGCGGCCAGGCAGCTCTGCATGCTGCCCCATCCGCAGGCACCACCCCGCAGCTTTCATTGGAGCGCATAGGAGCTGGAGTGGGGCCATGCCGCGGCTTCCAGGAGCTGTGTGGTGCTCCCCAAACCCAGCGCCCTGGACAGAGCGGAGGTCGGCTGAAAACGGCTCATGGGCTGGTTTCGGCCTGACAGCCATAGTTTGCCCTGACTGTGGCAGTCCTTTTCACCTTTCTGTTGTGTACAGGGCTACAGAGAACACATTTCAGAAATCCACAAGGCTCCAACAGACACCTAAAACAATACACCTCTACCCTGATATAACGCAGTCCAATATAAGGTGAATTCTGATATAATGCGGTAAAGGAGCGCTCTGTGGGGGCATGGCTGCACACATCTCTACCTTGATATAACGCGGTTTCACCTATACCATAGTACAGTTTTTTGGCTCCTGAGGACCACATTATATCGAAGTAGAGGTATATGTACCACAACTTCATTAAACTTGCACTGTGCCACAAAACCTTAACAATGACCTAATAAGCTTTTATATCAATTATATCAACAGATTGTCACATCACACTGTCATGCATTTGACACTTTGGGGAAGTTATTCTGCCTTAACTCTGCTGAGGACACTGTTAAGGTGCTGTGTTGGTTAAGGAAGAGTAAAATGGGGCCCAACCAGTGCCTCCTACTTGTCCCATACAAGAATTCGCCAGACCCCAAGCTGTGCAAGGGGAGACCTCATTCTCTGGAGGCACTAGAATCCATGTGACGTTTCCTCTGCCCCCAGCCATATGGGAAGTAGTGCCTGGGGGGCCCAGCCAGTGATTGAAGCTAGCACAGCAGCTTCGAAGAACAATTCAAGCATACCGACACGCATTCTGTTCTCTGCAGCTGTCACTCGGAACGTGCTCTCCTGTCACTTGGAACATGCTCTCCTGTTTGCTCTAATTCCTCCTGCTCTTCCTTCTTTGTCTCTAACCCTTCCTGCCCTTCCCTTCTTTTCTTTCCATTTAGCTAATCCCCTTCTTTCCATCTAGCTAATGTAGCCCCACTGAAACAATTACAAAAAGAAAAAAGAAAAAAAAATGGGACTAACATGACATTTGCAGCCATCAGTATTGTTCATTTTGCTTGTATTTATATCCCTTTCCCCCAATCTTTGTTTTGTCTATTTCTCTTTGGGTCAGGAATGGTCTCTGGTTATATGTTTGTAGAATACCTAACACAACGGGACCGTCTTATTGGTGGTCTCCAGAGTACTACAATAATAATCGTGATAATTCATTTTGTTTTGAGCGGGTGGAAAGACAGTTTTCAAGATTGATTATGGTAAACCTATGGAATGAATTACTGGGTTTGGAAAAAGCAACTAAAGTGAAGGTTATAAACAAATGCAGTAGTTAGAAAAACATCACTTTAGAAAACTGAGCAAGTTTCTCCCCCTTCTGCTTTTATTTTCCCACCACCCTCTATCTCCTGTCCTTTTTTCTTTTTTATTGCAAATATAGTAATTGAAGACAAGGCTGTTTATTATTTAATTCACCTTTCAAATGAAGCCTAAAGCATTATAAAATCCCACAGCTGTTTTTGTAATAGTAAAGGTGTTAACCTCAAAGCCCTGGCTGAATTTCAGTCTGGGCAATCACAATCTCCCTACTGTACCTCTGTCCACCCTGTTGTAGTCTTCATATTATGAACTATTGTGAAGTGCAGTTGTTAACATTTAAACAGTTGAGAGAGTTGCACAATTTAGGAACCTATGTGAGATCAGATTAATATTTATCTTTCTAATCACTAGTGTTTGAATGATTGTACATTTTAGTTAAATATTTGTCACAAGATTTGACAACTGATGAAGGTTAGCTATGGAGAGTTATATTGGTGTTATGGTTTGAAGTTTTAAAATAGACCACTTAAATGATCCCATTCCCTGTATAGTAGACTCTCAATTATCCGGGATGATATGGAAAAAATTAATCCTTGTTAATAAAATCCCGGATAATCATCATCCATAGGAAATATGGGACGGGGGGTGTTTGGTTCACTAGCCACCCTGCGCTGGGGGAAGGGGGTGTTGATTCACTGGCTGCCCTGCGCCCTGGTGGTTTGTGGGTTTTTTTGTGCTTGGGGCAGCAACAAAGCCAGAGCCAGCCCTGCGAGTTACGCGTATTTTTGTTTTGACATCCTGGTTAATCCACAACCTGGTTAACCCAATCCTGGATAATCGAGTCTCTACTGTATTCTGTTTGCGTACTGATGACAGAATTGACTGTGCTGGAGTTGTGCTGTTGTAAATTAGAACAGCATGAAGAGCCCATTAACTGTATACTCTGAGACTTTGTTTTCTTTTTAAAGAGCCAATTCAGTGTTGCACCCAAGGGTTGACTACATTTCACTGGTATAGATCAAGTTTTCAGAATTATGTCATTTAAAATGGCATAATCTTGAAAACTGCCATAGTTAGAAACAAGAGATTTATCATTGTAAAAATAGTGGCTGCATGCAATATGTTTTTAAACCTGTATGTATGAGATGTAGTATAATGTGTACTGAAGTTCATCATAGCTCATTAAAGTTCATTCAGATTTTTAAAATGAACTCTAAGGTATAGCAAATATGAAAACAAGCCAAAAGAGTATAAATCAGGCTGTTGGCATCCATGATTAGTCCACTATTTATCTTTTATATTTGAGTCAGCAGCTCTGATCCTCTAATTATGGTCAATAAGTTTGGAGCAGCTGCAGATTTCTATTTAAATCCAGGTTCGGAATAACCCAACTGGGGACTTATGTTCACAGTTGAGTATTAAGAGTTAATGTGTATTAAGTACATACAATATTTTTCATTTGAGGAAACCACTGTGTCATCATTTTGTAGTGGGGTGTTCTTGTTCTGTTGGGGATTAGGCATAACTTTAATAGTTTCTTAGTGTTTTAAAATGCAAGGCTTCTACTTTGTGTTCAGAAATTCCAAGAGCAAAGACTTCTTGTACATACTGTTTTCCCCTAATTGGTTGAAAAATGTGTATTAGAGTTTTTTAGTCTTTAAATTTTATCGACGTCAATGAAGAAGTACTGTCTTATACCAGATCTGAATTTTGTGAATTTTTGAGGATTTTTTTTTCAAATCTTCTTCCTGCTTGTTTTAACATCCAAATATACAGTAAGAGTAATCTTAAATTATTCTGCTTGATCTTAAGGTATATCTTATGACCAAATTTTTAAACTTGAATTTCATTTTTGTAGTGGTGAGAACAAAGGATTGGGACTCTTGAGACCGGGTTCTACTCCCCCTCACTGCTGCTATGGGCCTGCTGGGTGATCTTGGTCAATTATTTCAGCTCACTCTCTGTGTTTCCCTATCTGTAAAATTGGGATAATTATACTTAACTCCCTTGTAAGATGTTCTGAGATCTGTGGAAAACACACTGAAAGTATTTAAAAAAGAAAGAAATGTGGCGCTGACATGACATTGGCAGCCATTGTATAAGCTGTACATGAAACAGATATTATTATTATTATTAATAATAATTATTAGATTGACTTTAGACACCCGAGTTTGGAGCTTAAGCCTATATTTGTAAATAAAAGATTGATAAGGATTGAAATACACAATCAGGGCATGTGAAAATTATCTGTGGGTAATTGGTTAACTGTAACCCTTTTGGTACCCAAAGGATCATTGGTTAGCTGTTTGATTCCTAAATGTGTTAAATGAAAAGGACTCCCTACTAGGTTAGCTTTAGGTTTTATTTTCTTTAGCTTTCAGCATCAGTGCTGTAAAGACAGCATAGAATAATACAAATAAGATTCAAGGAGAGTAATGAAGGGATAGAAAGTCCCTATGATATGAACTTTATCTTTCTCCAGGGGGTTACTCCCACCCCCACCCCAAGCCACGCATCCTTATTTCAGTTATAGTCCTGGGAACTCTAAAGACAGACAGCAGCTGTCTTTTTTTAACAATGTCTTGTATATGCTAATAAGCCCATCATGGCCTATTTTTGGAGATGGTGAAGGTTAAAAAAAGCAACCCATAATTATTGCTCAGTAAAATAGTTTCCATGTTCCTTCAGTATTATTAGGTGGCAGCAATAACTTTTTTCCAGTGAGAGATCAGCTACTTGATGTCACAGGCAGGTGGAAAGATACCAAAATAGTGTCAGTCTATTTAAAATTGAAGACAGTCAACTCGACTTGATTGAGACCTACCTAATGTCCATGGAACTGCTATAGCTTAGTAGCAGTGCCTTGCATTGACTGATGTTTAATGAGGGTAATGCTAGTATAAATTTTGCCTCATACACTTGTCCACTGTTAAGTGGTGCCTATTGCTAAATAGCTGTTAAGTCTAAAATTTGCTCTTGAAATAGAAGGAAAAAGGAGAAATTAAAGGGGCTGGAGGAGTTTAGCAGTTCCCCTCTCTTTGCAAAAAGTTGAGAGTACAGTTCCGCTTCCTCCTTGGCTAGTGCTGCTAAAAATACTGAGTCTCCCACTTGCTCCCTAGGGTAAGAGCTCCCGGTTGTCCTGGACATGCGGGAGAAAAGACAAGATATATGGGATGTGGTGTAATTAGGCCTAACTTTATTAAGTTATTACTGCATAGCTCCTAGGTGAGTTAACTGACACAGTGCAGGTCATGATTCCTTTGTTCATCATTTCCCTCTGGTGGAGAGTGGCCGGCAGTCGCTCACCCCTGCAGAGCTAATCCCGAGCCTGTTGCTGGAACCCCAGTGGCCTCCCCTTGTATGAGGATTAAGGGGCTGGAGAAAGGAGGTTGTCTCTTCACTCTAGCTGACATTAGGCACTCCAGCCCCATTGCCCAGCCTTTTCAGGAGATGTCTTCTCTTACATCTGCTTCCAGTTCCATTTTTTTAAGGACACTAGATCCCATATGTAATGAATACCTGCCCTCACGGATGCGTGAAGGTTCTTAGGTGCAGAAACAGGTATTATGTAACCTGTCTTTCACATTCCAGGGTGCAGTCCACATCAGTGAGGAGCTTTGTCATCATCTGCCCTGAAACTTTGGGTGCCGCCCAATGTTTTACTATTATAGCTCCCAACCTGGGTTGATCACAATCAGCAAAACTGTAGTCCTGCTTCCACCAGCAACTCTGACCCCAGCAGCCTGTCAGAAGCACACTGGACACACTCTGGCTTTCAGGAGCCTTGGTTACTACTTGCAAGGTGACCCCAACAAACTCCCCAAAATGTGTGCTCCCCAACACCCAACCCTGGTTTTCCACAAAATGTGTGTTCTGCAACATCCAACCCTCTCCTAGACAGTTCAGATATTATAGCTCCATTGGCCCAAAGAGGGTCAGTAAACAACAGTTTGCGATTTTAACTGGAGTTACCCAAACAGTTCAAACAGTATAAATATTACAGCACATGTAAAGACTGAAGTTGCCTTACCAAGTGGGAGGGCCAGTGCTACTGAGGTCAATTCAATTAAGGTGGAAATGGCCTATTCTCAACATTTGGTATGATGATAATCTGTTTGCATTTGGAAAGGAAGATGATGTCTGTCTGTGTATCTGCATGAGTTTTTTCATGAAGTTGATGGATTTCCACTTCATACAGCTAAATTCAGTGCAGTTCAGTTTAAACACAACATTGGATTAGTTTTGGTTTAAATATAAAACAAATTTATTTAACTGCAAAGAGAGAGATTTTTAAGTGAGTACAAAGATAAGGTACTTAAAATCAGAAATGGTTACAAGAGAAATAAAGATAAAATGCTTTCTTGTAACTAAAACATAAATTAGACTTGGTTCAAAGTAAAATCCTTACCATGTGTTCCTAGCAACAAGGCTGACCAAATTCTTAGGTCAAAACCCCTCCCAAAGTCCAAAGACTGGTTTCTTTGTTGGCTTAGGTGAAAAGGAGAGAGGTAGGGGGAGAGAGAGAGGGAAAGAGAGAAAACCCCAGAGGTGTGTTTGCCACTCACTTTTATAGTCCAGTCATCCTTTGCAGTACATTTTCCTGAGGGTTACCCCTAGATGTAGTTCCTTCCCACTTTGAGGAAGGCGCTATAGAGTCTAATGGTGAAAGAAGTTCCATATTGTTGATCTTTAAATGCAGATCAGTAGGCTCCTGCCTCCCTTCCTTGCCAAAAAATGGCCAATTGACAGGTGACATCTTTTATGACATCTGGCTAGAGGTGTCAGATTGCCCTTTGTCTTTGGGAAGCAAGTTTTCCCCCTCCCCACACTTGTCTGGTAAACATGTTTCAGTCTATGTCCATAACTCTTAATACATATTTTGTACATATATTGCACATGAATATTGATGATCCATGTGTTGTTAGTTTTTAAACAATTCTTCACAAGGCATATTTTTCACAAAGATTATTACAATAGTGTGGAGGGTGTGAATAGAGGGTGTGTTTGGTCAGATTTCCCTGGGTAGGCAGGGCCCAGTGACTTACCTGAGCCCCACTAGCCAGCCTACCAGCTCAGGTGCTGCCTTCTAGCCCTCTTCCATTCTCTCTCTCTCCCCCCCGCAGAGAAGAGGGGACCATTCAAGGAGCCATCCACTACCCTTCCCCGCAGTCCACACAAAGACCCTTTTGCCTTTGAGGTTGCAGGAGTTGCAATTCTGTTTGTTTTGGGCTACTTTAATCACTACATAGGGCAAAATGTGTTTTACTGATGCATTCAAGGACAGCCAGGTTATTCACAAGAAGGAGCA
Organism: Dermatemys mawii; assembly: GCA_007922305.1. Taxonomy (NCBI): domain Eukaryota; kingdom Metazoa; phylum Chordata; order Testudines; family Dermatemydidae; genus Dermatemys; species Dermatemys mawii. Next base: position 23,897,069 of record ML677351.1, read on the forward strand.
CAAGTAAACGGTATAGTTTGAAATCTGTTTCTCCAGCCTGCTGTGACATATGAATCTTTTTTTTTTTCTTTCAGAACTACCACCAGTTCCTCTGTTTAGGTAATCAGTGAAAAGCCAGTATTAACTGTGTCAACCTCACATTCCTATTTTGGGTGGGGGGAAGGGCGGAAGGGGCTAATTTTGAGAGTATTAGATGTAAAGTTTAAACCAATCTTTTGGGAAACCAATTTTTTCAAGCCCCTGCCTACTTCTGGTATGCTCGATCTGTAACACACAACATCCAAAATTGCAGCATAGCATTCCAAATATGAGAGCTTTGTAATTGGTAATACTTTCACTTGTGTGCAGTCCCTCAGGAGAAAGAACTTTGAGATTCCTAATTGGTGTAAAACTTCCAAATAACTTCCAAACACTTTCTAATTTCAAAAGAAATAATAGAAATTTTAAGAGATCTTGATTAAGTCGGGGTGTCTAGAATGGAAGGATACATTTATTTAATTGTATTTGTGTGAAAAGTAATCTGCAAGAAGCTCTTTTTTGTTTTGTTTTGTTTGTTTCTTGCTGCTTTAGCTGTTTGGAGTTATGCAGTGAAGTCAGTACAACATTAGCAATGCTAATATCATTCCAACACTGTTTGACAAGCGTCCACCCTGATAGCTCCAGCTTGTTACGTGTTACCATCAGAATCAGCTAAGCATTATTCTATTGATATTTTCAGAACATAGGTGGTTGAATTATGGTTGTGTTGTCTGAAATAGATTCTTGCCATCAAAACAAACATAAGAAAGCTAGTCTGAAATGTTGAATTAGGAGAAGAGATTTTATTCTAGGCTTTTACATCAGGTTCAAAATTTCCTTCAGTTGCTCTCAGCAGTGTCATTTCAGAAAAATTCTGGGGAGTGGAGGGGGCAAGTTGTGTTAGCATATAGAACATTATATATGTGATTGTTTTATCCTGTGAAGTTTTGGAGCAGAGGGAGGGAGTGGAAAACACACAGACCTATAAAAAGTGGGGAGGGATGGGTGGGAGGCAGCTGACCTCTTAACAACCATTGGTATCATTTGCTATGAGTCATCCCTTGAACTTACCTTATTAAAACCTAATTAGTTGAATTTTTCATCTACGTTACTGTGACTTTATGAGATGAACCTTCTCCTTTGACTTCACCGTGTTCTGTCCCTCAGTTTGTTTTTTATACAAAGTAATCCAAGCTGACAAAGTGTGTGCCAGTCTACCTGCATTTTCTACTGATGGAAAGAGCTTCAAATATCATGGGCAGGTGAAAGTTCTGTAGACAAGAAATCTGATGTTAGTCATACTGTTTGTATGTTTGGTTCATGAGCCACAGTGGCAGCTAGGCAACCTTCCACGATTGTCCTGGAGTCTCCAGGAATTAAAAATTAATCTTTAATTAAAGGTTTTCATGTGATAAAACCTCCAGGAATACACCCAACAAGAACAGGTGACCCTAGGCTAACAAATGTTCTAGATAGTTGTCGAAACTGAGCTCAGTGGGAATTGTGATTGAATTGAGACTGCATGATAAGGTTGGATGGCAAGTGGTGTATATGGAAAAGCTGACCCTTTCCTCTGCAACTCAAGTGAGCCTTTGGAGGTTGAAAGCTATGACTTCTACAAAGATTCCATTCAGAGAGTAGTAAGGAAAATTTATTAGTGTTAAGGGGACTGTAGACATTAGGCATCCCCAATTGGGTAAGGTAAAGTAAATACATAAAGGACTGTGCAGGAAAGAAAATTGCCCTTTTATAGAAGAGATCAAATTTTTCTGATACCTTTCAAAACCAAAGTGAAAGTTCATTTTTGCTCCTGGCATGGCTAACAGCACGTTAGAACCAAATGATTGAGCAGGCTTAGACTAGATCTTTTTGCAAGATACACCTGTGTAAACATGTAATGAATAATTAGTGTGCTGCATGATGACAGCTCACATTTGCTGAGGAATGTTAGACTTACACATTAACTTTTTTTCTTTATTAATTTCATTTTCAAGACACTGGTGCCTCAGGGAACATTAATTGTGAATGAGAAAAGTAGAGAGCCTCCAGTTCATCAGCTTTAGCATGTTGTTTATCATGATGTTTTTAAGAAACGGTATGTTTTCTTTGTGTTAGTACAGGATGTGTTATTTCGGGCACCTAAATTCATCACTCAAAGCGTTTAATTTTCTGTCAGCTGACAAACCAATTCTGTGTGATTTGTGTCTGGGTGTGTTGGCAAGTGTTATATAAAGAGAGATGTATGTCTGTATTAATGTTGAGTGAGACAATTACAGCTCCCTTTTAATGTGTCTTGTTTATCTTTCTGCATAGAAACAAACCTATTTTTAAATATTTGTCATTTAAACTGTAGTTCTTTAATCCAACCAACATTCCTTCTTGTTTAGGAGACAAATTGGGTTGGGTACAGGAGACAGCACAGCTAAATAAATAAATAAATACAATAAAACACTTTGTTAGCTGATATTATTGAAATCCTGGCTGATGAGATATATGGCATGAGATTTGGAAAATGCACGCACTGGTGCAAACTATTTGAATGTTATAAGTGAGGCCTTGCACAAAAATAGACTGTCCTGGTGTGTGTAGTTTTTTTTATGGCATTCTCCATTTGTTCAGCGTTCTGGGAGGCAGTGCCACCTAAAACCTATACAATTGTGTAAAATAAGCAAAACTTCAGTCCTAAGGCAAGAGGAATTCTGGTGATGTGGCTGACTTTGTGGTAATTAAGCACAGCTGTCTTCACCCTCAGTTTTGTAGTTCAAAGTTTTTTATTTTCTGGGTGGGGGAAAAAAAAAGCAGGTGTGTACTGTCACAGTGCCAAGAGAGGGACACAGCTGAGAATGCCAACTCAGGTCTGACTGATGAGAAACAGGGGCATACGAACACCAAACTGGTGGTTATTCTATAATTAGAGTTTAACAAGCCGGTAACAAGAGAGCTCTTGTATCAACATACTGGTTAACAAGAAACTAAATCAGAGTCCCCTTAGTCATTCCAGCCCCTGGCTCACCACCCAGACAACTGGACTTCTAATAAGGTTCTTCTGATCCCAAAGGATCAGATACGCACCCAAGTCAAATTATGCTTTCATGATCTCATCAAATATCACGCTGCCTCCAGTTCCTTTAGTTATTAAAGTTTATTAATATATAAAAAATAAGAGTTATTAAATGGTTAAAATGAATCATGTACATTACAATTTGATTTCAGAGTCGGTAGATCAGGATCATAGCAGTGAGGGTAAGTCTACTGGGTTGCAAAAAGGCTCTCTGGATCACCCAAACAGACGAACCGTCATCAGTCCAATGTTCAGAGCTTCCTTGTTAGAAATCACAGTCCAGAGAAGAGAAACAGGGATGAAGACAAAGCAGTGATGTCACAGCTTGCAATGTATAGCTCTGTTCATGTACATGGAAAGTTACTGGTCAATATGAGGTCTTGGGTCACATGAGCATGGAAAGCTACTTGGAAAAGATGGAGTCTATGGCTTTGTCTACATGACTGCTTAAGTCAACATAAATTACCTTGCTCAGAGGTGTGAAAAAACCACCGCCCTGAGCGACATAACTTACATCTACTTAAAGCGGTGTCTACACTGCCCTACGCTGGTGGAACATGCTCTCCGAATAACAAAGCTTTTGCATATCATTTAGATGGAGTAGTTATATAGACCGGAGAATGCTCACCCATCAATGTAATGCGTCTTCGCAAAAATCCAAATTGCTTGACATTCATCCATTACTCATTCTAGTATCAAGAAGTTTGAAATCTCATTATAAATAGCAGCAGCCGGAAGTGTGTCTGTAATGTTTGGATAGGCTCAAACAAGAGCAGGCAATGTCAGGGGAGAATTAATAGTTTATATTCCCTTGCATTTACCTCAAATTTGACTTCTGTGGATTTATTTAATTGTTTCAGCCAATTGTGGTCACCCTTAAACATTTCCCCAGGTGCTTTAGATGATTTCTTGGATACTTACAATTCTGCAGATGTAATTTTTTATCAACTCCAACAAGTAGAGTAAAATATAGGAAATATTAAGATAACCCTTATATATTTCTCTAACCCAAAATTGGCAAGCTTTTAAGGGTGATAAATATTCATTCAGTTACCAGAGATAATTATTTTCCTGGTTTAGTGCTTGGAAAAATAATCACTGGTCCCAAAAGGGTTTATACTTAGTTTTCCGTAACTACAGATCTCAAGATATCATTTCTCAAGTTCATTCCATTGGGATCTTAGATTTTTTTCCCCCTACTTCAATTCTGATATATTATTACAATGTGTCTTAAATGGCTTCTTAGAGGTTAATACTTCATTGCATTGAAAACTGAAATGTATAGATATTCCAAGAGGGTGAAATTCACTTTCATGCAGAAGGCCTGCCTAAGGTCTGTGCACCACTTAAGTCCACTTAGGACTGCAAGCTAGGTCTTTAAATGGAACTCAGGTAGTGGATAGGCGTTGGATAGGCCTGTTGCATTAGAAGAATTTCACACATTTGTATAAACTAAGCATTGGTTTGTATCTCATGTAATTCTTGAGAACTTTATAACCATATTAGAGTGAAGTAGAGATTGGAGAGAAAAGCAAGATACTAAACTGAATATGATTTAAAGTCCACAAACTGCTAGGACCAGAGACAAATGTGAATTCCAGCTTTCTAATGTAATGGGGTATGTTTGTAGACCTGTAGTGGAAGTCGTTAAAAATCAACACGTGCCAACCATTGCTACACATAGAGTGTGAATATGATTTAAAGTCCACAAACTGCTAGGACCAGAGACAAATGTGAATTCCAGCTTTCTAATGTAATGGGGTATGTTTATAGATCTGTAGTGGAAGTCATTAAAAATCAACATGTGCCAGCCATTGCTACACATAGAGTTACCACAGGTATCTCCTAGTCTAAGTATGAAGGAAAACTGTGGTCATCTCAGATACCAGTGAGTGGTAATTATTTGCAAATGCTGACTTTTTAATGGAAAGCTCTGTATTTACTGTATTTGAGGTAAGACTATCAAAGCCAGTGAGTCTAAAAGTGTTTGGTTTGTTTTGTCCCTAGTCCAGGACTAAATATAGCAGGTACCGCAAAATGTGGCTTTATAATATATAATGGCATTTTGAAAGATGTCACCTCATATTTTCTATAATGTATTTAAATCTTCATCTTCACACAGTTCAGCACTTTGCTTTTAGATACACACAAAAGAAAAAGCTAGGCAAGTATGTTGAAAAGAATCTGTATCAGTGTAATGAAATAGATATGTGACCAGAAGATGACAGATTTTAGTACTTTCAATTTCTGTCCTGATCAGATGATTAGTGTGCTGTGCTCCTGGGTTCCACCCCACCCCAGAGATAACTGCCCTTCGGTGGAGCTCAGTTTGATTTCTATATAGCTTTTACTCATGGGAGTGTTGAATTGCTTATTAGTTAATATTTGTCAAGCTTTTTAATATCTGATCATAAAAGGTGCAAGGAATCAACAACAGGTCCAATAAAAGTACCTTCCCATTTAAGAGGTATACTGCTGTAGAAAATATGGAATCCAGACAGTAAGAAAATACTTTTTAAAATGACCTTGAATAAAATGTTTTTCCTCTTCTGTAATATGCTAGCTCCCATTCTTAGTTGATAAATCCATGCCATAATGAAATACATATAGAGTTAATGAAAGTTGCTAACTCACTCAAAGGCACTGCTATGCCTTTTCCTTCTCCAGGGTTCCTTCTTTAGGAAGCAAACTCTTAAAGAGGCCTCCAGTTTGCTTTTAACATAGAAATTACCCTATGCCCAACCAGGGCATCAGTGCCTTCCAAAGAAAGTGCTCCATTTGCGAAACTAGTCAAATGGCTCAGTTCTATATTTGCTCCTTATCTCTTTACAGATATGAACTAGTGCTAGAATACTACAAAAGCTTCCAGAGTAGTTAATTATTATACCTTGTATTTTTATATCACCTTTCTGTGGCTCTCTTGCACTAGGAGGTCAGATTAAAACAAAGAACCTGGTAAAACACTCATCAGGGTCATTGAAATGGAAAATTGAGCCTCTCTTATTCTAATAACTGAATATCACTAGTAGAGAGAGCTTTAAGAATGGGAGAAGGCAAGGGTAGAGAGGGACCAAGGAGTGTGCTTCAGGATCCTCTCTTCCTTCAAGGAACTACCTACCCCATGGATTAACAAGAGGGAGGAAACCCATGTGTCAGGTAGTTCCCTGCCCTCCTAGATCTTGCTACAGGTCATCCCAAAATTTGTGGCATGTGTGTCCAAATGCACATTACATGTTTGATTGTAATAGTATTTTTAAAGCTTAAAGGTGTGTGCACCATTTAGAAACATTTACAGATAAGCATTTCAAGAGTGTTATTCCTTGCTTGCTCTTGGCTCCTGCTGCCTTTTCCTGACTGCTTATTTTTGTCAACTAGCCAAACAAATGGTGCTTCCAGGTGGCGTCCTCAAACTCTTTTGGGCTATACACTCTTTCCAAAGTATTACTACTAAAATGTTCCTTTAACATACAGTTGTTTTTATTGGACTGTCCTTTCAAAGGTCCTAACCTTGTGGATGGGGAATTCTCTCCCCAAAATGTTTCCCAATATAACATGTGAAGAGTTTTAGTTAAGATATTCTTTTCACTGTATGTCATGTTGTTTTTAGCCACTGATAATCTTCCACTGCAGTGAATATTTGCATTTTTTGGCAAGTGAGGACAGAAAGATTATATTTCACAGGTAGCTATGGGTCTTAAAACCCTCCCTTTAGTGATGACCTCAGTGTAATAGACATAGTGTTTGTATCAGTAGACTGAGGGTCAGATTTTTATTAATGTATGCCAAAAGCTAGTGCAAGTGAGGAAAAGACAAGAGTACTCTACCAAAACCCAAGGTTTCACTGGGATTCTAGACTAAATTTGCCAGTAGCTGGACAAGTGTGGAACCCAAAAATGCTGCCTTTTATTGAGCAACTGGCATGGCCATTTTGTTCCTCAATATACTACGCTGGTCCCACACATGGTGCCAGGTCAAGGGCTCCCTGCTAGGTCTTACAGGAATACAGCAGGGGACACTTGGAGAACCACTCCAACACTGCCAGCCGGCCAACATTTATCTTAGGTGTTTCTTCTGTGGCTGTCTGTCACTTACTCTGCCTCTCACCCTCTAGTGGAAGCAGTTTCTGTGTGGTATTTATTCAGCACCACTGCACTGATTTCCAGTCTATTGGTATTCTTGTGTGGGCTGAAAACACTGTAGTTTGTTCTCTCTGGCTTATATAATTTATACTCAAAGTAACTCTGAAAGATGGCACTGTACTATTTACAAGAATGTAATATTAAATATGAAATATTATAATGTTTAATATTTCATTATATAAACTAGTTTCACTTGTGGTTTATTTTTTGTAAAGTATATGAAGAAAAGTGAAAATGGTGTCATTAAGTGGAAATTAAGTCATGTTTAGACAAATTATTCAGTGTTCAGGAAGAAAAGCTGACCTTTTGTTGGGGCAGAGGTGAAATGGGAGGATAACAATAAGCTGAATCTTTGATCATCATTCTTCTCATAACTATAACATATCTGGTGAAATGTTAACAGGTCTTCCTTACTCTAGATTCAGTGGAAATGCTACAGTTGGAATAAGTTTATGTGACAAAATAATCTCGCAGTAATGCTGTGTTCTTGCTTTGGAGGTGGTTTCTGATAAATAGGGAGGTGACTCAGAAAAATCAGTTAGTTATGGAGCATGAACCTGAATAAACTTTCACTTGCCCAGCTTTCAGCCTCAGTTCATATTCAAAACACTTCAGGGTCCCACCGATGTAAACTTCAGTTGACATCCTCTTCAAGCCCTTTTACCCCATAAGCTGAAATTCCCTTAACCTTTGATAGAATTCCTATTATTCATATAAAGACATGAAATAAACATGACTTCTGCAACTGGATTTCAGTCCGTACAAGTGATAGTACAAATATTTCATGGTTAATTAGGTAGTGTTCTCTGCTAGGCACCAAGGAAAGGAAGGTTGGTGCGAATGAATACTCCTAGCTGGTTTGGGATTATCATTATTCTCTGAGTTTGAAGTGCGATGTTGAGTATTCATTAGTATGTAGCATTATTCAAATGTACTCGTTCTGTATATTTTAAACAGAAATCCCCCCACAGTATTTGAGTGCTCTGATCTTCTTGCTCTATTCAGTGGGATCATGTATTGGTTACCTAGTGGTTAATACAAATTAAATACCGGGAAAAAAATCATCAGATCTGGATATTAAAAAAGGCTGCCACATGAAATTGAGGTACTTTATTATTAAGTAATAAATAAACAGATACTTAGCACAATATTATCAACTTAATCTGTGCAGTGCTCATTTTATTCTCCTCACTTAAGGGTGTTTGGCATTAAGAAAGGCCCTGTCCTGGAAGCTGAAAGATTGAAATGATGATTAAGTACAGTATATTTTGGCTCTGATTTAAAACTGAAGAAAGCGATATTGATTGTGCTAGTCTATTTTAAGTCTTTCTTCCTGCTACAGTGAGATCAAGGGATTGATTTCATTGTAATTGTTACATGACTGGAATTTTCTAGGAGAGTAAAACGTGGTAATAGCAGGCAGGCTTCTGCGATTTATGCTATGCATTCAGCACTGTTTAATTAGCTACATGAGTGTTTATATGAATGCTAGCCGCATAGGGTGATATTACGGAGAGTGGGAAAGTTGGCTCTATGTTTATACTTGAATGACAAATAATTCTAATAGTGTGAGACCAATTTGCTATGGATGGACCTAATTACTCAGTCCAAGGGTTAACCCTAGAAAACCTCTGTTCCAATAATAATGACCTTATCAGTTAATGTAGTAGATCATAGATGATGATATGTAGCAAAGAACTAAGTCTAAAGTAAAAGCAGAATTATTCTTGCCCATTCCTTCTAGATGGCCCGCTATGCCAGCATCTTTTATATGAGAACTTTTGTGACGCTCCCATCACAAAAGCCATCCCAATAAAAAAACCATGGATTTATTAAGGGGAACTGATCAGGCTTCTAGGTTTACCGATAGCCCTTGGCCCTCAACTCTGTAGAATTTCTCCTTTATAAATGTTACTAAAACTCTTAAACTAAAATAAAATCAAGAAAATACCAGGGTTAAGAGATTACTAAGAATAAAATACTCTGTCAAATCAGGATCAAATCAAGCAAATTAATCTCAATATTGCTTTGGACTTCAATTATCAAATGAATACCCAAATATAATCAATCCTTATATAAATTCTAAAGAAGCAGGGCCGGGTCTCCCTTTTTTGCTGCCACAAGCAAAAAAAAAAAAAGAAAAAGCTGCCCAAACTGCTGAAGTAAAAAAAAGGGGCGGCTGCACCAAGATTGACCAGAATGCCACCCCTTAGAATGTGCCACCCCAGGCACGTGCTTCCTCGGCTGGTGCCTGGAGCTGGCCCAGCTAGGAAGTTGTCCAGTTGGGTATAAATCCCAACCACAAAATTTCTCCAAAATCAAGTGAATTTATCATTTGTGTCTGCTTAAGAAGCTTAATACTGAAATCGGGTTATTATGAAGGTTAATCCTTTACCTCCCACCAAACTGCCAACAGAGATGTTATTGTGCAGACTTTAATAAAACACTCTTCATAAGAATAATGTTAAGAATTCTTATTTGCCAAAAATTACAGGTGACAATCTGAGTCTCAAGACACAGAACACACTTTATTAAATGTCTTTTATGAAACAATAATTACATTTGTTTAAACTTGGGGACCATCTCTTTTTAGCACCTTCCACGTGGGGTCTTTTGGTGCTCAAACATATATGCAAGTACACAGCCACAGTTTCACAACTTAAACAAATAAATAGAAAAGGCCTGGACATCTCTCCAAGCTACTAAAAAATAAGACACCCCCCACTCTCTCTCTCTCTCTCTCAAAAAAATGGTGTGTATGCAAAAAGTATGATACTTAAGATGATCAGCTCTTATAGTCGTCTTGACTTTTGCAGAGTAACAGATGGAAATTCAAGCAAAGATCCAGACTGGGATGTTCTACTGCAGTCTCACACTTCCTTTAATGGGTGCAGGAAAGACTGGAAAATGGAGAGGCTTGATTGTTGATGCTGTGATCTCCTTTCCTCAAGATAATCAGTCTTGGAGATTCTGGTCTGGAATGTCACTCATCCACTGCCACATCCCCAGAATTACTGGACATTCCAGGATTTCCAGGGATGGCATGGGCCTACCCTTGCCAGCATGACCTCGCACACATGGTTTGTGCAAGGTCACACTGCATGGGGGAATTCATATTGAAGAGTGCATCCCTCTACAAGCATGACCTTGAATGCAGTGTGTGTGATAATGCTGGAAGGGTAGGCTGGCGTGCTCTTCCAAATGGCATCCCTTGCCTAATACCAGACAAAGCCATGACTGGTTTTGCCTCAGTACTGGAAGGGGGACAAACCATCTACCTTAGATGGCTTATTGACCCAAAAAGTCTTTAGGTGCTGCCTTCATTTTCTGTGTACTGCACCTTTACATTTCTAAGAAATCTGCCTGATTTCAGAGACTGCTGTCATTTTGTTTTCACAGAAGCTGCCACCTGTTCAGAGAAAATACAAACTGTGCTCTTTCAAGGAGGCTTTGTTTGGATCTGTGCTTTTTCTGGAATCTAAAATACATCATGGTTGTCCTTTTAGTGGAAGGAAAAATACAGTGTTGCAAACTCTTGCAATATTATTGCAAGTCTGACGATATTTGGGCTTTTTCCTTGACTCTCCAGCCCCTGGAGGGAAATGATTTCATGAGAATCTCTGCTTTTGTTTTTATTTTAAAGTAAGGTTTTTATCCCCCAAGGTTGCAGATAATCTTTGAAAATGTGCCTTGAGTACAGCCCAAGGGCTCAGAAACCAAAAGGTAAATAAAAATCTAAAATGTATTTTTAAATCACTCATAATTTTGAGAGAGGGGCCTAACCCCTTTCTGTTCGTGGGGATTGGAGTTAATGGAACTATAACAAGCATAGCAATGAAATGTGAACTGAAACGGTAAGTATTAAGAACTGAAACACTACCCCACTACATCCCATCGTGATAGACAATCCGTATGTTTTTATAAAATTGCTCGTTCTGTTATGAAAGTCACAATATTATGACAATAACATGATGATCTGTGCTGCTATAAATTAAATTGTTGTATTGTATGGATATTCAAGATGTTTCTCATTTTCTGTTCTGTTCCCCTGGAAATAATAAAAATAAAGTTTTTTAAAAAAATCTCCTGGTATTTTGGCCAATATAAGGACTTTAGTTCTCACGTCCAGGCCTAATACCGACTAGAAAATTACACTTTGTTTACATTAACATAAAACCACAAACAAAAAAAACCCAACAACAACAACAGACTGTAATTTCAACTGGGTGTAGTTATTATTTTCCCCAAAGAGTTGTGTAGTATTCCCATGCATTGTTAAAGAAATATAGTGAACTTAAAAATCACACTTACGTACTTACGTTGGAAATTTTTTAGCTATGGTTGTACTTAGAAATTTTTTACCTATGGTTGTACCTAGAAAAATGAAGAACTTTTTTTAGTTTACTTTATGCATTTCACGGTGGTTAGTATATAATGAGTTTTAGGGCATGTCTACGCTGGAGCTGGGAGCATGCCTTTCAGCCTGAGTAGACAGACTTGCGCTAGGTCTGGTTGAGTTAGCGTGCTAAAAATAACAGTGTGGCAACGTGGATGGCAGCTCAGGATAGCTACCTGAGTGTGGATGTTGGGGTCTGGTGCGCTTATACTCGGTCAGCTAGCCCATGTCACCACAGCCATACTGCTATTTTTCACACAGGCAGCTCAAGAAGCACTAGCACATGTCTGTCTACCCATGTAGAAGGGCTGGAAGGCATGGATCCAGGTACTGTGTAGACAAAATTCTAGTGTTGCTCGTGCAAAATCTTTCAAACAGCAACAAAGGAGAGAGAGCATTTAAAAGAAAAGTGTGAGTATAAAACTCACAAAAGTTGGTAGAGGGCTCAAAGGCAAGTGCAGTTCCTGAAATGAGGTTTAGTCTGCTTTTTGAAATGAACTAGATTTCCAGGAGACTACGACTTTAAGCAGCTGTTGCCTATCACTAGGGTGTTGAGTGGCCATGTATTTTGATATTCTCTTAGTGAATGAGAAAATAGCTCCTCACCTCTTCTTTTTCTTTCTCCCTCAGTTAAAAGACAAAACCTGAAAGTCCAGATCAACACAACTGATGACACCATTTGCATGAAATACCTTCGGCTAAGTCCGGACACCAAACTTCAAGGCTTCATTCTGGGATATGGAAGCAGTTTCTTCTCTAACCAGTATATCCCTCTGCCTTCAGAAGGAAAATCCTATGTAACGGAAGTTGGTGAGGCATTATGGTTTTGAGTGCTACTTTTGGTCAGTGGACGAGGGATTGGAATTAAAAGAATGGGAATCTGTTTTTTGGATTTTTTGTTTTTTTGTTTTTTTAGGGAGGGCGGGATGAGTTGTGTGTTGTTTGTTCAGGGATTTTTGAAAAGTTTTCAGATGGCAGAGGAATTGGGAGATCATTTAAAGAAAACAGTTCTGGAAAATTTGACATTGGTTGGCTATTTGATTTACATATTTTTTAACTGCTGAAATTTTATTTCCAACATTGGCTGTATGCATGGATTAGAGTGATTTTGAATATAGTTGCAGGCACCAGAGACAGGCTCCGGTACCAGAAGTCAGATGCCTGTCAGGCTTTAGGCCCCTGTTGTAGGATTCAGAGACTCACAATGGCAACTAAAATGGGGCTTATGAATTCTAACTCAGGAGTATAAAAGCTATCTCCCCTAAAGCTACCATCTGAGGAGGTACTGCAAAGAGAAACCCTAAGAACAGCTTGGGAATAAACTTGAAAATTAAGGTTTATATTTGTAAATACAGCACTGGTAAAAGGTTTGATTACTTAAATTGTAAATGAAGTCCAAACCCCAAGAAGAGGGATGAGTTTGAACAATAAGCCGTGTGTGTATGAGAGATGTGGTAAGAATGGAAGTCTACTCATTAATAGAGCCCTCAAAAATTAAAAATACAACATTGTTATTAGCAAATTGTTCATTCTTAAGAACAAAAGGACATAAGAATGGTCGTACTGGGTCAGACCAAAGGTCCATCCAGCCCAGTATCCTGTCTACCGACAGTGGCCTATGCCAAGTGCCCTGGAGTGAGTGAACCGAACAGGTAATGATCAAGTGTTCTCTCTCCTGCCATCCATCACCCCACTCTGACAAACAGAGGCTAGGGACACCATTCCTTACCCATCCCGGCTAATAGCCATTCATGGACTTAAACTCCATGAATTTATCCAGTTCTCTTTTAAACCCTGTTATAGTCCTAGCCTTCACAACCTCCTCAGGCAAGGAGTTCCACAGATTGACTGTGCGCTGTGTGAAAAAGAACTTCCTTTTATTTTTGTTAAACCTGCTGCCCATTTATTTCATTTGGTGGCCCCTCATTCTTATATTGTGGGAACAGTAAATAACTTTTCCTTATTCACTTTCTCCATACCACTCATGATTTTATATACCTCTATCATATCCCCCCTTAGTTTCCTCTTTCCCAAGCTGGAAAGTCCTAGCCTCTTTAATCTCTCCTCATATGGGACCTGTTCCAAACCCCCTAATCATTTTAGTTGCTCTTCTCTGAACCTTTTCTAATGATAGTATATCTTTTCTGAGATGAGGAGACCACATCTGTAGGCAGTATTCAAGATGTGGGTGCACCATGGATTTATATAAGGGCAATAAGATATTCTCTGTTTTATTCTCTATCCCTTTTTAAGTGATTCCTAACATCCCGTTAGCTTTTTTCACCTTTTCCCCCCTTAACTAAAGGTGAGACTGAACCATACAATTCTGATGTGAAGACTAGTTTTAACAGTGCGAGGTTTAACAGCAGTTTAGCAGTGCATTCTGATTTGGAGTTATCTGTTACTTGTTAATGATGTGTTGCTCAGGATTGTGGTTGGTTCTCACAATGTGAGACCTAAAGGTGGCTTACAATGTAAAAAGGTGAGATGAAAATGTATACTGCCTTCTCCCAAAGTAATACTGTATCTTGGCTACAACTGACTGATTTTTAGCATGCACATAACTAAGCAGTATTAAGTTAGAGTGGTAATATGCTCTTCCAAATGACATTTTATAACTGGAATAATCTGTAATATCAACACAAACAAAATCTCCTTTTTCCTGTAGGCCCCAAACCTCCAAAGGAGTAGACTGTTTATATGGGATCTGTCCAAAGACTTAAAAACATTGTCTTCTGTTCCATGGCCTCAATGCACAGCAATGGGGTTGATATTGTCATTAAAATTAAGCAGATTTAAACGGGGAATAAAATGTCCATTTTTAACAGTGAGTGTAGTTAACCATTGCAACAGCTTTACTAGGTATGTGGCAAATTCTCCACCACTTGGAGTATTTAAAACAAGACTGGATGGCTTTCTGAAAGATTTTGTTCTAGTTCATCTACACATCACTGAACCACAGCAGGAATTACTGGATGAAGTGCTATGACCAGTGTTATGAAGATCAGATTAGCTCTCAAGTGGGTCCAACCTGGCTCTGGCTGCTCGCATATCAACATTGTGGTGAGGCTATGGGAGTCTGTCACGGAGTCCAGGCAGGTTTCCACCCTCTGGTGCCTGCACCCTCTATTTGGGATGGTGAAATAAGAGTCCTCACGCCCTCTTCTTGTGTTTTCACCCTTGTGCTTTTATTTACAGGGCAACAGTGCGGTTCCTTTTATCCCCCAACAGGAATCCCCTTTCTCACCCTTTCCAGGATCTGCTGGCCCTTGAGGTTCCCTTCCTGTAGTGAGGAGACAGAGCTGCAGCCTCCTGGCCCCTCCCAGGCTAGCCTCCCAACTAAGTTCTTTGCAGGGATTTTCTAGCAAGCCCAGTGTTAAGCCCAGCTGCTGCTGCTTAGCTCAGCCTCCTGCAGTGAGCCAGCCCTCCTTAGGGCCCGCAACTGGGCTCCCTGCTGACTGCTTTGAGCCACTGCACCCGGCCTCTTTGCCAGAGAGCAGAGCTTAGGCAGCAGTTTAGCAGTGCAGGCAAGGGGTTTTACCCCTGCCCTGCCACAGAGTCCTAGCAGAGCATGCTGACGAATGTTGCCTTGAGTCGGAAAACAGTTAAAATATTGATTTATGGCCATTCGACCTTTCTGAATGATGTTCAACCCTCTGGTTGAAAAATGTGGACACCACTGGACTAGGTGATCATAATGGTCCTTTCTGTCCTTGAAGTCTGCTCCGTCACTGTAGTGTCAGAATATTTGAAGGTGTGTGTTTATGGGAGAAAGGTATAACTGTACTGAAATTCTTAAAGTGCCCCTTCTAATGTGGTTCTGGGTACTTACAGCGATTTCACAATAAAACAGCTGCAGAAGGAAAAAAGAGCGGAGGGAGTTACAGTGATAACAGTAACCCCTTGTGGATATGTGCATGGCAGGGAAGGGACTGCTATAGAATTTTTTTTTTTAAAGTAAGGAGATTGGGGGACCAGCTGGATTTTGAAGGGTGTGAATTCCTTCCTTTTGGGGCCACTGCAGCAAAGACATGATTGTTGTATAGCTGAGAATCAAGCTCCTGAGATCTCTTTCAAATTCCATCACTGATTTAGAGTGTGAGTTCAGGAAAGTCACTTACACAGCTCCACCAAAGTCACAGAGTGTAACAAGCCTGGATTAACTCTTCATATAATGTCTGCAAATGGGTATAATGCCTTCTGTAATTAACTTTCAGGAGTGCTGAGGCTTAATTGATGTTTGTAAAGTACGAAGGTCCTTGGGTGAAAATAGCAGTGCAGCCTTCTGTATTTCTCTTAAAATTTTTCCTTTTAATAGGAAAGATGCTACCCAGTGCTGTGTAAAGTCATATGAAGCCATGGACTCTGTCAAAGATGGACTTTAGCTGGGACAGATTGCATTTAGTAGTTGTATTTTCTGAAGCTTTAGTGTGTAAGGTTAGTAGCTTAGAGTGAGACAAAGCTCACAGGGCACTTCTTACTTGGGTATTGTTGTACATCAGAGTGACCAGCAGTATCCTAGAATTCCAAAGAAGCTGTTGTTACACAAGTAAGATTCTGCTCCAGTGAAGATTAAAAAAACATGATAAAGCCCTTGACATTCATAGCTTGGAATGAAATGTGCTATATGATCTCAAATATTTAGACACAACAAAGCACCAAGTCAATGACCTTCTCACTGTGTTTTGTTATGCCAAAATACTGGTTAGCACCTTTCATTTAACACTGCTCCCCTAAACACACATTTCATTGACTGATTCAAGCTCTGTACTTTGTAATATAATCTGTTGAGACAACTTCTTAATGGTAATGCACCACTTAAAAGTAAAGAGAAATAGATACGATAAGTACAATTGTGTCATGTAACTGAAATGTAAAGTACAATATGCTGTAGTTTTAAACACTAGCATCTGTGACTTTAGGCAAACATCTTTCTTACACAGAGCATGAAAGAAACCAGCTGCAGAATTTGCTATAGGCTATTGGTGTACTCCTCCGGTCTACAGTGTTTATTGATTGCATTTAAAGATAACAGATTTATAGTAATTGTGCTAATTCAGGGGCATTTCAGGTTAAAGAGATTAAGAGTTATTTTACATGCCCTATGGAGCTGTTTGTTTGAATGAAAAAGTCTTCTGTATTGCATTAAAATGGAACTCCAGGTTGCAAATTTCCACATAAGAATATAACATTATCTTAAGGGTAGATCCTAAGTTGTATTTATCTTACACTCAGTGCAACTTGATTGGGAAGTGAGAGGGAAAGGAGACAAAGGTGGTTGCAAACAGCTCCTTGATTCTTAGGCTAGCTTCTGTCATTAGTTAGAGCAGCCACAGCTGCTGGCTGGAAGGGTTCTCTGGGGACTGTTCTGCCAGTTGGAAAGTGCGCCTAGAACACTCTGTGTGAGGAAGGTGCGGAGAGCAGGTAGCCTAGAGCTGATGGTATCAATTTTATGCTGCCAAGAGATTTCCCTGTGATTGGGGAATCCCCAATTAACCCTTTAGGGGCAGCTTTAAGTCCCTTTGTACCCCTTGGGTGGCTCATAGATTATATAACCCTTGAGTTGGCTCATAGATTATATAACCCTTTAATATTAAAAATGATATTTATTCATTTTAAATTCTAAAAACAAAGCTCAAGACACTGTGTCAATTAAAACCACCTACAACGCTGTACAAAACAAAAGCTAGGATAATTAGCCTAACTCTTTAACAAAGTCACCTACAATCAAACTAACTGATATCTCGTTCTGCCTGAGATCTTATCTCATGATCTCTATATTCCACACTTCCCTACAGGGTAGGGAAAACAAATGAGCCTTGCTGATTTCCCTGAAGGTCAACTGATTTAGGCTGCTTTGGAACAGAGCTGAGAGAGTGAATCCCAAAGTCAAAGTGCAGTCATAGCTCATATAAACTGACCGGGTCCAATTTAAGTCTTCTGCTAGATGCAGCCATAGCAATGTTGCATGGGAAAGGAAGTGGTCTCTCAAATAGGCAGGTCACAGGCCATTTGTTGCTTTAAATCTGCAATGATCAAGACCATAAATGGCTCTCAGAAGCCAACAGCAGGCAATGTTCCAGTGTTTAACTACCCTAACAGTTAGGAAGTTTTTCCCAGTGTCCAACCTAAACCGCACTTGCTGCAATTTAAGCCCATTGCTTCTTGCCCTATCCTCAGAGGTTAAGAAAAACATTTTTTTTCCTCCTCTTTATAACAACCTTTTACATACTTGAAAACTGTTGTTTGTTTTTTGGCAACAATGTTGCATCATTGACTCATATTTAGCTTGTGATAAACTATTACTCTCTCATCCCTTTCTGCGGTTCTCCTTCCTGAGAAGTTATTTCCCATTTTGTATGTGTGCAAATTGATCCTTCCTTCCTAATTGGAGTATGTTGCATTTGTCCTTATTGAATTTCATCCTATTTACTTCAGACCGTGTCTCTAGTTTGTACAATTATTTCGAATTTTAATCTATCCACCAAAGCACTTGCAACCCCTCACAGCTTGATATTCTCCACAAACTCTCTATGCTGTTATCTAAATCATTGATGAAGATATTGAACAGAACTGGACCCATGATCGATCCCTGTGGGCCCCCCCTTGATATGCCCTTGCAGCTTGACCGTGAACCACTAATAACTACTCTCTGGGAACGGTTTTCCAATCAGTTATGCATCCACCTTATAATAGCTTCATTTAGGTTATATTTCCCTAGTTTGGTCTGAAGTGATAAAGGCATGGATGATAGTAACACAACCCTGGTTTGTATCTGGGAGAAAAAGTGAGATTAGAAAGAGTTCAGAATAAAGATAAACTAGGCGATTGCCCTAAACAGAATGGTACCACCTTGGCATGAAAATTATAATTGAGTGAGTTGTCAGTCAGTCAAACCTGTATTTCTAGGTGATATTGGCTCTGTACTTGGCAATGCCAACATTGTCCATTTGAAGAACTTTAGTAAACTAAAAAAAATGCATATGGAATGGAATCACCTCCTGGCCCTACTTAGTAAGATGAGGGCTAAGAAAAGGAATGATTTCCCTAATTAAACAGAAGTGCTAATTAAGGAAAATATGTAAACTCAGTGTATAAATAAGCCATAACTTCCATGAGTTCATAGTGAGATAGCAAACCTGTGCTCCCCCTACACATAGGCATATACTTTCCACAGTTCCCACCCTATCACTGTTGAGTTTTGGTACCACTAAAGGGCCTAATTCTTTGCTGATCCACGTATCTGTCATCACAGTTGATGCAGTCAGTGGGGCCAGACAAGCCAAAATTTGTCTTCTGGCATGTGAAATTTTATATGTTTATTTTCAGCCAACCTCCCTCCTCCCCCCAAAAACGTGCATTTTTAAGTTGACCTTTCCTAGTATTTCAGACAAGATGCATGGCTTAGATTAATGTGTGTTTATAGGCACCTATAATACCACCACTAAGTATTCAGTAGCTTGCTACAGTGATCCTTTACATGAAGAATTTTTCTTTTCCTTTTCTTTCTTTTCCAGTTAAAATAACAAATAACTGAACCAGCCATTGTGTAAAGTAATCCAGCAGACAGGACCATAGAGAGGACATGCACAAAAGCAAACAATTTTATTGATTTCCTGAACTTCTAACGTGCGTATGCCGGCTCTGTAGCACCATACCTCTCTGCATATCCAGACTCAGCTCAGGGAGAATGGTAAATGATAGTGCTTTGGTTCAGAGAGACACGTTAAATTATTTAAATTGTAAACTTCTTCGGGTACAGGCAGTGTTTTCCTATGTGGTTTATATAGTGGTGAACACACTTTCTGAACTTAAATAATAAATACGAGATATTAGAGAGACAAAGTGCATGAGATTAGAAACAAAAGCACCCTGGAAGGTGCTATGGGAAAAGGCATTGGAATAAGATCCTAGATACAATTGTTCAATTTACAGATACTTATGCAAAGGTTTCAGCTTTTACCTGAACTTCATCTGAATCTATTGAGCCTGCAAAATGGGTAGAGAAATAAAAGGCCTTTTTTTTAAATTTCTACTATTTCTTCCTAGTCAGGCTAGAAATATTACAGGACACCCTTTCTCGCTTTCTTTTGGTTCTGCTAGAGGGAACTAAGCAAATGCAGAGACGTGAGAATATAGAAATGAATTTTTAGAAACAGAAAAATAAATGTATTTGAAACCACCAAAACCAGTTCAGATTGAGTTCAATGTAAATTTTGGGGAAAGCTTTTAATTGACTTTTTATTTTATCCAGAACAGACCACACCACCTAATAAAAGACCAAGAGATGACCGGGGAAATTCCTCATAACTTTAGTTATTAATAATGGGTGCTCTGAGAGTTATACTGAACATAGAATATTATGGGGCAAATTATGAATAAATATTCAGTGGCAAAAAAAAATACATGCAGTTAAGGTTGTTTGGTGCTATGTCATCCCCTTGCATATCATTGAGCTGAGCAAAACTGAAAACTAGGAAACACTCAATTAAATAGTTCATGCAACCTTCACTGTGACCTCTCTCATCACTGCACCAATATGCCTCATTAATACATATACTTTTACTCTCCACCCAAATACATGGCTTCTACTTTCAGCACCCCCACTTGAAGAGGGTAGAGGGAAAGTGGCGTGGACAACCCTTTTTTTTTTTTTGTCCTTTAATAGTGTTTGATGAAAGGGAGAGGAAATACATTTTGAATTTTCCATTCTGAAAACAACAATAGTTTTTGGAAACAAATATATTTTTTAGTACCAGTTCATAAAGTATCATTAGCTAAAACTTGTGACAGCCCTTTCAAAAAAATATGGCTGGAATTCTGCAGTGTTCTCCAGGGCCCATGATCAGTTGTCAACACTATTTTGTTTGTTAATATCCATGGCCTCAAGAACTTTAGTTTTGGTTTCCCATTGCCAGTTCCCTAAACTAGCTGATTATATAGTCCTGTCATTTTATTGTAGATTTCATATTATCATTACAGTGACCTCCACTGTGTTTCCTTAACTAAACGCAAGTTTTGTTAAAATAGATGTTTAACCCCCATGTTCCACTTCGAATTTTAAGACACTTGCTAGAGTCTTGCACTGCATATTAGTCTCTTAGTGACCTTGACATGTATAACAAAAGTCAGAGCATAGCAAGTAAGATAATGAAGAAAATAAGTGTTGATCTGTGTGATTAGGATGTCAGTGATGTATCCAGTGTAGAAATGTGATTAGTTTACAGTGACACTGAAGTGTGTGCTCACTTACATGCTGCCTTGTAGTCTTTGCAAGGTTTAAGCTATGATATGTTATAGAAGTATCTAACAGAACACATAGTATTTAGATGTCAGAAATGTCTGAATTAAATGAACTATGGGAAACAGATTGAGTTCAGATAATGACTATTTACTGCACCATAGTGATCTGGTGCTTAGGCCATGGTTACACTGGCACTTTATAGCGCTATAAAGCCCCCACGAGCGCTATAACCTCCTCCCCGTCCACACTGGCAAGGCACGTAGAGCGCTATAACTGCTGAGTTATAGTGCTATTGTTAATCCACCTCCGCATGGGGAATAAGGGCTGTAGCGCAGCTGCTGTAGCGCTACAGCAAGGATGTGGACACCCACTGCGCTACAAGTAATCTCTGGAGATGCCTAGAGCCATTTAAGGCAATTGACGTCTCTTCCCTATGTTTTGAACTCGGCTGGAGGAATGTGGAAGTACCTCTTTAGAGTTTCTTTCTTAACTCGGCAGATAAGTAATGCAAATATTTGAGGAGGGAGCCTGTGTGAAAACAAAGCCCTCTGTGAACGGAGGCTCACTGACAGGCTTTCAGAAGAACGGAAAAACCACTGTCTCTCTCCCTCCGCATACACACAACGCGTCCCCCCCATCCCCCTCGTTTAAAAAGCACGTTGCACCCAGCTGAATGCTGGGATACCTGCCCTAATGCGCTGCTCTTAATGCCGCATTAAGTGCCTCAAATGTGGCCATGCTATACCGCAGGAGCATCTGAGTGTGGACATACAATAGCGCTATACATATTACTGTATAAGGGGACCGCTATAACCTATAGCGCTATAATCTTGTAAGTGTAACCATACCCTTGTGACTATCTCAAGATAGGGTGTATGTGCTGGCTGTTTAACAGAGTGAGGGAGAATAGTATCGAATGCAGTGTATTAACACACTGTTTGGCAAAATCTAGTGCTGTGTGCATTTGTAACTGGAACCCTCCGTTTCTTCTCTTTTGTGTCAGCAATGGTATCTCCATGTGTGACCTTTGTGCGTTACCTTTCTGCCTGCTTCATATTCAGCTGTGGGCATTCTAACCTAGTTGGGCTGCCCCACCATCGGGTAAGACAGTGGTTCTCAAATTTGGGGTTGCGACCCCGCTGGGGGTCGCGGGTCGATTCCAGGGGGGTCGCAAGCTGCTGATGCCTTCGGCGGCACTTCAGCAGAAGCTCCAGACATGTGAGTGAGTCCATCGAAATACCACCGAAGTGCAATCTTCTGCTTTTGGCGGCATTTCGGCGGACACAGAGACGAGTGCTGCGTGTCTGCCGAAATGTCACCGAAACCAAAAGTGTTCAATTCTGTGGCATTTCGGCGGACATACCCGGGGCGTGAGAGGACACGGCAGAGCAAAAAGGGGTCATCGAACCAAGAAGTTTGAGAACCACAGATATACATGAACATAAAGATGAACCTCTTCAGAGTTGTCTCCTTTCCTACTACTGATTTTGCAGAAGATAAGAGCCTCTTAGAGGTTTGGAACCTGTTCAGTCTGATCCACTTGGTGCCGGCTCAGTTCTAAGCACAGAAATCGCGATGTTAGTGTGGCAGAATTTCATATCCTGCCAAGGACTTTGTCCCGTAGAATCACTGGGGACATTGGGATTTGTCCTTTTTGTTTTCCCTTTTCCTCCCTCCTTTCTATTTTTCCTCTTGCTTCTTTTTTCCCTTTTTTCCTGCTTCCATCCCTCCACCAAAGAGGTGTGTGTGTCTGGGGAGAAGAGTTGTTCTCATTGTGGGAGGCCCTCACAAAGAGGTGGGGATGGAATAGTGCTGTGAGAGTGACCCCCTCCGGTGGTGACCTGGGCCATCCTTCGGGACATCTGCTGAGACCCCTCAGCGCCCATCAGTCAGAGACTCCATGCTGATTGGCCAAGCAGGGGCCATTGATAGGAAGGACTCTGGTCCTTTTGTCTTTGTACACCTTGCATGTAAGTCATAACCAATCAGGTATTTGATTAATATTGTTGCTTCTCTCCAATAATTGTCTCTGAACTGTTGATGATCCTAATGTTCTAGTTTTTCTAAAATACTTGCTGAATAATGACTAGGAACAATTGTTGGTCTGTAGCTCATTTGAGAGCACTTTATTCTGATCAGTCAGTGTATCCAAAAAGCTGGCCGGGGAGCCTTGCAGGGGAGCCTTGCAGTGGAGGGGGTGGATGTGACAGTGACATCACAGAGACCTTTTGCAGGACGTCAGCCTATTGGGCAAAGGTGTTTAGGAGATGGTGATCTCACAGAGACCCTGACATCAGCCGGGGCCAGGACAGAGGTGCAGGGCAGGGGCAGCCTCAGAGCTCCCCTGTGGCTTTGCTGCCGCAAGTCTCCATCTCAGGGTTTCTCCTGGAGGACTGAGTGAGAATTAGAATTCATGTTCTTGAGCGTTTAGCTTATCAGAAGAGAAGGTCAAGAGGAGACATTTTTGAAGTGTCTAAGTACTTTCATGGAGAGAAAATACTGAGTTTTAAAGGGCTCTTTAATCTTGCAGAGAAAGGCATAACAAGACCCAGTGGCTGGAAGGTGAAAACAGACAAATTTATATTAGAAATAAGGCACAAATATTTAACAGTGAGGATGATTCACCTTTGGAACAAACGCTCAAAGGAAGTGGTGCATTCTCCATCGCTTGATGTCTTCTGATGAAGACTACTTACTTTTCTGATATATGCTTTGATCAAAACTTAGCTATTGTGGTATATCGAGGGCTAGGATATGCAGAGGCTCAGATTAGATGCTGTAGTGGTCCCTTCTCACCTTAAAGTCTACTAATTTATGAAAAACTGTGTGTGGCATTGGGAGCAGACTCTGATGCTTTACTGTGTAGCTGGCTTGATCCTCAGGCTCAACAGTCATTGAGTGGTTAGAACCAGGGGAAGCAACTCAAACATCCAAAGAGGCTGACAAGGGGCACGACATCAGCTTTACAGGGGAGGGGGTTGATGTGGCAGTGATATCACAAAGGCCTTATGCAGGACCTCAGCCTATTGGGCAAAAGTGTTTGGGAGGCGGTGACCTCACAGAGACCCTGTCATCAGCCAGGAAGGACAGAGTTTCAGGGCAGGGACAGCCTCAGAGACCCCCGTAGCTTTGCTGCAGCAAGTCTCCATCTCAAGGTTTCTCTTTGAGGACTGAGTGAGAATTAGGATTCATAATCCAGTGATTCTCAAACTGGGGGTCATAACCCCCCTGGGGGTCACGGGCTGATTCCAGGTGAGTTGCGAGCTGCCGACACCTTTGGTGGCATTTTGGTGGAAGCTCCAAACATGCAAGTGAGTCTGCGGAAAAACCACCGAAGTGCAAGCTTCCGCTATTGGCGGCATTTTGGCGGACACAGAGACGAATGCTGCATGTCCACCGAAATGCCGCCGAAACCAGGAGAGTTAAATTCGGCGGCATTTCGGTGGACATACCCTGGGCGTGAGAGGACACGGCAGAGCAAAAAGGGGTCACCGAACCAACAAGTTTGAGAACTACTGAGGTAAGACTTACATCCGTAATAGCATGAGAAGTGGTGAGCATTGGTTTGCACAGCTGAGGTTTTTCTGTAGTTTACTAAACTGGAGCAGTTGTTGAAAGGTGTGAGATTCACTGTGCTAAGAGAATCAGGCATGGGACTATTTGCACTTTCATTCTTATCTCTTAACTCCAGATTCGTGTATATGGGACAAAGTTGTTCCAGTCTTTCAGGCCTCTTGTGGCTCCTGTGGCATCTTATAAATAAGTAAGTGCCCAGCATCAGTTCTGCAGCCTTGCCGATCTCCATCTTATGGAATACGATCCTTATGAATAGACCGTACCACGTGGCAGTAAATTTTTCCAGGACCCTAATGTCCTGACTACTGTTTATGCTTAAGCAACTGAACATGGGGGCTTTAATGGTAATTGTTAAACAGCCTTAGATAATGGGGATTGCTATCAGTGTCTCTTGTAATTATTTTTTGTACTGTAATAGTGCATAGAGGCACAAGGAGAGATCAGGGCTCCATTATGGTTGGCACTGGACAGCGCCTCTCCTAAAGCGCTTCATCTAAACAGATGAGAGCCACAAAGTTTCGCAGACAAGTATTACTATCCCAGTTTTATAGCTGGGAAGGTAAGGCACACACAAAAAAATTGAGTAGCTTGATAAAAGCCACGCAGGAAGCCTGTTCACAGTTGGAATTGAGCTTAGATCTGTAGCAGATCTGCAAACTGAACTTAAATAAATTCTGATGCTTATTATTGCTCATTATTGATCATAGGCTATGTCTATAACTGAAACTTTTGCCAATATAGCACTGTCAGTTAGGGACTTGATATCTTAAGACACTTGGATACTACCAGAAGCCACTGTATGGATGTAGTTATATTAGCATAAAAGTGCTTTTGCTGGTATTGTGCTTGCTGAACTAGTATAAACTAAACCAACAAAAGCACTCTTTTTCTGGTCTAACCTTCATCTTCACTAGGAGGGTTTGCCAGTATAGCTTTCCTAGTGTAGACCCACCCCTCAGTGCTAGCTTTGAACAAGGGCTGACTCTAGCTTTAAACTTTGTCTGAAAGATATTTGAACAGCTAAATCTGTTGACACAGAAAATCTCCAGTGCAGGTATGTGAGTAACAAAGCCACATGAAAAAATTCTTATTGTTGGAGAAACCAGTGAATATCATATTGTTGCTCTTAACAACCTGGCGTGGGCACCTTTATTTGTTTTTGCATTTTCTGTTTTTTGTTATTTTGGAAATGAACACTATATTTATGTTTAGATGCAAGTAGAGCTGATTGAAGAAAACAAAAAACATTAACGTCAAAAACCTAATTTGTGCATCGCTGCCAGAAGATTTTTCCCTTAGCAACAGGCTGGGTCAGCTAGGGAGCCCCCTGGAGTGGCACCGTTATGGTGCCGTATATATACCCCTGCCGACCCTGCCCCCCATCAGTGCCTTCTTACCGCCCGTGACGGTTGCTGGAACTTGGAGCTCAGTCTTCTGACCTCCGTATTCCTTAGCTCTGTGCTTTCTCGTGTTTCTTCTGTATACAGTTCATAGTTATAGTTATTAGTGTTAGTTGTTTAGTAGTTTTATTAGTAGTTCTAGTTGGTCGGGGGGGTTTTCTCACTCCCACGGGAGCCGGGGCACTTATGCCCAAGGCTCCGGGCTTTAAGCCCTGCTCGTTGTGTGGGAAGCCTATGCTGGTGGGCGACCCGCATGAATCCTGCCTGAAGTGTCTGGGTGAAGCGCACGAAGCAGCTAGGTGCAGAATCTGCAGGAGCTTTCGACCGCACACCAAAAAGGAGAGGGACTTTTGACTAAAGCAGCTCCTTATGGAAGCGGCCTTGGCCCCGGCACCGTCCATGTCCAGCTCCGAGAAGAGCGCCCCTTCATCAGCGCCTACTCCGCAAGCTCCTGCGGCACCGAAGACGGGGCCCCGGCACCGGTCTCATTCCCCGGTGCACAAGAAGAAAAAGCCTATGGTGCCACCTACAGCTTCGGCCGCCTCGGCACCGCTGGAGCAGCGTCCCGTGGGGGAGCGCTCCACTCAACTCTTGTCGGCTCCAGCACTGTTGGCTCTGGCACCGTTGACTCCGGCACCTAGACAGGTCCCGTCGAGTCCGGTGCGCCTGGACTCGCTGCCTAGGGCCCGATGCAGCAGCGTCTTCCCACTACACCGGAGACTTTTGCTGCGGCGCGGGAGCTCATCGCGCTCACCGAATCATCGCCGGCTCAGCCTCCGCGCACCCAGTCTCGGGGAAGGCCGACCCCCCTGCAGCCCTTGATGCCCCTACCGATGCCCGCCAGTTCTACACGCTCCGAGTCCCGGCACCGCTCACCATCCCGATGTCTATCCGGATCGCGGCACCGCTCTGCGCCCCGGCACCGCTCATCTTCTCAGCGCAGATCCCCGTCCCGGCACCGATCTGCTTCCCGGCGCCAGTCGAGATCCCGGCACCGATCCTGGTCCCGGCACCGATCGAGGTCCCAGCGCTGGTCGAGATCCCGGTACCGGTCACCATCCGGGTGCCGATCGCAGTCCCGGCGCTGTTCTCCATCTTGGCGCCGGTTGTACTCGCGGCACCACTCGCCATCAAGGTACCGCTCTCCATCTTGGCACCGGTCACCATCCCAGCGTCACTCCAGATCCGGGGACCGTTTGTCGGCTTGCCGCGGCTCCTATGTAGAACCCCGCCGGTACCCAGAGTCGCCACAGCACCGCAGCCGCTACAGGTCCTGGTCCCGGCACCGTTCCCCATCTCCTGCTGGTCGCCTCCCCTACATGAGCTCGGTGCCTCCATGGCCCTCCCGGTCGGCCACCGCTTCGCCCCGCTCAGAGGGGGTCAGGGGTCCGGAGCTCCCACAGGCATTGCATGGCCAGTGGTCGGAGCAGCAGGCTGAGGACACCAGGCAGTGGCCTTTCTGAATCCCTCTGGGCGTACCGCCAATCCCAGAGGACCCCGTCCGGGATCTTGGGTGCGTCGGAGTCCAGGGTGCCTGAGGCCACCATCAGTCGCCCCCCGGATAGTGGGGCAGACCTTCCAGCCACGGGCAGTGAGCCCCCGACTCCCACCCCACTTCCCCGCATCCACCCTCCGCAGGAGGTGCCGCAAGCCGGCGGGCAGGCGGTCTCCTCTTCGTCATCCCCGGACGAGGCAGTGGCTGGCACATCCGCCTCCAGCCCTCCACCAATAGATTTGTCGGCGCATCAGGCCCTCCTGACGAGGGTGGCCAAGGGTCTGAACCTCCCAGCCGAAGAGGTTATTGAAATCGAGGACCCAGTGGTGGACGTCTTGTCCACAGACGGCCCGAGCAGGGTGGCTTTACCGGTCATTAAGACCATTCAAAAATCCATGACCACCGCCAAGGGGGTGGAAAGGCATTGTTTTGTCTCGGCCAAGGATTACGAGTACCTATTCACCCATCCCCAGCCCTGCTCTCTGATTGTTGACTCCGTCAATCAAAAGGAGCGCAACGGTCAGCAAGCCTCAGCCCCTCAGTCTAAAGAGGCTAAACGCTTGGACCTGTTCGGCAGGAAAGTCTATTCAGCGCGGGGCCTACAGCTCAGGGTGCCAACTAACAGGCCCTCCTGAGTAGGCATACTTATAACGCATGAAACTCCATGCAGAAATTCCAAGGCGTTGTGCCCCCAGATGCCAAGCAGGAGTTTGAGGCCTTTGTCTCAGAGGGCAAGAAGGTGGCTAAAACCGCCCTGTAGGCGGCCCTCGACTCGGCTGATTCAGCAGCCAGAACGATGGCCTCTGGTATCGCCATGAGGCGCATTGCCTGGCTGCAGGCTTCTAACCTGTCCCCTGAAGTACAGTATACTATTCAGGACCTGCCCTTTGAAGGCTCTGGCCTCTTTTCGGAGACCACAGACTCACGTCTGCAGTCCCTTAAGGACTCCCGGGTCATCCTATGCACTTTGGGGATGCACACCCCGGTGATCCAGCGAAGACTGTTCCGGCCGCAGCCCAGGCACTTCTGTTCGCCACCGCGCCCGTCACAGGACGCTTTCAGGCGGCAGGGGCGAGGTGGCTGTAGACGCTCCTCTACCCGACGCTCGGGTCAGTCCCCATCTACCCAAAAGCCCCCCCGGGCCCCAAGCCCAACTTTTGAAGGTGTGTCCAGGGACAGAGTACCAGCCACCCTTCCGGATCCTCCCTTCAGAGACCATCTGTCCCACTTCCTCTGTGCCTAGTCCACCATCACCTCCGACTGATGGGTCCTACGCACGGTGGCAGTGGGATACTCACTGCAGTTTTCCTCCCCCCCCCCCACCCTCCCCGTCCCTCTTCAGGGACCCCTCTCACGACCAACTCCTGGTGTAGGAGATTCAATCGCTCCTGTCTCTGGGGGCCGTCGAGCCGGTCCCAGAGCAGTTCAGGGGAAGGGGGTTCTATTCCCGATATTTCCTCATACCCAAGGCAAAAGCGGGTCTTCGGCCCATCCTGGACTTGCGTGGACTCAACAAGCATCTGGTCAAGTCCAAGTTCCGCATGGTCTCCTTGGGTATCATCATTCCCTCATTGGATCCAGGGGACTGGTACGCTGCCCTCGATATGAAGGACGCTTATTTTCACATAGCCATATGGCTGGCTCACAGACGCTTTCTTCACTTCGTGGTAGCTGGCCAGCATTACCAGTTTGCAGTCCTGCCCTTTGGCCTCTCCACGGCTCCCAGGGTGTTCACCAAATGCATGGCTGTGGTTGCAGCATTTCTCAGGTGCTGCCAGGTGCACGTCTACCCTTATCTCGATGACTGGTTGGTCAAGGGCAGCTCGCAGGAGCAGGTGTTCTCCCACGACCACTTAACTCTCCACACGTTCACCCGCCTCGGAATTCTCCTCAACAAGGAGAAATCAACCTTGCAACCTACTCAGAGACTGGAATTCGTAGGAGCCCTGACAGACTCCACAGTGGCAAGGGCGTCCCTCCCACTGGCTCACTTCCAGTCTATCCAGTCAGCGATTCACAACCTAAGTGCCTTCCCGACTGCCTCGGCCCGATCATTTCTCAGCCTCCTGGGGCACATGGCTGCTTACACGTACGTCACCAAGCACGCAAGGTTATGTTTGCGCCTGCTCCAGTCATGGCTGCCTTCAGTTTACAGACCAAACGTGGACAGCCTCTCCACCCTCCTCACTATCCCGAGCCCGACCCTTGGCGCCCTCACCTGGTGGACAGATCAAGCGCTTGCTTGCGAGGGCGTTCCCTTTCTCCCGCCCCGGCCAACAATGTCCCTGGTGACGGACACGTCAGATCTGGGGTGGGGAGCCCATCTCGGGCGTCTCAGGACCCAAGGTTGGTGGTCAGTGGCCAACCTTTGTCTGCACATCAACGTCTGGGAGTTGCAGGCAGTCCGCCTCGCATGCCAGGCCTTCAAAGAGGCGCTATCGGGCCACTGTGTCGCGGTGCTGACAGACAACACGACCACGCTCTTTTACATCAACAAGCAAGGGGGAGCCCGCTCGACCCCCCTCTGCAAGGAAGCGATTCTACTGTGAGAATTCTGTATAGCCCACTCAATTCACCCCGTGGCCTCGTTCCTCCCGGGCGTTCACAACACATTAGCGGACCACCTCAGCAGATCGTTCCTCTCCCACGAATGGTCCATTCACCTGGATGTCATCCAGTCGATCTTCCGGTCGATCTTCCTAAGGTGGGGGTTTCCCCAGATCGACCTCTTTGCCACCTGCCAGAACAGGAAGTGCCTACAGTTTTGCTCCTTCCAGGGCAGCTCCCCGGGCTCCCTGACAGACGCCTTTCTCCTCCCATGGACGGGGCAACTCCTCTATGCCTTTCCCCCGTTCCCGCTGCTTCACAAGGTGCTCATCAAGGCGAAGCGGGACAAGTCGCACATCATCCTCATAGCCCCAGCTTGGCCCAGGCAGTGCTGGTACACGTCCCTTCTCCAGCTATCGGTGGTACCACCCATCCCCCTGCTGCTCTGGCCGGACCTCATATCTCAGGACCACGGCCGCCTGCTCCACCTGGACCTGCCATCCCTGCACCTATCGGCGTGGCTCCTGCGTGGCTAAGGGGTTCGGAGCTCCTGTGCTCAGTGGAGGTGCAAAACGTGCTCTTGGGTAGCAGGAAGCCGTCTACCCGAGCTACTTACTGTGCAAAGCGGGCCCGCTTCTCCCGGTGGTGCGAGCAGAGCAACACGGCCCTGGAAGAGGCCAGTATACCTGCCGTCCTGGACTACCTTCTCTCCCTCAAGCAGCAGGGCCTCTCCATTTCCTCCATCTGGGTCCATTTAACAGCCATCTCGGCTTTCCACCCTGGAACCACCGGCCACTCGGTCTTTTCTAACCCCATGGTCTGCAGGTTCCTCAAGGGTCTGGACCGTCTGTACCCACAGGTTAAACACCCGGTCCCACCGTGGGACCTCAGCCTGGTTCTCTCCAGGCTCATGTTGCCCCCGTTTGAGCCCCTCGCCACTTGCTCCCTATTATACATCTCCTGGAAGGGGGCCTTCCTAGTGGCTATCACCTCGGCCCGTAGGGTCTCGGAGATCCGAGCTCTTACGTCAGAACCCCCATACACAGTGTTCCACAAGGATAAGATGCAGCTGCGCCCGCATCCCGCCTTCCTTCCTAAGGTGGTGTCCCCTTTCCACATGAACCAGGACATTTTTCTCTCGGTCTTTTACCCGAAACCCCACACCTCCAGCAGAGAACAACAACTGCACACGCTCGATGTTCGTAGAGCTCTTGCATTTTATTTGGAATGGACAAAGTCCTTTAGAAAGTCAACACAACTCTTCTTTGCTGTAGCGGATCAGATGAAGGGGCAGCCGATCTCAGCACAGCGCCTCTCTTCCTGGATAACTGCGTGCATCCGTACCTGCTATGAGCTAGCGGGGAGACCCACGGGGCAGATCACCGCACATTCCACCAGGGCACAAGTCTCCTCAGCGGCCTTCCGAGAACGGGTTCCGATACAAAACATCTTCAGGGCAGCCACCTGGTCCTCCATCCACACCTTCGCCGCACACTACGTCATTGTCCAGCAGTCCAGGGATGATGCAGCGTTCGGCTCGGTGGTCCTCCACTCAGTGGTTGGCCGATCAGACTCCTCCTCCTAGGTAGAGCTAGCAGTCACCTAACTGGAATGCATATGAGCAAGCACTCGAAGAAGAAAGACGTGTTACTTACCTGTAACTGTTGTTCTTCGAGATGTGTTGCTCATATCCATTCCAGACACTTCCTCCTTCCCCACTGTCGGATCTGCCAGCAAGAAGGAACTGAGGGGGGGCAGGGTTGGCAGGGGTATATATACAGCACCATAACGACGCCACGCCAGGGGGCTCCCTAGCCGACCCAGCCTGTTTTTAAGGGAAAAATCTTCTGGCAGCCGTGCACGTGGCACGTGCACACCTAACTGGAATGGATATGAGCAACACATCTCGAAGAGCAACAGTTACAGGTAAGTAACCCGTCTTTTCAAGAGTCGATCTGCAATCTAATTGCCTTCCACACTTCCCCCAAATTTCTTTACCATGCCAGCTGAGAGAGTGAGGGAGGCCCATTCATAATGTCTGAAGCCTGGTCTACACTGAGGGAGGGGAGTCGATCCAAGTTACGCAACTTCAGCTAGGTGAATAATGTAGCTGAAGTCGATGTACTTAGATCTACTCACCACAGTGTCTTCACTGTGGTGAGTTGACTGCTGCCGCTCCCCTGTTGACTCTGCCTGTGCCTCTTGCGGCGGTGGAGTCCAAGAGTTGATGGGAGAGCGCTCGTAAATCGACCCCTCCTGAATCAATCGCTGCCCACTGAGCCGGGCAGTAGTGTAGACATACCCTTAGACTTCTGTGTGGGAGGCATTATGGAGGGAGCTAATGGAATGGTGAATGTAAGTTTTCTGTTAGATAGAGGAAGCGTTTTTCCACCAGAGTGTTGATAAATGGAGAGACATTACGAGCACCTGCTGATTGGAGACTTGGCAGCATTGTATAAACCAGTCCTGAGCTCACAGCTCTAATTTAATACATTAAATTCTTACATTTGTACAGAATGTTCTTAATTTGGACAAATCACCTCATTATCCCAGTTTTATTCTATTCAGGCTGAAGGACTAGCCATAATCCTGCCAAGCATTTTGCTTTTCATGCCAGTATTCGTGTATTAGCAAAGCTGGGCGAATATTTAAAGTGAATATTTGAATTTTTAAAAGTAATTCGTTTTGGCTGTGTTAATGCCTCTCATGCTTATTTTATGTGAATATTCAAGAGATAAAATTTTAATGGAAAAAATTCACAGAAGGCAAATTTCAGGCATATGCATATTTGTGGGAATTAAATTTTAAATTAACCCTGGGAAGTGTTGGAGGACTTCTAAGCTCATCTAATTAAGTAGCAGAGACAGTATCATCTAACTTAACAGACCAAACTACTAATATTGGAAGCAACAAAGCTTGAATTTTGAATATTTGCGGTCAGTACTAATACTGATCTTACTACAGATGTTCCATGACTAAATGTGGCTAAAATAATCATATTACTTATTATGAATTATTTCCCCAGATCTTTATAGTAGCATGTTAAATATTCAGAGTTTCTAGTGAAAGCTGAGTATTTGTGTTTAACATTTGATTCTGGCTTTAGTTCACTAAGGGTTTGTCTACACTGTAAGTAAACACTCACTGCCAGTCCATGTCTGCTGACTCCGGTTCACAGGGCTTGGACTATGGGGCTATTTAATTGTGGTATAAAGGTTTGGACTTGGGCTGGGACTCTGGAAAGGTCTATCAGTTTGGGCTCTAGCCCAGGACGAACTTTTACACCATAAATAAACAGCCCCTTAGCCAGAGCCCCACAAGCCCAAGTCAGCTGACATGGGCTGGCTGAAGGTGTTCTGTTGCAGGGTCGAGGTACCTTAAGAGTCACATAAACACCACCCTGTATGGTGAGCGCTATACTTACCTACATGCCTTCCGCTTTCATCCAGACCACATCACATGATCCATTGTCTACAGCCAAGCTTTAAGGTACAATCACATTTGCTCCAGTCCCTCAGACAGAGACAAACACGTACAAGATTTCTACCAAGCATTCTTAGAACTACAATACCCACCTGAGGAAGTGAAAAAACATATTGTCAGAGCCAGAAAGGTATCCAGAAGTCACCTACTACAGGACAGGCCCAAAAAAGAAAGTAACAGAGCGCCACTAACCACCTGCAGCCCCCAACTAAAACCTCTCCAGTGCATCATCAAGGATCTACAACCTATCCTGAAAGACAATCTCACAGACCTTGGAAGACAGGCAAGTCCTCGCTTACAGACAGTCAACCAATCTGAAAAAATACTCACCAACAACTACACACCACACAACAAAAATACTAACCTAGGACCAATTTGTGGAACAAACCCCATCGCCAACTCAGTCCACATATCTATTCAAGGGACACCGTCATCGGGCCTAAACACATCAACCACACTATCAGAGGATCGTTCGCTTGCACGTCTACCAATGTGATATATACCATCATGTGCCAGCAATGCCCCTCTGCCATGTATGTTGGCCAAACCAGACAGTCTCTACACAAAAGAATAAATGGCACAAATCAGACATCAATAATTGTAACATTCAAAAACCAGTAGTAGAGTACTATAATCTCCCTGGACAGTCAATAACAGACTTCAAAGTGGCCATTCTTCAACAGAAAACTTCAAAAACTTCAGACTTCAATGAGAAACTGCCAAACTGGAATTAATTTGCAAACTGAACATCATCAAATGAGACCTGAATAAAGACTAGGAATGGATCGGTCACTAGAAAGAGTAATTTTCCCTCTGCTGATACTTACACCTTCTTGTCAACGGTTGGAAATGGGCGACGTTCACCTTGATTGCATTGGCCTCATTAGCACTACAGAAATAATCAGTTGTTGAGAAAATAGGCCACTTCCACCTTAATTGAATGGGCCTTGTTAGCACTGACTCCCTTCTCTCTCCCTCACTTGGTAAGGCAACTCCCATCTTTTCATATATATACTGCTTTCTGTATTTTTCTCTCCATGCATCTGATGAAGTGGGTTTTAGCCCACAAAAGCTTATGCGCAAATACATTTGTTAGTCTCTAAGGTGCCTCAAGGGCTCCTCGTAGGTTTTCCTAAAAGTTTGGTGATTCATTTGTCTGTGAAATGGAACCTAGGAATAGAGTATATAGCAACTATAGGTTGTGCAAGTAGTGATGCCCTTAATTTCGTTCTCAAGTGCATATGCATTATGATAGAGTATTTAATTACATGATCACATCTTCCTTTTTCCAGGGCCCATCACTCATTTTAGTGCATGGAATAGACTGTGGTCTGGAAATGAAGATATTGAATGTAGGATGCTTGCCTCATTTTTCTTGCAGAAATTGGAGGTGTGTGATGAATGAGACAAAGGATTGCAGGAAGAGAATAGATCGTCTCGTAGTTAAGACATTTGAATACAGCCATGGAGAACTGTATTCTATCCCTGCCTCTGCCATAGAACTTCCGTGTGATGCTGGGCAAGTCCTATAAACCTGGGTATTTTGACAGGTGGTAATTGTATGTTCCTAATTTTCCATATTCAACTTGAGACATACTGGGCTCTGATATGCTGAAATGCTAAGCACTCCCATCTGCAACTGAAATCAATAGGAGCTCTTGCCTGAACAAACAAAGCACTATAAAAAGCCAAGTTTTCTGAAATAGATTTTTCAGATTGGGCACCAAAAATAAGTTTACACTTTCAACAAATTTGTCTTTAATATCTATGCCTCATTTCCCCATATGTAAAATGGGGATAATAATAGACATGTGCCTTTCAGGAGTGTTGTGAAGATAAATTAATTAATAACTACTGAAAAATTTAATTAGTGCAGAGGCGAGGTTGCCTAGTGGCTCTTCGTGACCTACCAGACTATTGAGTTCAGGTACAGTGAAACCTTAGAAAATGAAGAGTTAAGGTAATGTTACCCCTGTAATGCAACCTTCTCTCTGTTCCTTGGAGCGAGCAATAGCCAGTGGGAATGGGTTACTGAATAGAATAGGGGAACCATAGGGCTAGAAGGAACCATAAGGGTCGCTAGGATGCAGGATTTGTTTAAACCAGTGGTTTTCAACCTGTGGTCTGCGGACTCCTATGGGTTTGAAGACTATTTCTAAGGGGTCCACAAAAGATTGTCATTACCACAGAAAGTGCCACGTGTGGATGTGAAGAATGACTAAGAAAATGATACTGACTTATGGCCAAGAGAGGGATATTGTTTCTCTTGCATTTCACAGACTTGAATTCCAGCGTCTATCTACATATCTATTTGAGAGTAGGCAGCTCTTGTTTACTATGCTGGACTTAAATCCAAGTTTTGCCTTAGCACAGGAAAGATATTAAACTTTGTCCTCGAGTTCTCTGATCTCAGAATTTTCTGTAGTGTTTGAAAGGGCAGAGTTGAAGCCTGCTCACAGCCATGCAGCTCTGACTCTCCTTTTGTTCTCAAAGTCTCCTGCCTGGCTCTGTCATCCCCCTTTTTCCACTAGACATGGAAGTATCAAGAGGAAGGGTGAGCCTGGAGGCAGCATGAGGAAGGAGGAGAGTTCTGGGTTCCTTCTCCTGGTCAGGGAGCAGTGGAGTGAAGGGGAGCCCATGAGCCCCTTCCCTTGGCCTGGTGGGAAGGAATTGTTGGCAGAGGAAGGAGTAGTTGTTAAAAAAGGGACCAGGAGTGAGGAAGTGCACAGATGGCTCTACTTTGTGTTCCCTCCAAGTATGTCACTGGAAGGGAAGGTATCCAACTTTCCTCCCTTATAGTTCTACACTGTCAGCATTTCTGAGGATTCCTGCAGAGAAAAGGTCCCTAGTTGTCAAGGGATTGTTTTTTAAAAAAGACCCCTTTGCAAACCCAATTCTTCATCAAAGCTCTAGTCATCGAACTGGGTTTTCAAAATACAGAGTCTGGCTGATCACTTACACTAAATAAGATTATCATATAGTAGTGCTCTGCTCCTTCAGTAGTTGGGCCAAAACCCAGCCCTAAGGGAAGTTACTGCGTGGCAAGTTGGTGCATCATACCCTGGCTTGCCGCACAGTAACTTCCTGTGTAGACAAGTCCTTAGATGTAACCCATTTTCTCTGACTCTGAATCTGTCTGATTCTGGCAGCCAGTAGCTGGTACATTAATGTCTTATATAATGCTTCCAGTTATTTTTAACTGACTCATTATTATTTAGGATTTTGGCTATGTAATAAAGATATTCCATTTTGCAAGAGAAATATTTTCCTGAGATCAGAAATCTGTTGTAGCATCCAAGCTGAGTTCTAATCTTTATGTAGTTCTGAGAAAGGTCGTATGTCTCATTCTGTAATTTCACAGTTATTAGCAATGGTTTTACTTTATAGTATGGCTCGAAAATTATAGCCCAGTTTTAGAAGTGGGAGTTCTGTTTCTCTGATATCAGAGTTTGCTTGCTTCATGAGAGCAAAGGCTTTGGTTCCATCTCTGGTCCTAGTGATCAGGCATGAACCTAAACCTGATCCATTAGCTCCCAGAAGAATTTTACTATGAGAAAAATGTTTGTTCTAGAATGTATTCTGACAACTCTGACCTTCACTTTCATGTGTGTGTGTTTGGCCCTGCTCGTCTTACAGATTTGCAACCAACTTCAATCTGAATTTGGATGGTCTGCACAATTCTACAGAATTCTTTCATTTATGACATTTTGTATCCTTTTCATAGAATTGTAGGACTGGAATGGACCTCGAGAGGTCATCTAGTCCAGTCCTCTGTACTCAAGGAAGGAACTAGTATTATCTATTCTAGACCATCTCTGAAAGGTATTTGTCTAACCTGCTCTTAAAAATCTCCAGTGATGGAGATTTTCCCTAGATATTTTATTCCAGTGCTTAACCACCCTGACAGGAAGTTTTTCCTAATGTCTAACCTAAGCCGTCCTTGCTGCAATTTAAGCCCATTGCTTCTTGTACTATCCTCAGGAGTTAAAGAGAACAATTTTTCTCCCTCCTCCTGGTAGGATCCTTTTAGGTACTTGAAAACTGTTATCATGTCCCCTCTCAGTCTTCTCTTCTCCAAACTAAACAAAACTATTTTTTTTCTGTCTTCTCTCAGAGGTCATGTTTTCTAGACCTTTAATCATTTTTTTGCTCTGCTAATCTACCATCCGAACAACTGGTAGGTCACATGTTTTATGGAGTGGATGCTGGATTTATGGGTATATGCCCCGATGCTTGATCTTAATTTCTGATTGTTCATAAATTAATTCATCAAGTATGGTCTCTTCTAGTTGAAAACAGTTTATGGGAATTAAGGAACATGACACTGTGGACTATATTGTCTACAGTCCATGGTTTTATTTACACTTGTGTGAACATGCAGTTTATTTTGATTTTTTTTTAAAATCACTTACTGCAAAATAGAATTCAGAGTAAATTATTGATACAGTCTGTAAATGGCAATAACACACACACAGGAGTACATAAACATGATTTTCAGGTTTGATTGCCATATATGGGCTACTTGGTTCCTCTCAGTAGCTGTCTTTTGCTGTGTTCTCTTGAGGATCATGATGAAATAGTAGAAGTTACATTATAGGGATTTGCAATCTTGTGGCAGATTTTTATAGCTTGCTGATACCTATTCCTCCTGTCATGTGAATGTTTTCCCTTAATCACTGCCTCTGCAGAAGCATCTGAGTTTCTTTACTGTTGTAGACATGCCACTGACATTTAGATACATGTGCTCACAAACCCAGTTTGCCTGTGCGCCTCAGGAAAGGGTTTCTGTATCCAAGTGAGATGTAATACAAAATCATGCTTACAATTAGGCAGACATCACTTTGAAAATTAGAGCCTATCAGTAGATAATTAATTACTTTTACTTATCTTATAGTTGTACTTTCTGATTCTTATGTGCTAGCAGAAAGTTCTTGTTTCAGCTTGCTCTGAGGGATATTTACTGGAATTGTTGGTCCAAGCTAGCCTGTTGTCTTTTTGGGCATGCTCCAAAGTCCATGTAGCTGTTTTCCAAGCTTCTGGGGGCAGAGAGATAGGCTAAAGTGCCCTAAGATATTGTGGATTATCGTTGGTCCAAATTGTCAGCTAAAGGGTTAAGTTTGGAACTTACTTTGTTTTAAGAATTCTTAAAAGTGCCTAGAGATTTGGCTAGGTGATTTTATTCTTCTTTCTTACAAGAAAGAAAAGGTGCAATGAAGTTTGAAGATGTTGGATAATATAATAGTAACATAAAAGCATATCTATAAGAAGTTAATTATCATTAATTCTGTTAGCACTGGAAATTTGAGTTATATCTTTTAAAAAGTCAGAAAAATCAGGTAGCAGGGACCGACATTCAGAACAGATAATATTTTACACTAGAACTTTCACATAAACTCTGCTCACTTGATTACCTTGCAGTTCAAACTCTAATAAGGGCCACGAAAGATGCTATTTATGATATGACGTAGCTGTGAATCTTTGACATTGTTGCTAGAGGGATGCTTAAAATATTCTAATTCTGAATTCATTATAAGCATTCTTTGTGAGAGTGATTGGAAAATAGTGAAAAACAACATTGACAGTTTGACAGGGCATCGTACAAAACCAGGTGAATGTGTATGAACTCATCTTTCACTGTTATAGAAATATTTACATCATTGTCTCTCGCTACACACCCGGTTCCTGTAAAGAACACCTTTTCACTCATTGTTTTTTATTTGTTTTTGTTTTGGTTCTTTAATATTGGAGTATTTAGGGGATTTTCCATATATTTTCAGAGGCTGTATGTTACAATTTTTAGTGATGTCTGGCAAGTGCATATAGTGAAGAGAGAATCTTTGAGTAGTAATAGTTAGTGTGTGATTGAAATAAACACTACTAGGTCTTAATGAGTTTGATGTTGGTTTGCTCGGACACAGAGGGACTAAAGTGGATGATGGCGAAAATTACAAAATTTGGAACTCTTCGATCACATTCCTAATGTTCTCTATAAAATTACTAGACATTCTTGTCAGACGGCTGTATGTGATTTATATATATATTTTTGTTTTGAAGACGATGTATATGTTAATGTTACATTTGATTTTTAAAGACCTTGGCTGGATTCCAGACTCTGTTACATTGATGTAAATTGACTCCAAGGCAATTACTCCATATTCACATCAATCCACTTATCAGTACTATATCATGTTCTGCTTAATAGGTCTCGGGATTGTCATACCAAATGGACATAGCATGTGTCTGCTTCAGCATAAATATTATCTAGTTTATGAACATCACTTATCCTCCAGTGCTTTATAAACTGTCTTTATAGGGATTGCTCAAATACCATTGAAAAGTAATGGGTAAAACACAATAGCCATTCCACACCACCTCTATGTAGCAGGTGATTAGGAGTGTAGGAGAAATTTAGGGACGAAGAATGGAAGTACCCAAGTAAAAATTAATCCACCTCTGCTTCTATGAAAAGTGCCACTGGATGCTCAGCAATCATGAGTGAACACGTCCTTGGTTTTCTATCTCAGGGTGTATCTCTACTGCTGTAAAAAAACCATGGCACCAAGTCCTAGAGCCTGGGTGGGGTGACTTGGGCATCTGGGACTATAAAATTGCACTGTAGACAACTGAACCAGGCCAACTATGGCTGTGTCATGAGTTTTCATTGCAATGTAAACATACCCTCACTGGCAAGGCAGATGCTGCCTAATTGTAAGTTACAGGAGAATAGAATAAGTACAATATACATATATACTGAATTTCCTAAAACAGAACTCAGTCCTACTTCTGTTGAGTCAGTGACAAAAGTCCTTTAGTTTCCGTGGTGATGAATCTGGGCCGTAGCTGACAGCGACTTACGTAGTGATGGGTGAGTGGAGCAGCTACCACACTACAGGGATATACAGCATTTCATGCTCAGCTGCCAAAAAAAAGGCTTGTTTGGATCTAACAGTTGTTGATTTCAAGCCAACTCTGCTTTAAAATGTCATATTTACTGTTAGGTGTTGGAATATGATATTCTTGTGGATGACTAGAAGATTAAACTCTCTCTCATTCAGTCCCCTTCCTAGAAATCTACAATTCTTGGCTATAGCTTCCGGTGTGGTTTTAAATCAAACAAACAAAAAAAACTTAGTCCAGCTGAAGCTGGATCCTAAACTTAATATGGAAGGAATGTTGTACTGTCAAAAGTTGTGTCTCAAGTCCAATGAAAGATAAGGAGCCCGATTCTCAGCTGCCATAAAATGGCATAGCTCCACTGAAGTTGACTTGGGAGTTAGAGGTATTCAGTTCCTTTTAAAAATTGAGTCAACTATGTTCAAGATCTCCAAAGTAATTGAACAGACTGTAAATGGGTTATGAATCATTTTCTTGCAAATGTATAGGTAACTTTATACATCCCTGTGAGATTTGGGGTTAAGTAGGCCTTGAAGAAGAGAGCAGACTTTGGGGTTCTTGCTCTTTAGCATGTTATTTTTGAGCCATTCTTCTACTGCATGTAAGTATGGGGCCTGCAGTTAAATAATCCATTTTTAAAGAGATGTATTAGTATGTTGGTAGGGTGGTGTTGCAGTATGTTAATGTTCAGTATAGCCATTGGACTATTATTCACTGCCCCCTTAAAGTGAATTGGTTGTCTCAGTTCAACAATTGGTTCCCACATCACAAAAAATCATAACAATTGCCATCAATATGCATGTGTGATGGTTTGGGAAACCTATGTAAAATTTATTAATTATGCCTCTGTGTATAACTAACCCTAATAGTGTATTGAATCAGTCATTTGCTAACGGGGACCATGTCATGTGTGTCACACCATCCTGAAGTAGCTACAGGAAGACGTAATTGTTAACATGGAATGCCTTTGCCCTGATAATCAATGAATTTGTTAAAGAAATTGGCTAAAATGAAGGAAAGTGGTTATCCCAGGTTGCTTTTGAGGGAGGGGGGGATGTGGAAGTAACGGAAATTCCTCAGTGAAAAAGGAGAACAAAGTAGAAGCTGCTGTGAAGACATATGCTCTCTGAGCTACGGAAATCATTTAGCCTCCCAGTCTGAATGAGCTAGAGAACTTGTTTTGGGGGCATAGAGAGAGAATATGATGGCTTAACAGGAGGAGAGGACGGTCCTGGTATCCTGAAGGGACTGATCAACAACCCCAAGGGCTTTCAGAGTGGTGAAGACACAGGAGGGAGGGGTTTTGTATGCAGGTTTTGTTGGTTTTGTTTGGATTTATAAGTATCTAGGCTTTCTTCTAGGAATAAAGTGTTCATGTGTTTAATAAGTTACTTTGCGAAGCTTCTGAGTTTATTTCTGTAAATGTCATATGTCCCTGGAGGGTCAATATGTAACCAGGGATGATTAAACTATTGGGGAGATTTGGAGGCTTCAGCAATGATCTTGGGACCTACGACAGCTGGACTGGAGGGTCCCACTTCCAGGAAGGGATCCTAGTCTAGACATCTCTACCGCAGGACAGAGCTTGAGGGTATGTTACACAGCAACTGAACACCTGTGACTGGCCTGTGCCAGCCAACTCGAGCTCATGGGTCTTGGGCTACAGGGCTGTTTCATTATTATGTAGACTTCCTGCAAGGTGAGAGTGTTCCAGAGTCTAGACTCTAGCCCAAGCCTGGAAGTCTACATAGTAATGAAAGAGCCCTGCAGCCTGAGCACTGCGAGCCCGAGACCCAGGCCAGCCACGTCTCCAATTGCTGTATAGACATACCCTGAGAGGCCAGAGCCAGACAGTGCCTGGATGCTGCTCAGGCTCAGTGGGATTAGCAACAGGCAGGTCCAAGTATTTAGATCTAAACAGATCAGTGTGGTGAGTGTCCATCAAGGGGAGCATAACCAAGTCAGTGACAGTGTTTTTCAACAACACATAAGCCAATGATTCAGTCAGCATGAAGACTCAATAACCTCCTCACTCAAGTGGGAGACATGTTAAATTACAGCACAGGACTCAGAGTCAAGATCTCTAATTTTTAATCCTGGCTTGGCGGTAGATCCGAAATGGACCCCTTCCTAGTCAAGATAGGAGTCAAGCAAGGCTATGTCATCACTCCAAACCTTTCCTCCATCTTCCTTGCTGTCATCCTCCATCTCATTGCTGACAAGCTCCAGGCTTGACATCCAGTACAGAATGGATGGCAAGCTTTTCAACATCAGTCACTTTTGGTTTAAGACACAGACGCTCGCTAGATCAATTGCTGAACTCTAATATGTGGATAACTGTGCCCAGTTCACCCACTCAGAAGATCTTAAAAAAACAGTCAACACTTTTTCAGAGGCTAACTCAGCCTTATGCTTAACATCCAGAAAACGAAACTACTCCACCAACAACTCCGAATTGTCAGTATCCTTCTCCTGTAATTCAGCTCAATAAAGAGACCCTGGAGAATGTTGAGGACTTTCTTTACCTTGGCAGCTATCTGCCACAGAAAGTTGACATTGATGAGAAAATTCAACACCGCCTTCAATATACCAGTGCAGTTTTCAGATGCTTGAGAAAACGTGTCCTCAAAGATTGTGACATCAGGAATCACACCAAGCTTCTTGTGTACCAGGCTATTGTTGTTCCTACTCTCTTTTATGGTACTGAAACCTGGGTCATGTACAGTAGACACCTCAAGGTTCTTGAATGATACCATCAGCAGTGCTTCTGAAAGATCTTCCGAACAAGTGGGATGACTGACAAACCAATGTCAGTTTCTGTTCCAAGCCAGAATCTGCAGCATTGAAGCTATGATCATCCGCCACCAACTTAGTTGGGCTAGTCATGTTCGTTGAATGCCAGAAAATTGTCTCCCAAAGCAGATAATGTTCTCACAACTGAGCCATGGTCGACAGTCTGGGGTGGCTAAAAAAAGCGCTTTAAAGACACCCTCAAAGCCAACATGAATTTATTTCAATATTGCACATCTTCATGGAAAACGCAGTCGCTCGATTAATCAAAATGGAAAAGGACTTTGTGCCAAGGATGCCAGTATTTTGAGATCCAGCTGAGACAACAGAAAATGCAGAGAGAGGAAAGAACGTGCCACAGCCCAATTTAACAATCCAGATCTGCCTCTTCCACTGGGAACTGTCTGTGCCAACTATGACAAGATCTGTGGATTCCAGATTGGTTTCATTAGCCACCTGCAGATCCACC
Organism: Dermatemys mawii; assembly: GCA_007922305.1. Lineage (NCBI taxonomy): Eukaryota > Metazoa > Chordata > Testudines > Dermatemydidae > Dermatemys > Dermatemys mawii. The sequence goes on from ML677351.1 coordinate 23,940,581, forward strand.
AGCGATAACTGGCCATCATTTTATTGGACGATAGTCATCCTCAAACACCAAGGGATTGTTGGCAACAGAGCTTGTATACTTTGCTGATTAGCACTGTACAAATACGTACAAATACCTTAAAATAAACTATGTTCCTTGTACCCTTACATATACAGTAAAATGTTTGGGTCTACTACATAACCTCTCCCAAGCGTATTTCTATTTTATAATATGTTCTGTTAGTTCAGTTTAGACCTAGATTTTAATGTTGTCTGGACTGCAACATGAACTTTACGGTCTGATTTAAATTGTTCCAGTTTCATAATCATTGACCTTGACGAGGCTGAACATAATACAATACAATGTTGACTTAAATTTAGATTAGTAATTTTGGTGCTAATGTCAGACAACTGGTTCCTAGCCCTATCCATTATAACAAAAAAACTCTTTATTTTTCAAAAGTGCTTCCTTTTTAAATAGTGTTATCAGGGAAATGATGAGTTCATTGGAAAATGTGAATATGCTCTATTCTTCACGTGAAGTGTACTTGCCAACCTCCATGAAGGGTGAGTGAACAACGCCCAACATAACACATTTTTTCTGAGAACAGATTTCAAATATAGAACAAGAAGAAATTATAAAACTAAGAACTGTATATAAACATTAGATTTTTGTGACCTTTGGTGTGCAGGAGGGAGGGTGGAAGAAAGTTTATGCTTTTCGGATAAATCCTTCATTATGGTAAACCATGTCTATTTATGTATTGCTTCACATACTATTCCAGACTCTTCTCTAATTATAATTGAGTGTTTTTCTGCTCAGTATTTGTATGGGAGACCCCCCGGGATTAACCCAGGTTGCTTCAGAAAATAGAAGGGAAACACTGGCAGACCTAAACAGCCTGGATAACACATTTCAGTCAGCCAATAGGGCTTTTACTAATAAAAATGGGGTGCATTCTGAGAAGCAACATTTGCTCTTCATGAGCCAATGCAAAGTAAGGCAAGACTTAAAACCAAGTTTGTGGGTGTTAAAGATTCAGTGCTACTTTGTACAAGAATAGAGGGCAATGTGGTCTCTTTGTGTAGCTCGAAAACTTGTCTCTCTCACCAACAAAACTTGGTCCAATAAAAGATCCTGCCTCAACCCCTTGTCTCGCAGATAACCTGGGATCAACATGGCTACACCACCATTTCATGATCTTGGGCAAGTCATTTAGGCTTAAATTGTCAAGTGCCCACTAATTTTGAACATCCCTGTTTTTGCTGCCCAACTTAAAAAAATGATGGACTGGTTTTAATTGGTGTTAAGAACCTTGCAATTCCAGTTGCTTTCAGTGGGAGCTGTAGGTGGAAAAATCCAGACTCTTAATATCTTGAATTGGGCACCAAAAACGAAGTCTTTTGAAAATGTAAGGCCTTAATCTCTCTTCTCTCAGTTTATCCATCTGTAAAATTTCATATTAATAATACTTACCTCACTGGGCTGTTGTCAAGTTTAATATACTAATGGTTTAAAGAGCTTTGAGATTGTTAGACAAAGGCAGTGCCATAACTTTTTCTCAATAATAATAATTTTCAAACCTCAAAAGTGATTTGTTTCAAACCATGGGATGAATGAAGTTTTGGTTCAGGTCCTGTTTAATTTTCACTACATTTCTGATTCCTGATTGAGGTTTTGTGTACACTGAAAATTTGCATAAGTTAACTAAAATAGATTTTAAATCAATCTTGTTAAATCAGTTCAAATTCCTGATGCAGATGGTGTTAAACCAGATTAACATTACTGCATTCAGTTTATTTTTATTCAGATACAGTCTGAACCCATTTAAAAGCAAGCATTAAACTACTCTAAGTACATTTATGTTATGGGTTTCTACCTATTTGATTGTATTGATTTAATTAAATCAATTAAAAATCCAAGCAACTTTTCCAGTACAGAGAAGGCATCAGGAGTGGTATTCTAAGATTCTGCCTGCACCTCCCTGCACAATTTTTTTTTAAAAGCACAGCTTTTGCCTGGCCCTTTCTTTATGTACTTATGTAGAACACCAATGAGAGTTCTTCTCCGTAGTTTCTTTTAATTGCAGTGTTGCTTTGTAATGGATAATGATTTTGGGGTCTAGGGCAGTTGGGCTGCAGGATCCACCAATAGTGACAAATTTGGCCCATTGTATCTTATAGTAGCACAGTGAATTTTATGTTGACACCCATATTTAAAATTACAAAGTTAGGGTTCAGATCAGTTTACTGTGGGCCAAATTCTGCCCTCAAATATGTCTACCCAACTCCCATGATTTCTGCTAGAGTAGTGCAGACATATCTGAGAGCAGAAAGGGGCGTTAAATGTTTTAAAAGAGTAGAAAGATTGGTTTATCTGATCTCTGATATCTCAGGAAGAAGGAAAATCTGTATTTATTTTTCTTCCTTTTTCTGAAGATAAGTTTCCCAAAACTATAAACGCTCCTCCCCTCTGAACATTATTTTAGTCAAACAGTTCATTATTCTAAGCTGTGGAGTGAAGTTTTCTGGCTTTCACTGCCAGAAACATCACTTGAACTGCAGCCTCTCACATGAGTTTGTGCTCTTCGAGGTTGTATCAAACATACTGAGAATTTGTTAGCCTGGCTATAAAAATAACAGCAAGATTTTATTTTACTTTATTTTCTTCATTTCATTGTTTCCTATGAGGAGCGATATTTCCAAATAATTTACAAGCTGGTTCTCAATCAAATCCAGACAGCAAATGACTCTGATACTTGAAAACGGTTGTAGTTCTAATTTGCAACTCTAGTTTTATGAAAACTTAAGCTACTCTAGCAGGGCTCAGTTTAAAAACGAAATTCTCATGTGTTTGAAGCCCTTTGATTTTATTTAACGGGCTAATGGCTATGAGATTTGGTTTTGTTATTTAAATGTTGCATCTTTAGCTATTGTAACAAGTTGTACAGTTGTCTGGTATCTCAGGAAGAAGGAATATATATTACAAAAATAAAGTGGTGTTAAGGTTGAGGCTGCATATCTTTCACTTAAGGATAAATTTTTTAAGAGAAATTTTTAGTTTTCTAAATAAAATAAATAAAAATAGAAAACCAGGATACTGAATGTTAAGAATAAACTTAAAATAAATGTAAACATTTGAAACTATGGAAAATGCACATTTGTCAGGCAACAAAATTGCTAGCAATGGCTCAACTATCACATTAAAAATATTATTTGTATTCTAACTGTAGCCAGAGATCCTAATAAAGATCAATGCCTGTTGTGCTATGCATAAGACGTAGTCTTCGCCCAAAGGAGCTCATAATAACACTACTTTCATTTATCTAGTGCCTTTATCCAAAATTATCAAAGCATTTAACAATTTAATTAAACTTCATAGTACCTCTTTGAGAGGGGTAAGTAACACATTTAATTTTACAGAGGGGGGGAAACTGAGGCACATGCCAAATGACTTGTTCAAAGTCCAAATTCAGTCAGTGTTGGAATAAAGAATAGAACTGAGCACATCTGATTCCCACTGCAAGTATTAAATACTCATGCAAGTGGGCGCTGGACCGGGGTGTGGGGGGGAGGCATGATCTGATCCGGAGCCCACGTGCCGCTCCGGGTCTGTTCCGGCCAGCTGCCTCCTCCTCTCGCTGTGGTGGCGGCAGCAGACGGCCTCTGTTATGGAGGGCCAGGGGTGAGAGAGGCCCCCAGTTCTGCAGGGGGTCGTGAGCCCCCGCGCTGGGCCACCGGCCCTGACACTAAGCCCCGCACCGGGCTGTTGGGCCTCAGCCTCCTGCCCCGAGCCACACGCGGGGATGCCGGCTGCTGCCACCGACCCCAAGCCCGCGCTGGGATGCTGGCTGCCCCCGCTGGCCTCAGCCCTGAGCCCTGTGCCCGGCTGCCAGCCCTGAGCCCCGCACCAGGCTGCCAGCTGCTGCCGCCGGCCTGCAGCCCTCAGCCCCAGGCCCCGCGCCGGGCTGCCGCCCCAACTCCAAGCCAGGATGCCGGCTGGACCCCAGCATAAAAATTAAAACATGTTTTTTTTCAAACAGAAAAGACGCAACAAAGGTTCATTCATTTTAAGCAGTAGGGTTTATTCTCACTATTTAACATAGAGTTAAATATCAAAATGTGTTTTTAATTTCTAAGAGGAGTGGTGCTCAGAGGCTTGGTGTTCAAAAGGGGTCACCAACAGAAAAAGTTTGAGAACCACTGTTCTGGAAGAAATAAGGCAGCTCCTGCCCCCTTTGGGTCCTTTGCACAGGTCCGCTCTTGTCTCTGTGTTTCTACTGGGTAGAAACCTGTTTGCATTTCCCTTACACCCCACATCCCTCCTGCACTCCCTGCCCTGAGCCAACTGCTGCACCCCGACCCGCTGCCTCATCTCTCATCCCTCTTACACCCCACCCACCAACTCCCTGCCCCATCCTGCACACCTCCTGGACCCCGGGTGGCGGGGAGGGAGCAGTGTTGGGGTGGGGATTTCAGGGAAGGGGATGGAAAGGGGCAGGGAAGGGGTGGGAAGAGGTGGGGCAGGGGCGGGGCCTCATGGTGGGGTAGAGTGGGGGTGGGGCCGGAAACAGGGAGGGAGCATGTCAATGATGCGGCCCTCAAGCGGATGCACTAGTCTTCATGCGGCCCTCGTGGTCATTTGAGTTTGAGACCCCCAGTGTAGACCAACCCTCAATATCAGAGGTGTTGACTTTTACTTTTCTCGGTGCATGCTCCGCCTCCGCTCTTCTTCCCTGAGACCGCGTCCTTGCTCCCCCTCTTCCTGCCCTTGAGCACCTCTGTCCAGCTGCCAAACAGTTGATCAGTGGCCCCTCCATACAGTTGTGGCTAATGGGTGCTAAGTACCCCCTGTTTTTTCCCTGTAGGTGCTTGAGCCATGGACTCGGTGCCTATGCTCAGAATCCTTTGGATTCTATCTTCTGCTCCATTCCCAGTGCCCCATCCCACTGCTTCCCTTTCTGTCATCTCTGACTTCTTACTTTGCCCACTTGTTCCCTCTGTAATCAAATAACATGTAGCCCTATTAGAGTGACTAAAATGTTGTATCCCATCACCTAATACCCTGCTTCATCTCTCTTTTGGAATGTTTGTTTAGATTGTAATTTTTTTCACGTAGGGATATGTCTTTTGTTTTTTTAAATCTCTCTAATAGTGCCTAGAATGTTTCTGAATTGTCGGTGAATAAATCATAAGGTAAATCTGCCCACAGACTGGAAAAAAATTACAGACGTTGTTAAATGTTAATTGAATATTCCACTATTTACCAGACAGAATTAATTTATCATTTTAAAATAGCAAATTGAATTTAAACTAATTACCAAATTGTTATTTCCAGATGCAGAGCCAAGATATTTGATTACAGTGCGACCTGCACCAAATCACAAGAAAACCTGCTCAGGTACTGTAATATTCCACATTTTTTATATGCAGTCAAATGAAGACAGAATACTGTTTTTATTTGGTTTCTCTGAAAAAACCAAATTTTCTGATGTGGATTACCAAATCCCACTTTTGTGTGATTAAAATAAAAATGTAGGAATGTACATCCACTCAGTATTCACTCACGGATTTCCTAATAAAGAAAAGTAGATTCACTTTTTGGATGTCCTTCTTTATAATAAGTTCTCATTATGAAAACTGGGATGTAACCTATTTCTTTTTTCTAGAATATGGGGATCAGAAATGCATATGAAATGTTGCCATAACTGGTGGAATGTTGATACACAATTATAAACAATGGATTTTGTCTTGAAATGTACTGATTATAATCTTTGGAATTCTTAGGCTTGGGTTGGATAAAAGATTAATGTTTTATAATCTTCCCAAAATGCCAGTTAGGAATCTTTCTCATGTAGAAATTTTAATGCATTCCATTGATAAAGTAAAGGGTCTTTACATATATATTACGAGAGACACCAAGTTCACTAATACGTGGTGCTTAATGGAAAGGATGGTCTTCTGGCTAAAGCTGCAAGTCTGGTAATAAGGAAATCTGAGTTCTGTTTCTGGCCTCTGTTACAGACTTCCTGTATGTTCTTTAGCACGTCATTTCAACATTCAGTACTTTAGTTTCTAATCTTAAACTGGAGATAACGCTCTGCTTCACATGGGTGTGGTCAAGAATAATAGATTAATGTTTTTAAAGTACTTGAGACATTCAGATGGAACTTGTTTAATGATCTATATTTTTTTGGGCGTAATATATTTGCTAGGGCCCTTGCAGTCATGAAGCAATATTTTTCTCCATTAGATGCACATAGAAAATATTTGATAACAGATTGCTATTTAACAGGTATTCAGGTAGAGTATTTTAAAAAAATAAACTGCCTAAAGCCACAGTTTAGGATTATTAATTTTAATAGCTGCTTCAGTCATAGGGAATTTTAATTGCATCATTCTCACTAGAGATGGACTTGAACCAAGCTCCCTGATCAAACACTGCTAAGTATGCATAACTTTGGATTCTGATCCAAACTTTGCAGCTGACCTCTTTTTCTATAATGGGCTAGGTCACAACTCCAGATGCAAGCAGTCTTGATCTCTGGGGAAACTTAGTTCTGAAACTTGCAATCTCTTATTCTTAACATCATCACTACATAACTTAAATTAACATTGCCACACTCAACAATGTCACAGTAAGATGTTTTTAAACTAGGGTTATGAGAACTAATTTAGATAAAATAACATCCTCAAACTTCAAGCATTACTGCTTGTTCTCTTCTTGTAAAAGCTTTGTTTATTTGATAAACAGTAGTTAAAGATATTCCCTGCTCTTGAAAGACAGATGTAAAAAAGGACAGAATGTACTGGGAGACAATGAGGAAAGGTGGAGTTAATTTAGACATTTCCCTCCTCTTTCTCTCCTCTCTTCAAGTGTTAAGTTCAAGAAGGCATTGGACTGATGTGAGTTAGTGCTTCTGTGGGCCTCAGGGAGGAAATGAGTCTTCATGATGGTCACATGGTCTCTTGCACTTGTGTGAAACTGCATACCAGACTTCATCTCCTATGCTTGCAGGATTGGCTGAAGTTAGTCTGCACACTTGTAAAGCTGGAGTCCAACTTTACAGAGCTCAAAGAGAAATTATAATTCTTCTTGGAGTGATTGCTCATGTGCATTCCATTAGGTGTGTGCGTGTGCTGTGTGCACGATCGCCGGAAGCTTTTCTCTAGCGGTACCCATCGGGTCAGCAGTGGTGACCCCTGGAATGGCGCCTTTATGGCTGTGCATATATACATCTGCTGCCTGCTCTGTTCCTTCTTACTGCCCGTGAGGGTTGTTGGAACAGCTTAGCACTTGTTTTGCAAGTCCATTAGCCTATTGGTTTTCCTTTGTTCTTGTGTAAATAGTTAAAACTTCTTGTAGATAGTTATAATTAGTTATTGGGGGTTTCCTCTGTTGTTATATTCCCCGGCGCCAGGGCATGCCTCAGTCACAAAGGTTTGAGGCATGCGAGAGGTGTGGGAGGCCTATGCCCACAAGTGATCTGCACTCCGACTGCCTTAAGTGCCTGGGCGAGGGCCATCAAACGGACAAGTTCCCTATTTGTAGGGCTTCAGACCTAAGACTAAAAAAGAACGTGACTACTGTCTGAAGCTCCTCCTCATGGAGGTGGCCTTGCAGCTGTAGTCTGAGATGGCACCGACTTCATTGGTGTGTAGTGCGCCGACCTTGGTGCGGGATGTCCTGGCACTGTGGAGGGACCAGGCCAGAGGCCACTGGCATTGCTCACTGGTCCACAAGCCCAGTGCTTCCCGGCATCACTGTTCTCAATTCCTGGTGCTGCATAAGAAAAAGAGGCCTGACAAGGGTGGTTCCCCCGTCAAAAAGCCGAGGACTTAACCTGGTGGGGTGCATCCCAAGGTGGGACACCCCCAAAAATAACCCAATAAGCCGGGCCTGAGTGAGGAGCCCTTGAGTCCAGCGGGCACGGGATCTCCCGACCGGGACAATCTGGAGGAAGAGCTCAACCTCCTGTCCACTCCAAACACTTATGAGGCAGTTCGTGACCTTATTGATATGACATCGCAGTACCCTGCGCGTGAGCCGGGCCCTTATCATCCAGCTTCGGTGTCGGTGTCATCCATACTGACGAGGCTGGCACCAAGTGGGCCCACCATAGTACCACCAACAGCACTGACAGATTGCAGCACCAATGTTAGCAGCGCCGATGATGACGGCTCCGTCTGTGGCATTTGCTTTTGGTTCAGCACCGGGACAAGCTAATGATGTTACGGCATTGCTCTCCATCCTCGCGGTACTGCTTCCTGGCACCATCAGGCTCTGCGCCCCAATGGTCAGCATTGGAGTACTTGTCGGAGTCAGATGCGGGTTCCTTATGGTCCTGACAGAGTCACTACTGATCTTGATCCCAGTACTGTGTGTGGATCTTACCACTTGGCCACTCTTACCACTTGGCACCCCAGTGACAGGGCCCAGTGCAATGGCCTTTTTGGACCCCCTGGGCCTATCATCAGGCACAGAGCCAAGGTTTCAGACCATTGTCAGTGGTGTCGGAGTCTTGGCCCCCCCGTTAGCGTCATCAGTGGCGCACCATTCTCCTAGGGCACTGGAAGACCCCATACAGGATGGAACAGTTAGTCAGCCTCAGTCATCTTTAGCTCCCGCTCCACCAGTGAGTGAGGTGCCCCAGCCAAGATGCCAAGGCCTCCCAAATTGCCAGTGCAGAGCTGTCCCTCCACCTCAGTGTGAGAGAGCTCACAGCGGTTCACCTGGCATGTCAAGTGTTCAGGACCCATCTTCAGGACAGATGCGTATCAGTCCTGATGGACAACATTGCAGCCGTGTTTTACGTAAACAAACAGGGTGGTGCTTGTTCCTCTCCCCTCTGTCGGTAAGCAATAGCCCTGTGTGAGTTCTGCATCACACACTCCATACATCTGCAGGCGTTGCTCCTGCCGGGAGCACAGAACAAGCTGGCAAACCGCCTCAGCTGCTTGTTTCAGGGTCACAAGTTGTCCCTCAGACTGGACATAGCCCACTTAATCTTCCACAGGTGGGGGTTTTCCCACATGGACTTGTTTGCCACAAAAGGCAACAGGAAGCGTCAAAGGTTTTGCTCCTTCTAAAACCACAGCCCGGGCTTCACTGTGAACGCCTTCCACATTTCTTGGGTGGGTCACCTGATGTATGCATTCTCACCATTTCCTCCAATACACAGAGTGCTCCTCAAGGTCCATCAAGACACAGGGCCTCATTGGTACTTATAGCACCAGCGTGGCCCTGCCAATACTGGTTCACCGGATTACTGAACTTGTCAGTAACCAGACTGATAGAGCTTTCATTCTGCCCATCCCTGATCTCACAGGACCACGGCCGCCTGCAGCACCCCAACCTGAAATCCCTTCACTTCACAGTGTGGAAGATCCATGGTTGAGCCTTTGGGAACTACAGTGTTTGTATTCGGTCAGGGAAGTCCTGCTGGGAAACAGAAAACCCTCCACGTGAGCCACGTATCTAGCTAAGTGGAAGCGTTTCCCCATCTGGTCCTGACATAAAAGGATGGAGCCAAAATCAGCGTCAGTTCCTTTCGTTTTAGATTATCTCCTGGACCTCAAGCAGCAAGGGTTGGCATTAGCATCCCTAAGGGTGCATCTGGCGGCCATCTTGACTTTCCATGGGGAAATGGGGTGGGGTTCAGCAATCCCATGGTAGGCAGGTTTCTTAAAGGCCTTGACAGACTCTGTCCCTCTGTATGTTGGCAGGTCCCTCCCTGGGACTAGAACCTGGTCCTATTCTCACTGATGATACTGCCCTTCAAGCCTGTGGCTACCTGTCCCCTCTCCTATCTCTCTGGGAATGTGGCTTTCCTAGTGGGTAGGAGGATATCCAAGCTCAGAGCACTGACCTCTGAACCCAAATATAGTTTTTTACAAAGTGTGACGGAGTCAGACCAGAAGGGTATAGGAGAGTGCTGGAAGGCAGGTATATCAGCCTTAGGATGTGCAGGTCCTTGTTCCCTGGATAGCCAAACAAAGGCTACTCCAGACCAATCAAGACACCTGGGGCCAATTAAGAACCTTCTAGAAAGGAGTAGAAACAGCTAGCCTAATTGGGACACCTGAAGCCAATCAGGGACTGGCTGAATCCAGATAAAAACCTCCCAGTTAGTCAGGTGGGCTGTGGGTGTCAGGAGCTGTGGAAGGAAGTTATGCTGTTGGTGAGACTGAGTGTTGGACAACATATCATACTGAAGGAAGGAGGCCCTGAGGTAGGGGTGAAGTGGAGTTTGAAGAAGCAGGGACTGCTGTGGGGAAGTAGTCCAGGGAATTGTATTGTGTTTTGTGCCTAAAAGGTCAGCCATCTTAGCTGATACTATTAGGGTCCCTGGGCTGGAGTCCGGAGTAGAGGGCGGGCCCGGGCTCCCCCCTTTTCCATCTTCCATACTGGCCTGTGATGAAGGTAACTCACTAGGTGGTGACTCTTGCCAATTATACTGAGAAAGGGAGGTCACTCTGGGGCCTAGATGAGTTTCTGAGGCCCCTAAATCTGCCAGGAAGCTCAGGACCCACAAGGACAGACTTGGAGCTTTGTCACAAAAGACAGAGTGCAGCTATACGCGCCCACCCTGCATTTCTGCCCAAGGTAGTCTCTCAGTTTCACCTAAACCAGGACATATTTTTACCTGTATTCTTCCCTAAGCCCCATGCTACTAGCAGGGAATGGATGTTTCATACCTTGGATGTCAGATGCATTGAACGCACAAAGCCATTTTGGAAATCACCACAACTCTTTATTGCAGTTGCAGAAAGAATGAGGGGGTTTCCCATTTTGTCACAGTGAATCTCACAGTGGATTATGTCCTGCATCAGGACTTCCTATGACCTGGCAAAGATTCCGGCTCCACCTATCACATTCCACCAGAGCACAAGCGATGTCCGCAGCTTTCTTAGCAGGTACCTATCCTGGATATCTGTAAGGCTGCTACCTGGTCCTCAGTCCACAGTTTGACCTCCCATTATTCCGTTACCCAACAGGCAAGGGAGGATGCTGGGTTTGGGTTAGCAGTACTGCATTTGTCACTCGGGTGAACTCCGATCCCTCCTCTAGGGTAACTGCTTGGAAGTCACCTATTGGAATGCACATGAGCAATCCCTCAAAAAAGAAAAGATCACTCAAAGAAACAGTTACTCCCCTCTTCTAACTGTTGTTCTTTGAGATGTGTTGCTCATGTCCATTCCAAATCCCACCCGCCTCTCCACTGTCAGAGTAATCCAGCAAGAAGGAACTGAGCAGGGGGTGGGTCGGCAGGGGTATATGTGCACCACCATAGAGGTGCCACTCCAGGGGTTGCTGCTGCTGATCTGACAGGTCCTGCTAGGGAAAAGCTTTCGGCAATCGTGCACACGGTGCGCGCATGCATCTATTAAAGTGGACATGAGGAACACATCTTGAAGAACAACTTTTACGAGAGGTGAGTAACCGCTTTTTACTTTAGAAGATTTAAAGGTTTAGTTTCAAAGGTTTAGAAACCTCTAAGAATTACCTAAAATTGCTTTTCTATTAATGAAAATGTCTGTTTCAAGATATAGCAAGGCTGCTTTTTAGTATATAATAAATCAGTATTTAAGAATTAATTATATCTATATAAAAACACAAAAGTTGCAGATGTAAAATGGGCTTTTCTCTTCTTGTATTTCCATGTTCATGTGACCCTTGGTTCCCCAGAAAGCAAATTTAGAAAATGATTTCACTGTAACCAGGATATATGCCAAACAGTTTGACAAATAAATGAACTATAAAAACAACACACACACACCCAAAAGAAAACACCCTATAAGAAAACAGGGAGACTGGGGAAGTTAGCCTGTACATCAGGCAAGTGTTTGGAGTTTTGCCTTTCTTTTTTAAAACGTTGTATATTCTACAGTACATTACATCACAGCACACTTCATTCTAAATAGAAAAAAAATCCCACTTTTTTTCTGTGAATATGCTCTTAATCAGTTTAGTATAAAAGACACCCACTACAGGATTTTCCTAATAGCTGCAAACTGCTTGAAAAAGCAAATCTCACTTCCTTGTGGACTTGTTGGGAAATCCTGCTGGAGCAGCAAACCACTTCTTAACCCTTTGGGAGGTATCATTAATAAAAAGGTGAGGAACTCCTACCAATGGCTGAATAGCACTTCCAATTTAAGGATCAAGAGGCATAAACAGAGAAGTGAACCAAGATTGCCAAGTAATGCAGAGCACTGCCCTCTAGATCACTGCACTAGTCTCAAGTATTAGCTTTTAAAACTTTATTTAAAAGTTTTTTATCTTTGTTTTGCTGTATCCTTCTTCTCCATTGGAGACGCATAACAGCCCTGCCACCTCCTGTCCAGGGCAGAAAGTGATTCACTGAGGGGAGCAGGGCAAGCAGCTCCTGTTAAGGGCAGCAGCAGAATCATGGCTGGCTCAATTCCCTGAGGTGTCTATGGGCGTACAGCGTAGAGTTCCTCGCCTCCCTACCCCCGCTTCCTCACCACCCAGCCAGAACCTGTGACTCCTGCAGGCTCCAGAGTTTTTAAAATATATGGGACAGCTACTTGCTAGGTGTCTGAGCTAGAGCAGGCAGCAGCAGGAATAGCACGTGGGTAATCCCCAGCAGTCAGGGAGGAGAGGAGGGCAAGAGCAGCAAGCTGCTGCTGGGTTGGAGCTGGATTACACTCCCTGACCTCCCCCTGACCACTCAGGACTCCCTTCATGCTTTTCCTGCTGCTGACCTGGCCGGCTGCAGCCCTACACTCCCCTCATAACCACATTGTGCTTCCCACAGAGGGACATGCACTCCCCTCAGGTTGGGAACCTCTGATCTAGAGGGATATTTGCTCCACTGTGTTCAGAGTAAAGCTAAATTGCAAGTATTGTGTAAGAGATGAGGAGTTATGTTACCTGACTGGTGAGGGACAGATCTCGCCAGACAGAGGCACCACTCAAGGCTTGTCAACAATCTTCAGTGAAATAAGTTTGTAAGGTTTTGTTTTATTTCAGAGCTGCACATAACTCATTATTCTGGATGATCCTTGCTAGGGGTATAGTGGATTCCGGTTAATCAGGCCACCGGTTAATTGGGGCAGCCGCTTAATTGGGACACATTGCAAAGAATGGAAACAAAGCATCCCTTTTTATTTACTTCAGTTAATTGGGACAGCCGCTTAATCGGGCCAAATTGTTCTGGTCCCGACATGTCCCAATTAACCGGAATCCACTGTATATGGAGAATTATATTCACTTGGAAATTGAATATTCTTTCTCCTAACTAAAGAGTGGCATGTGCAGGAGGTGGGGAGGTGATCCCTTCAAGTCATGATTGAATCCACTTGCATTATACCTTGCCTTTGAATTTAGAGGAGAAATTAAATCATAATTCTTTCATTCTCTTAACCAGCCACAAATATTCCCTCCCCTCCACTCCCGAATAGAGAAAACTCAAGTGTAAGTAGAATTATCTGTATGTTTCTTATACAGGTAAGACCAAGACTCAAAAGCCTCTCCAGCTGGTGATTGGCACTTTGACCCCAACCTCTGCCTTCCTGTCCTGGGGCATCCTAGTCAATCCACAGCATGACTGGACTGCAGTGAGTAGCTGTGCTAGTGACAGGTAATACACCAAAAAACAGGTTAAGTGAAAATCATGCAATGTTTTGTTAACATATGAAAGAAAAGGGCATGAAGGTAAGTGGCTGACCAAATTCTACCAAATAGCGCAGGTAGAGTCAACGGGGGAGAGGCAGCAGTCGACTCAGAGCCGTGAAGACGCCACAGTAAGTTGACCTAAATATGTTGACTTCAGCTGTGCTATTCTTGTAGCTGAAGTTGCGTATATTAGGTCATGTCCCGCTCCTTCCACACGGTAGACTAAGGCTGAGTCTTATCTCAGTTACGCTGGTATAAGTCAGGAGTTACTCTACTGAAGTCAGTGGAAATATGCTATTGTAAAACTGGTCTAGTGAGTAAAATTAGTCTTCACTGAAGCACTGATGAAAGAAAGAACAAATCAATCCTTTTGTAATTATACTTGATTTTTGTTTCCTATATCTGATCTTTTGAATTTAATTTTTATGTATACTGCAGTATACATAGAAGCTATGAATGATTAGCATTATACCTATTTAGCAAAAAAAAAAAAAAAAAAGTCTTTTGCTTTATGAAATTCTGTGTTCCATGCCAACTACTTACATCAGAGAGTCAGCACGTCAGAAAGGCCTGACATATTCATAAGGTGGAATTTTAGAGAGGTCAGAAAGTCAGTAAGTTTGTCAACTGAGTAAGCCATAAAGATGTATGCTATGCTCAGCAAATGAATAAAATTCATGTATTCTTGTACATATGAACATGTATGTTTCTTCCAGATCTCTCCTCTCGGTGCTCCCTTTGTATCCTCCCACTTGTGACAGAGGGACAAATTCTGCCCTCTTTTACACCTTATGTAACTTCATTGCCACTTGTGCTTGGAACAGTTTCCCTATTGATAGGTACCAGATAACTTCCTTATCTTCCTTGAAATCCCTCCTTATAACCTTCTTTTGCTTAGCTCCCCAACACTTGTAACTGTGACACTATCTGCTCCTACTTTTGTAGGTGATCCTTTGTTGTATTTTCCTAGGACCCAGTCTCGCAGTGAAGCAAATACGAAAACTCTTATTGATGTCAACCCACTGGCCCAGGCTTTAGGGCATGATCCAAGACCATTAGAGCCAATGAGATCTTCCAGTTAATTCCAGTAGGCTTTAGATCAGGACCATGAAATAGGAAGTTCCTTGGGGAGGGGATCTTATCTTTCTACATGTTTTTAAACAGTCATGCATACTTATGGTATAAAATATGCAGTTAGAATATAAGAAATAATCCTATTAAATATTAACAGATTATATGTATTTATTTTTAATGAAATCATGCTTCATGATGCAACTCAGCCCAGCTTCATGCAATTCAGCCCACAGTTTAAAAAGAAAAGGATGGGACCAGTATGGTTTTAATGTTGCCATTTTAATCGCAGGAGGAGCAAATCGTTTCACATTGTTAGTGACCTCTAATATTGGCTAATTTAACAAACGATTCTAAGCCTTTCTTCCTTGTTTTTATGGCTGGGTAGAAACCATAGCCATAGCACAAACTCTGCAACTGGAATGAAAGAAAGATGCTGTAGTTACAAGCAACTAGGAAAGCAAAACACATAGTTCCCTTCACCCTTCAGACCACCCTTTTACTTCCCCCAGTGACTGAAAGCATTTTTCTTGGATCCTCCTAGACCCTGGCATTAAAATTCATGCTTTCTAGCAGTCCTCTCCTAGGTCTTAGAGCTAGTCAATTATTTCTATCCCCTCACCATTTACTGGTGTCAAACCATATTTACATCTACAGGCAGTCCTAGACTTACAACACGATTGATTCCTGAAAATTGTG
The DNA here is from genome assembly GCA_007922305.1 of Dermatemys mawii. Classification (NCBI taxonomy): domain Eukaryota; kingdom Metazoa; phylum Chordata; order Testudines; family Dermatemydidae; genus Dermatemys; species Dermatemys mawii. The sequence goes on from ML677351.1 coordinate 23,955,971, forward strand.
TCATAAGTTGAAACGTCATAGCTTGGAACTGCAATCCACTCCATTGCAGGACCGAGAATTGTAAAGTTGAAACCAACGTCATAAGTCGAATCAGAGAGTGTCAATTCAGTAACATCGTTAGTGCTATTCATCAAAGTTGAATGTTGTAAAGTCAAGGACTGCCAGTATTATTATTCAGTATAAGATGTCTTGCTACTTCCATTCTATGGTGCAATAAGCTCACTTGTGACACATCCATTTCTCAAGTCACCATGGATATGTCTACACTGCAATGGAAACACAAGCTCATACTCTGGCTCAGACCTGGGGTCCTAGGACCCTGTAGGGTTGGAGGGTCTGGGCCAGGATTCAAATCCTATTGCTTTGCAGATGCAGCTTTCCCCTCACCCCACCCCAAACTTAGATCTTGGGAGTCCTCTAAAAAGTATCTCTTCATCATGTAGGCCAACTTCCTTTGTCTTCTCTATCTCAAGAATCTCCAATCGACTGCAGGGGAAACAGGCACCTGAAGAGAGATGCATTCACAGGCTTGGCTTTGCCATCAAAAATAAGATCACCAATCAGCTTTTGGAGCTTCCTGTGGGGATCAACAAGGCTCTCATGACTGTTTGGCTTAAACTCAGCAACAATCAATATGCCACAGTCATCAGTGCATATGCCTCAACGCTTAATGATGAGGAAGACAACAGGGAGCAATTTTATGGAGCTTTTGATGCAGTCCTCACAGCCACATCTAAGACAGACAATCTCATCCTCTTGGAAGATTTCAGTGCCAGAATCAGACAGGATTCCCAACTCTGGAGTGTCACAATAGGTAAAGAAGGGGTGGGAAATGTAAACCTCAATGGTATTCTCCTTCTGAGCAAATGTGTGGCGCATGACCTGCTTATCACAAATATTATCTTTAAGCAGAGTAACAAATTTAAGACCACTTGGAAACATCCTTGGTCCAAACACTGGCACCTCCTTGACTATATTATAGTCATAGCCCGAGATTATCTTAATGTTTGTATAACATGAGCCATGAGATGTACAGATCACTGTTGAACAGTCCATCAGTTAGTGAGATCAGTCATGTACCTGCTGCTCACTCCACCACACTGCAAATACACAAAGACTGAGCAAAAGCAATATGATGTCAAAGCACTTCAGGACCAAGCCAGCTCTGAGACATTCCAGCAACACCTGTCTGAGAAACTCTCTAAATTGCCTGATAACATCACTGACATTCGAGAGCACTGGGATCGACTTAAAAATGCCATTCACAGTGAAAGTGCTGAAACTATCGGGTATTCTACTCATCAGCGTCAAGACTGGTTTGACAACAACTATTAGGAAATCCTAGCATTAATTGAACAGAAAAGAACTGCATTCTGTAACTGGCAAAATGATTCTTCCAACCAAAGCCTCAAAACATGAGGCTTATCACTTCTTCAAAACCAAAGTCCAAAGGCATCTACGTGATATCAAAAATAAATGGAGGCAAGAGAAGGCTTCTGAGATTCTGGGTTTTGTAGACCAGGATGACATGAGAAGCTTCTTTCAAGCAACAAAAGCTGTATATTGGCCAACCTCCAAAGGGTCAACCCCATTATGTTCCCAGGATGGCTCCACGCTCCTCAGTGCAGCCATTAAACAATGCTGGAAGGAGCACTTTGAAAGCCTAGTAAACTGAAATCCACGGTCTCTGAAGACACCATCAAGTCTATTCCACAACGCTCAGCAGTTGAACACCCTATCTTCTGAGGAAGTCCATCGTGCCATCACCCAGACAAAAAATCACAAAGCACCAGCTGAGGTTTTTAAACTTGGTGGAACAATTCTCCAGCACAAACTTTGCCAACTCCTTGACAAAATCTGACCTGCGAAGAAATTCCATCTGACTTTACGAATGCCAGCATTGTTAAAATATTCAAGAAAGGGGATGGACTTTTGTGTGGGAACTACTGAAGTATTTCCCTCCTCTCCATTACAGGGAAGATCCCTGCCCAGATCCTGCTAAACCGCTTTCTCTCCCTTGCTGAGGAACTCCACTCTTCTCCATTTATCTTGCTGTGATCCTGATTCTCATCCATGACTGCCTTCCTGATGGAATCGGGGTTGAGTATCATATCAACGATACTCCTCAATCTCTGACATCTCCAAAAAAAATCTGAGATCACAAGAATTGGCATCACTGATCTTCAGCACACAGATGACTGCATCATTCTTGTACACACACACACACATGCACACGCAGACCTGCAAAGTATCCTAAATCCTTTTGCAGATGCCTATCACAGCCTGGGTGTCTCTCTCAACATTGGGAAAACCAAGGTACTCTGCCAGCCCTCATCTGCACAAACTACTCTTCGTACTCCACAAATCACTATCAGCAGAGAACCCATGGTAAATGTGGACCGTTTTACATATGTTGGCAGATTCCAAACAGCTGGAATTGACACAGAAAATTGAATACAGGATCCACTGTGTGAGCACATCCTTTGGAAGACTACTCAAATGAGTCTTCAATGATAGGCTGATAAAATGTGGCACCAAGATACTGGTCTACAAGGCAGTTTTCATCCCCACCTTTCTCTATGCGTGATACCCCGGTAACCTACAGATGATATTTCAAATGGCTGGAGTGGTTCCAACAACACTGACTCAGAAGGATTCTCAGGATCAGCTGAGAAGACTGATGCACTAACAGCATTTTCTCTGCAGCCAGCATCAGCAGTATAGAAACGCAGGCCATGAAACACCATCTCCGCTGGGTTGGCTACTGTGAACGTATGCCGGACACTCGCCTCCTGAAACAAGTACTCTCTGAGTCAAGTCAGGGAAGAAAGGCACATGGAGGGCAGCGGAAGTGCTTCAAAGAAATACTGGGAGGCATGAATCCAATAAACTGGGGGGACTTGGCACGGAACAGAACACAGTGACACCACATCATACACCAAACCACAGCTCACTTCCAGAAGAACAGACATGCTCACGAGACAGAGAAGCGACAAAGGAGGAAAGAAAGGGCACAACAGTCCAGCCAACAACTATGTCTCCTCCAAGATTACACCTGTCACTTCTGTGGGAAAATCTGCAGAGTACGAATTGGGTTCCTCACCCACTTAAAGACCGACCAGTGAACCCCCTTGGCAGACGTCATCTTTGCATTGAGGAATAGCCAAAGAAGATTTAATACACGGTATATATTTCTATAATTCCAAGCAGAGGTCAAATTCAACTGTATATAGTGTAGTAATCTCCAGTAAGTAAACTAAAATTGCTGTCCTGTGAGGTAACTTACAAGGTTTAAGATTTCACAGCTATAAAATGTTAAAACAAAGTGTTAAGATGTCACATTCGTATAGAACAATTGTGATAGATATAAGGATGATTTAGAGACATTGCCCATGTTTAGGGCTAGTAAGCCAATCATCTCTCTAAGAAAAAAGCATTTAGAAGTAGATCTTTTGGCAAACTATTCACTGGAACAATTTTTCAACTAAAAATGGCCTTTTTGCTAAACTAAAATTTTCCACAAGAAAACCTACATTTTACTGAAAAATATTCAATATTCTGTCAAGAAAAATCCAAACAATGACTCCCTGGCTATGTCCGCCTGGAAGGGTCTTCTTAATTTCACTTTCTCTCAGTAAAATTAACAGAAGCTTTCCTGTAGGGCTGTCTCCTTTCCTCCCCCCAGCTCTGGGAGCTGGTGAGGCAAAAAGTCTCACGGTCATAGCTGTCCACTTACATGACTCCTAGAGCTGGAGAGGTGTTAATGGTGAGGCTGAATACCCAGACTCTCTGCCTGTAAGGACGCAGAGTTTTCAGGTGGGAGGGAAGTTGGGAGACAGGGAGGTTGAGTGTCCAGATTCTGCCTCTCCAGCAGCCAAGCTTTCTCTTCCCAGTGGCAGCCAGGATCCTGTAAAATTTAATTGAAGTTCATCTGAAATTGAATTTTTCTTTAGAACCTCTTCAATTAAAAACTTGGTGTTTCTGACATTTTGTCCAGTTTGAGTTGATTTTCCCCACACAAATACCATTTTTTTTTTCAGAAAGGGGTTCCCTTTTTTCTGCCAACTCTGTTCACAAAGTTATCAGATAAGTAACCTATTGATACCATTTTAAGAAGTATCAAAGTAAATATTGTTCAAGTGACTCACCAGCATCAGCTTTTATTTAAGGTGTAGTAAGGTGACTGGCTTTATTAAATATGTTTTTGAGATTTTTTACTGTGGCACATTCTAGCTAACACCAGATTTTGAAACACATACAACTAATCATCCATGAAGTGTTAAGATTTCTGTGCAGTGGTTAAATTCTGTACTGGTTATGTGCAGTGTGTGGTAAATGTGAGTTCTTAGCAAGAGACGTGCATTAGTGTCCACATAAGGGGTTTTAATTTCTATCTTTGAATGATCTGAAACAGGGTCAGTGTTCTCAGTCTCAAATTTTACTATCTGACAGATGTTCGAATGGGTATTAGGCTGTTATGCAAATGTTGCATAATATAGGCTAGTTGCTTTGGAACTGGCTACTGGCTACGTCACTGACTTGGGAGATGGAAAACATATGGTAAAGCATGAGTTCATTGGCCAAGTTCATCCATTGTGTAACTCTGTCAACTTCAATGGAATTACACATTGGATGAATTTGGCCCTGTGAGTAGTTGGCTTGCTGGAGTATTGAATGAGTAGGTGCTTTATTCCCAGGGACATTGTTGACCATATTGTCATTGTTTTATTACTTTCAGTGAAATTTGCATTCATGTTCTGCAGATACATGATGTTAGTCACAAGCCAAATGAATACATATTTGTAAACTCTGTATCCATATTGACAAGAGCTTTATCTGTGCCAGTTCTTAGTATTGCTGTCATATTACTGTATATTCCTCCAACCCTTCTCACAATATTCTAAATTAAGGCCTTGCTCCATTAGAGAGCGGAATGCCTCTTGCCAGGCTGTCAGTGCCTTCAGTCCCAGATAAGCGATGGAAGATGCTCAACATCATTTAGGTGGCACTCAGATCTTTGCAGGATCAAGCTCAGAGGCTGTGACCTACCTGAAGTGATTGAAAAATGTTGGTCACTACCTTAAAACTGTGGGGATGTACATAGACAATAGTATTCATTTAATGTCTTAAATGCAAAAAACTGATAACACGGTTTTATGGTTACACAGTTAAACATTATCCAAAGTCAGGAAGTGCTAATATTAAGGTTCCATCAATAGTGTTAACTCAGCCACATCACATCCCCTATTTTTATGGTACACAAGAGGGCACTCTGTGAAGTAGAAGGGGAGGTCAAAGGTGCCTTCCTCTCCCTTCCTTTTGTGCTCTCCATCCAAGTGCTAAACACAAGTAATCTTTGTACATGGTGCAGTGCAAGGCCCAGCTCCTGTCTAGTGCCCCTGGGGACACAGGCATCGTCAAGATTTCAGGGTATGGATGGGCTGTGGTGGAGCTGGCTGTTCAAGGAGGGGAAGCACTTTCTATGAGCAATATATTTACTCTCCTTGGAGATCTGTGAAAGAGTCTCCACTATGGTGCAACCCTTCCTGAACACCCCCCGCCATGTCAGATCAGCTCCACACCAGGCCCAACACAAACCTATCTTCAACAGACACAGATTGATCTTTGATCAAAAAAATAGGAATAGAAAGTATTCTATGCACCAAGGCTCAGTAAAACACTCTGAGAAATTTATGTTTCCTAAATTTTTGTTTGTGCTATTAACTATCTTAATATTGCATTTGCAAGAGATATTTCCTCATTTAGTTTCCTCCTGTAGTTATTTAAAGAAGTGGGTGGGGGAGGAATGAGAAAAGATCCAGAGCATTTTCTTGCCTCATGGAGCATAATGGTTCTGCCAGCATTATCAGCAGGGCTTATAAAACTCCTTAAATCCAAATAGCTAGCTGAACACATATAGCTGTGACTATCTAACAGTGTTTTTAAGTGCACAGCTAACAACGTAGTTTTCTAATTTTCTACTGAAGATACTCAGTCCACTGTTGTATTTTCATACTCAGCAGAGTTCCTCAAAGGAGACTGTTAGCACACTAAAGGCTTGGCTACACTTGCAGATGTAGAGCACTTTGGATTAAACCAGCCTTTGGAGAGTGCACTCAGGAAAGCACCGCAGTCTATCCACACTGACAGCTGCAAGCACACTGGCGTGGCCACATCTGTGGCACCTGAAGCAGCATTTGGAGCAGTGCATTATGGGCAGCTATCCCACAGAGTACCTCTTCCTATTCTGGCACTGTGGCTTCTGGGGAGGGGGTGTGGGGCATTCGGCGTCCTGTCCCAACATTCCATGATGCATCACTTTGGGTCCCAGCAGTCCCTGTGTTTCCGTCTACATTTGGCACCATCTTTTAACGTTTTTTGTGCAGTGTGCTCTGTCTTCCCTTTTGGTCTGCGGGAATGGAGCCCAAGCTGCTGAGGAACATGTGGCAAGTCTTGCCAGCGCATCACGTTTGGCAGTCGATTTCCTCCTTAGGATCCAAACTGACAGTGAAGACTATGATGATCTTGACTTGCATAATGCATATGACACGAGATTGCTTGTGGTATTCACGAACATGTTTACCACCATGGAACTCCGCTTTTGGGCTCAGGAAACAAGCACTGAGTGCTGGGATCACATCATCATGCAAATGTGGGAAGACGAGCAGTGGCTGCAGAACTTTTTGGATGAGAAAAGCCACTTTTATGGGTTTTATGTGAGGAGCTTGCCCCCACCCTGTGGCACAGAGACACGAGATTGAGAGCTGCCCTGACAGTAGAGAAATGGGTGGCTTTTGCAATCTGAAAGCTGGCAACTCCAGACAGCTACTGATCTGTCGCTAACTAGTTTGAAGTGGGAAAGTCGACCGTTGGAATTGTGTTGTTGCAAGTTTACAGGGCCATTAATCGCATCCTGCTCAGAAAAACCGTGACTCTGGGTAACATGGATGACATTGTGGCTGGCTATGCACAAATGGGTTTCCCTAACTACAGAGGGAGATAGATGGGATGCATATTCCAATTCTGGCACCAAACCACCTAGCCTCTGAATACGTTAATCGGAAGGGGTATTTCTCTATAGTTCTCCAGGCACTTATGGATCACCATGGGTGTTACATTGACATTAACGCAGGCTGGCCTGGAAAGGTGCATGACACACATCTTTCGAAACACCAGCCTGTTCAAGAAGCTGCAAGCCGGAACTTTTTTCCCAGACCAGAAGATCACCGTAGGAGAAGTCGAAATGCCCAGTGTGATCCTTGGAGACCCCGCTTAGCCTTTAATGCCATGGCTCATGAAACCCTACACAGGGAGCCTGGACAGCAGCAAGGAGTGGTTCAACAACAGGGCTGAGCTGGTGTAAAATGACTGTGGAGTGTGCTTTTGGCCATTTAACGGGCCGCCAGCACTCTCTGTATGGGAAGCTGGAGGCTGAATTTGAACAGCTAGAGAGCAGGGCTATTAGAGTGGCCCAGCACAAGGCTTCAAGGATTAGGGATGTCTTGAGGGAGCAATTTGAGGCTGAAAGCCACCAGTAATGTCTGGTGCCCTGCACAGTAGTGAAGTGCAGTGGTTTCAATGTTAGTAGGTATCTGTGTTTGCTATGCTGACTTGCACTTAAGGGGGGCAAGCGCAGTCTACACAATAGCAGAATTTGCCCGTCCCAAGGCGAGCGCACATAACCCATGGGAGCCCCAAAATGGTGAGTAAGCACAGGGTCAAGGGGGACTGATTGTTCATGACTGTCCTGTACTCTAGGTCTCTGTGCCTTGGGGAGAGCCAAAGGCTGCAGGAGGCACATACACACAACAGTGTCCCAACATTTTCCATAGGAGTTCATCCTGGAAGATATCCCGCTGCTAAGGGTGACCGGGGAAGCAAGGGATGGTGGTCTACTACAATGTGGCTTCTGCCCTGGCCCATATACATCTTTCCTGTGTGCAGCAATGGTCCCTGCGCCCCTCACGGCACAATGGCATGGACATGTTAGCCTGACTGGGAGAAGGACCACAGTGGCTCTCCCAAGAAACCTGCACAAGCGCGTTGCCCAAGTTCTGGATGAAATCTTTGAAGAGATCACTGAGGCTGATTACCATGATGTGATAGAGCACATCAACACCCTATTGTGCATCTAGGCATGCAAGCAGCCCTAACCCTCCTTGCCCCAAGAGCCCGCACCTAAAAACTTCCTTCCTGGAAAAAAAAGCCACTTACCGGGAACCACCTCCGGTGTTTGTCCTTCCCCAAGCATCAGTTGCCGTGACTGGCTGCCTTCCTCCTGTGTTAAGAGCTCCTGGCTGCATGCCTCAAAGGATTCCAGGTGTCTTTCTCTACCTCAGCACCCTCGCTCCCGCTTTTCTACTCCTCTTTCCGTTGAACTGGGCTCAGAAGTGTCTATGGTGGTACTCAGAGTGGAAGTGAGATGGCCCCCAAGTATCGCATCCAGTTCTTTGTAGAATTGGCAGGTCGCAGGGGCAGCACCAGAGTGGCGGTTTGCCTCACATGCTTTGTGGTAGGCATCCCACAGCTCCTTTTCTTTAAGCCTACACTGCGTCCTGGACTTGGCCCCTTTCCATCATGGACCTTGATATCTGCCTGAAGGTATCATAATTCCTACAGCTGGAATGAAGCTGGGACTGGACAGCTTCCTCCCTCCAAATGCTGATGAGGTCCAGCACCTCACCATTGCTCCATACTGGGGATCTCCTGGCACATGGAGGCATGGTCAGCTGGAAAGATATGCTGAGAGCACTTCATGCTTGGCTGAGCAAAGAGGAAGGAGCTTTTCAAAATTCCCAGGGAATTTAAAGGGCGGGTCCGACGATTGGTCACCTGAGGGCAGGGCATTAGAGTTCAAACTGATGACCTGAGTGGCTAGAATAGGCATTGTGGGACACTTCTGGAGGCCAATCAGAGCGCATTAGGCATCCACATTGGCACCGTGGCATTCCAGTGGGGGCGCATCAAAAGTTATTCCTCTCTCCGAGATGAATTACCAGGAGTGCTCTAGCCGTGGACTCAGAGTGCTTTACGTGCCTTGCCAGTGTAGACGGGAAGTGAGTTAGCGCACACTGGGCGGCTTTATTGCGCTCTAACTTGCAAGTGTGGCCAAGCCCTTAGTTTGAAGTTTCAGTGTTCAGCTACTTTTATGATATTGCTTTGGGGGAAAATATGTTGAGCATTTGTTTAAGCAGGGGAAAATGTGTTTGTTGCAGTACTCTCATACTATAAACAATTGAAGTCATTTTGTTAAAAATTTTAGCCAGAAAGGCAAATGTTTTAGAATGGCCATGTGAAAATAGGGAGTTACCCCACCAGAGAAAATTGACTAGTGTAACAGATCTAATATACAGGGGAAACAGTGAACAAACTATATGCATACCTTTGTCAGATAAAAGTAGAGTAAAATAATTTCTCTAATCTCTTTGTTATATAAATTGTAGGTATTGCATGTAACAACAGCTAGTTTAAGAGAAATCAGGCACAGATGTGATATAATTCAATAGTGTGTTTTCAAAATGTGACTAAGTTTCTTTGAACAGAAATTTAATCACACTGAAATGACCTCCATTTGTTTAATATTATACTATTTTATGGTCCAGACCTAAAGAAGTGGTCTCTGTAAGTTCAACAACTTGTTTCTCTCACCAACAGAAGTTGGTGCAATAAATTACCTGACCCACCTTATCACTCTAATTGGGCTCATGGCAGTGAACTCATTGACTGTTAGTACACTGGAAAGACAGTGAATTTCAGACTGAATCAAAATGGTTTGTATACATGTCCCAGAATGTAGGGCCTACTCCAGCTCTCCAAAACAGTCGCAAAGCTTGTATTGGCAGAAGCTAAAGTGGATCTCTAGATAAAAGGAACATATTTCAGGCCACTTGGATGTATTGCATGCACTTTTTTGAAAAGCTTGCTACTCACGGTCATTTTATGAATTAGGTATATAAAGACTGGGACTAAGCTAAGTATTACATAGAGGCCTCAGTCTCCAGTATTTTGCATCTTGTGGAGTCATTCACATTCTGTGTTCATTGAGTATTAAAGAAGTATAAAAAGCCTTTTAATCACAATGGAAATGTTTTACACTCTCTTTTCATGAGTGTAAATGACTTCACAGTTTGCAAGGCAGAGGACAATCAGGCCGAAGAGAGTTTCTTTGAATGAAGAAGTGTTTTTTTCCCTCTTTGCTTTCTTTTTCTCTTATACTATTGCCTTCAATGGGAGTTGTGTGCATTTTTCCCAGGGCAGAATATCCCCCTGCTGATGGGAATTTCAAGAACAATCACTTCCTGGATTTTTAATCACCTATGTATTGGAAGGCCACTTTGAGTAACCTCAATTATTAAATTAGGATTGGATGTTTTTTCCAAAGATATGTTCTAGTTCAAAAGGAATTTTTCGGAGGAAGTTTTATAGTGTATGTTACACTGGAGTTCGGACTAGATGATCACAGTAGTCCTTTTTGGCCTTGAAGACCATGAACCTGGCTAACATGCTGCTGTTTGATCTTAGGCTGTGTGTTTCTTTACCCTGCTCATTTTCCTGATGAGCTCTGTGTATCATCAAGCTGTCAACTGACTGCGACAATACTACTTTTCTGTTTACAGCTTCTGTATTTTGGACTGTTGTGGTGGCTGGACTTTTTAGGTGCTTGGTTTAGTTCTCTGATGGAATGGAATATCTGTGTAGGTGGAGGATGAAATGCCTCTTCCTTGCCCCCTGTCCTCCAAGAGATGCGTTGAAGTACCCTATTTCGGTGCAACCAGCGACCTGGGAAAATATTGTCTATGAGAGATTCATTATTATGGGTCATCAGAAGTGTCACAATGTATTCAGGTGGAATACAAAACTGAATGAACCCTGAGATGTTTTAAGCACTGTTGACTGCAACAGAAATAGATTTTCTGGACACAAGATACAATATTTTCTGATAAAATGCACCCTCCAAAAATGAAAAACTTATCCCAGAGTTATGAATCTAGCAATTGCAGGCAGGCAAATATAGGCAGATTTTTAAACAGTAACAAACCTGCTCTAAAATAAACTCCCACCTTGCATGTCTCTTTTTGAAAGCCCTGATTAAGAGGTGTGGGGGGATGTTGTCTTGCTGATTACAAATAAACCAGACTTTGCAACAGTGGTTGAAGTATTATCTTCATACATTACAGGTTCACAGAGAGAAGAGTCGGGAATTTGTGACAGCTACAGTAATGTTTTGCTTGAATTATCCATTGCTGTTACTTTGCACTGGGGACAGCAGTATGTTTTCTCTTACATGCACCCACTACCAAGGGCTGATGTGAGGCTTTACTCTGAGAAATACAGTGGTGTGCTGGTAGTTAAGTTTGCTGCATATACTTAGCTGTTAAATACTGATAACTTTCTACTTTTTTCCTTTTTTAAAATGATTTACTGATGTGTCTTCTCTCCATCCCAATTCATCTGAAATTTAATGTGAATAAATGTAAAGTAATGCACATTGGCAAAAATAAACCCATCTATACATACAATATGATGGGGGCTAATTTAGCTACAGCTAATTAGGAAAAAGATCTTGGAGTCATCATGGATAGTTCCCTAAAGACATCCATGCAGTGTGCAGTGGCAGTGAAGAAAGCAAACAGGATGTTAGGAATAATTAAAAAAGGGTTAGAGAATAAGATGGAGAATATCTTATTGCCCTTATATAAATCCACGGTGCACCCACATCTTGAATATTACATACAGATGTGGTCTCCTCATCTCAAAAAGGATATACTGGCATTAGAAAAGGTTCATAAAAGGGCAACTAAAATGATTAGGGGTTTGGAACAGGTCCTATATGAGGAGAGATTATAGAGGCTAGGACTTTTCAGCTTGGAAAAGAGGAGACTATGAGGGGATATGGTAGAGGTGTATAAAATTATGAGTGGTGTGAAGGAAGTGAATAAGGAAAAATTATTTACTTGCTCCCATAATATAAGAACTAGGGGCCACCCAATGAAATTAATGGGCAGCAGGTTTAAAACAAATAAAAGGAAGTTCTTCTTCACACAGTGCACAGTCAACCTGTGGAACTCCTTGCCTGAGGAGGCTGTGAAGGCTAGGACTATAACAGGGTTTAGAAGAGAACTGGATAAATTCATGGAGTTTAAGTCCATTAATGGCTATTAACCAGGCTGGATAAGGAATGGTGTCCCTAGCCTCTGACTGTCAGAGGGCGGTGATGGATGGCAGGAGAGAGATTGCTTGATCATTACCTGTTAAGTTCACACACTCTGGGGTGCCTGGCATTGGCCACTTTCGGTAGACAGGATACTGGGCTGGATGGACCTTTGGTCTGACCCAGTAAGGCCATTCTTATGTTCTTATCTCAGAGTCTTTCATTTTGAAGGGAGGAGGGAATTTCAATAGGGATGTATTTAAAATACAAACCCAAAATTCTTACTGTTGGGGTGAGGGGAAGTGGGTGGGGGTGGTGGAGGAATGGCATGCTGCAAAAAAAGTCAACAATATATTTCTCTATGTATGTGCCCTATGTATTAGCTACTCTTTGGCCTATTGTTCCGGCTTAAGGGGTAGGAATAACTTGTGGGGTGGTGGGGCTATGTATAGGGAACAGTGCTTCATCTGCATGACTGCAAAGGTGTATGTGCGCGTGTGTGTGTGTGTGCGCGCACTCCACACACACTTTCCTGTGGAAACACCCCCATTTCGCCGTCTGATCCTATCAGTCTCTCTGGACACAGTGCTGAAATTGTGTCAGGGCATACCAGGGCTGAGCCCTGCACCTCTAGGCTTGGCAGTTTATAGCTCTGGCACCTCTGGGCTTGCTGTATCAGTTGTGAATGTCACAAAAATTGTATGAGCCCTGGCACCTAATTGCTTGAGCCCCAGCATGTCTTTCTTTACAAATTATGTATGCAGCTCCCCATATCTTTCCAAAAAGACAAACTCTGGGTTGTCAACTTCTGTTGGAAATTCCAGTGAAAAGCATGTAGGTTTTCTCTATGCATGTGTGTACATCAGTGGCACATAGAAATTCATATAGGTCTAATTTTATTGCACACAGGCCTTTTAATTGTGGTTGCTGATTGCTTGATTTAGCTAAAGCAAAAAAATTGTTGAGGGAGGGGTAAAAAGATGAAGGAAAAAAATGAAAATAACAATTCAATCTTCTTTTACACTGGGGCTGCCATCTCTGTCCTGTTGAGGTTAAGGAATAATCTAAGCAGCAAGGGTCCGGGAGTGAAGGGCACAGGCCCAACAGAGATGGAGAAAAGTGGGAAATTCTTTCCCCCATTCTAAAAAAGTTTCTGCTGCTGCAAGGATTGTGCCTGGTAGTTCCTTTGAAGCCATCCTATTAATCTGTCTGTTGGTCTCTCTCCAATTCTGATGGCTGATTTCATGAACAGCATATGGGAAGAGGAAGCCCCCAGGCCACAAGAACAGCAGATGGCAATGGTGACCTTCTTTGTCAACCAATTTCTTAAGTCAAACACTAGGGACTGGGAGGGACAGTTATTCCAACCCTCTCTGGCAGTTTAAAGTCTCTTCATTTAAAGTCGTCCCAATTAAAGTTGTTTTGTTGTTAAGTTGTTCATCAATTAGGGAACATAGTTGTTTAAAGTTGTGCAGTGGTCCCTTCTAACGTCCTCAGCTGCCCAGCAGGCTATCAGTTGCCAGCATTTTAGCTGCCCCTTCCCCCACTGCCATATGCTGCTCCTGCCCGCTGCCTTGGAGCTGCTCTCTGAGACTCCTGCTTGCTGTGGGGGGAAGGGAAGAAGATGGGGGCTAATGTCAAGGTATCTCCCTCCCCCCAGCTCTGCACCTCGCTTACCCCGTCTTCCATAGAGCCGGGGGGGGGGGGGGACACATGACGGAGAGAGCTGCTGCCTTGGACAGCAGCTGCAGCTGTGGTCATGTCTCAGCTTGCTGATCTAATTAATAAGGAAGTGTACTTCTGACTCCACTCTTGATATCTGATTGGAAATATGCATCTCTGTCTCTCAAACACACAGAAGGAGTGTGTCTCTGTCTTTGTCTGCTCTCCCTCCTTTCCTGCTGCCTTGAAAAGTATGAGAGTTAACCCTTGAGGGCTCAGCCGAGTGCTAGTTCATCATTTAGTTGTAAGGCATTCCCTGGGAAATATCCTACCCTCTGACTCCTCCACCTCAACCAAGCTTCACAATCATCATCACTAGGTACCAGTATTAAAGTGTTTGTTTAAAACTTATATTGTATGTGTGTGTGTAAGTGTATATATATAATATAGTCTTTTGTTTGGTGAAATAAATTTCCCTGGAACCTAATCCCCTCATTTACATTAGTTCTTATGGGGAAATTGGATTCGCTTAACATTATTTCACTTAACGTAGTATTTTTTAGGAACATAACTACAACATTAGGTGAGGCGTTCCTGTTCTCTTAAACACATTTGGACAAATTACTTGTAGGGCAATTATGTCAGTGTACCAGTTAGTAGTATCCTCCCCTCTGATGAGTTGGTATGCTGTGTGTTGTCTGTACTGTTAAAGGGAGAAAGAATGGTCCAATAGTTGGGGTGCTACCATAAGATGGGGTTCAATTCCCTGTTCTACTGACTTCCTGTATGACCTTGGGGAAGTCATTTAGTCTCCCTGTGGCCCATCTGTAAAATGAGGATAGTAGCACTTCCCTACTTCACAGGAGTGTCGCAAGGATAAATATGTTAAAGTTTGTGAGGTGTTCAGATACTATGTTGGTGTGGGTCATATGAGTACCATAGATAGCTACTAGTGTTTTAAATGTTCTGAAGATGAAAATAGCATTGAATCCATAAACTGTTGTGGGAGTAAAAGACAGCAAATGAGTTGCAGGGAATAGCAAATAAATTTCACGAGGTCTTTCTAATATTTGAAAATACATAAACAATTATACTTTGTCCTTCCTGTTTTTCATTCAAGGATTTCACAGTGCTGAGCAAACATAAATTAAATGTCTCAATAGCCCATGATGAAGTGTTCTAGCTAAGGCTACGATTTTGATATGATTTTCACAGAAAGCATGCCTTTAAATAAAGTCTGTGAATTCTTGAAAGTGGTTTGGAGACTGACACCGAGCATATCCAGTTAAATGTCTCATCCTGTGAGGCTGGGCCCAGCTCTTCACTGCAGGCATTGTGACCAACACCACTCAGATTAGGCACGTCCGCTCCTCTTCCGGGTGGGCTTGAATAACACTGTATCCAGATGATAGTGTGGGAGGAATTTAGGAGTATTTAAGAATTTGAATTTGAATTTGAGGATCTGGGATTTCCCCTCTTGCCTAACAAAAAAAGTGTAATGGTATCTAGTAACCACAAACAGTCATGATCTTGTTTGTACAACAAATAGGAATACACTTTAGTTGCCAAACTTGTCAGTGAAGTGTATCTAACTTTCACCCATATCATGAATTCTGCCGACAATTTGCCATCCCGTAGACAGGAAACTAACCAGCAGTTCGCAAAGGTTTGCAATATGACAGGCAATTGGTAGATCTAAATTCCCAAGCCCATTTAAATTTGTTAAAAAAAAATATTAACAATGTGCAGGTTAAACATACAGGAAAAGTCAACCCAGCTCCTTAAAGCTGTGAAGGAAACTGCTGTGAACTCCACCTTGCTTTTGGGTGTATTTTAATAATGAAATAGAACGTTCCCTAGGTTCAGCAGCCACCTTTCACAATATTCCTAGCTACAGCCACTCTGCTATAAAATTGGCATAGGTGGGTTCATGCCTTGGCTATGTTATGTTTGGCCCATGAAATAAAGTTAACCAAGATATAATTACTTTAGACCTTTGCAGTAGATTAAAGAGCAATTTGTATTGTTTTCCTAAGGTTCCTTTCTTCCTTTGATCTCCCTCCCACCATTCTTCAGATACAATTTATGGATCAACCCTCCTTAATCAAATAAAAAGTCAGATCTGTCCTCTTTTTTTTTGTTAGTGATTTCTGAATGATTCTTTGTCATGTAGGAAAAATATTTTTAATATGTCCTTAAGTTCCCTCTGAAGTCATTTTTCAAGTGAAGAAAAATACTACTGGACAGAATGTATGCCTTTCCTGTTGATGAAAATGTTAGACAGATGAGGAAATTAAACTTATTTATTTGTGGTATGTCTAACAAGTTTCAGCAGTACTTCAGTTAAAATGCTGCCAAATATCTTTGCATTCCGCAAACAAACCTTGGCAGTAATGTAGTGTGTATATTAAATATGAAAAGCTATGGCAAACTATGTGAGTTGTGTTCCATATTTTTGATAGTTTATATTACAGTGACTCATACTCGTTAACATCACAGTCGTCATTTTTCAGGATGGTGGATGGGTGGGAAATCTGGCAAATCCTACTGGAATATGTTTTTAATTTCAAAGTTCCTCCTACCTTCCTCCCTGCATACTAAATTTTAGACTGCAGAAGGTAATGCCTCAATTTCCCCATTTGTAAAGTGTGTGCAGTAATATTGATCTTTACATGAAAGCTCTCTGAGATCCTTGGATGAAAGATATGCAAGTCTAAAATATGTATTTACTATACTTTATTGTTTTTAAAAATATGTTGAGTCAAATTCTATGCTGCACTCAGGATCTTCTCGTGTGGGGAGCGGGATTGCAAGAAATTGGTTGTGCCTTCTTGATTCCAGGGCCAGTAGCACACTGGCCCTGGTTCTGGCATACTTTGGAGAGCACCACAGCGGCTATATAATGTAAGCCTGCTGGCTACAGCCATCAAAGGGGCTTGTCCAAAAGAGGAGAATAGTTACACACATTAACACTCTAGTTACACTCACTCTAGCTACACTCACTCCTACTCCCAATGCAGCCCTCTCTGCTGGAAGTTGCAGGTTGGGGAGGGTGTTTACCTAGAAACTGGCTAAGCTGGCTCTACCCCCGCATGGGAGATACAGTGGCTTTCCCAGCATCTTTGTGCTGCTTTGGTGACTCAAAGGAGCTGGAAAAACAAGAAAATTGTCCTTTCGTATAGAAAATCTTGCAGGATTTTCAAGAAATTTCATATCACTTTCTCTAGGAAAACCTTCTCTCATCTCCAATTATATAGATGTATGAAAGAGTAGAAAATATTCATTTAAATTGGTTTCCTCTTTGTGAAGAATAGTTCTTTCATTTCTGTTGAACAGATTTTATACAGTTCGCTACAGGGAAAAGGATAAAAACAAGAAATGGGGTTTTCAGCTTTGTCCAACTACGGAGACAGTGGTGGAGAATCTGAAGCCCAATGCGCTTTATGAATTTGGAGTGAAAGACAACACAGAACATGGGATTTGGAGCAAGAGTGTCAATCACATCCTGTCTAGTAAGTACTCAGCAGTATTTCCTTGAACTTACAATATGTAATTTACCAGCAAACTTTCTTTTATTCTTTTAAAGTAATCTGTTATAGACCAGTCCGTTGGCATGTTGCATAGTCGGTCATCTGAATAAATTCCCGCTCTGTCTATAGCATTTTTTATAGGAATCTGTAAAACTTGAAATTCTACTTAAAAAGCTGTTGTCAGCCTAATTGAAAGATTTTCCATTCAAGTTACAAATAACAGAAGAACATGTTGCAAATTGGCATAATTGGAACAGTGATGGGACTGGGGCAATTTGAAGTATTGCCTGCATACGGCTGCGCTGTTGGTTGGAGCCAGCCTTGCTCTGTGTGCCATTAATGGGGATTTCACTATTTATTTCAGCAGGAGCAGGCTCCTAATCTGAGTATTTTCATACCTCTTTATACTTATTGATTTCAAATTGGTAGTAAGTTGGGCAGGGTCTGTGTTTGTAGAGTATCTAGTACCAGGGAGTCCTGGTCTGTGACTCGGGCTGTTGGGCACAATCACAGTACACATAGTAGTAGTAATAATAAAGTTGAATTCTGACTCACAATTACTTTTTCCTTCACTGAAACATCCTTTCAGTGCTCTGGTGAAAACTTGCTCTGGTTTGGCCAAATCAAGAGACTTTACAAAGTGCACTTATGTTGTGCACTCATGCCCTTTCTCTGTATCTCTCAAATGTGTCGTTAGTCAGGTTTTCATAGAGACAGCAGATTTTCTGATGAAAGAACACTAAGTCAAAAAACTCCCAAACTGTTCTACCACTGAAGTAGCTTTGTCCCACTCTGATCTGGGAGTATTCCCCCATGGTTAAATCTGCCCCTTGTGAGTCTCTTATGACTCTGAGCCAGTATAGGACGACTGTGGAGCATTCTGTGGAATCTGGCCTACTGCTTTCTCTGTCGGATCCCTGCCAGATTCAGTGCACAGCATGGATAGCACTTAGTAAATGAGGGCAGCAGTTCAATATTTCTTTTGATCTCCCTCATTTGATAGGTTGCAGTATGACTTACTGCAAACCATTCAAACCCTGAACACAAAGGGTTTTTTTTTATTTCTTCATGTCTTTTCAATGGTTCTCATCACTGTAATGTTTAAGCCACACAGCCTTTAACTAATTTATCTTTGCAATACCACTATAAAGTAGAGAATTGGTGTTATGCCTGTTTTATAGTGAACAACTGTCAAATAGTAACGACTCTCTGTTGACCTGAGCAGGATTTGAGCCACCAACCTAGGACTCATCCCAGATCTTATTTCACTGGATTATGTTAGTTCCCAACAAAAAGCTCATCTGAGGAAAGTTGATTGTCTTGTCACGTTTCAAATAGATTTTCTCTTTATTTGAATAAATCCCAGTTGATGAGTAATTGCACAGCTGATTATATGAACATCTGTTACACAATAGCTTTAATTTTATACAGGAAAAGAAAGCAAATCAAACTGTAAAAAAATTTTTTCAAACATTTGTTTAAATAAACCACAGATTTGCTTTGCAGGTATTCACAGTCTCTTTTAATTCACTTTCCACAAACATATATATAAGTGAATTTCTGATCGAAGTATTGTTTGTGTAAAGAGAGAGTATAGTGAACACTCGTGGAAATATGTATTCAGTATTTCTATGTCAACTGAAAGCAGGAAGAATAGAAAGACTTATGAGAGAGCTTATTTATGTAAGATTTTCAGTCCAATTTTTGGATGAGGTTCAGAAAAACTTTGGGCTCCAATTTCAAACTGTGGCCAAGTTGAAGCTTGGCATGGCTCTGGACAAGGATGGGGGAACTTTGGGGTAGCTTTCCACCACCGAAATGTCCCCCAGATTCTGGATGGGGACCATACTGATGCTCAGCATAACTTGAAGCAGACCCAGAAACTCTTCTATCTTACAACAGCCTATCACAATCCCTGTGGGTCACTGCAGCAGCCTATAGTAGTCCCATCTCTACAGCATGTGGAGGGCCTTTCTTCTGTCTCTGCATCACCCAGGGAACCCCCTGTGTCAGGGGAATTCCCAGATGCCTGCTTCTACTGAATTTCTAAGGATCCCCAAACACTTTGGGATTTTTATTAATCAAAGAAAGGACCTATGGAACAAATACTAAGAGATGCTTGAGCACCTTCAAGCCAGTAGAAGTTCAGCATGATCAGTATCCATGCCCCGTATCTCTAAAGGCTGCACATTATAATGTCTGGAGTGTTGATATTTGCCCACTGTGGCAGGGCAGGGGTAAAACCCCATGAATGCCCTGCCGCTGCAGGCTAAACCCTGCTTTCTGGCAGGAAGGAGGGCCAGGGGCAGAGGCTAGGAATGGCCAGAAGGGAGCCCAGCTGGGAGCCCTAATGAGGGCTAGCTCACAGCACTAGGCTGGGCTAAATAGATACAGCTGAGGCTGGGAGCTGAGAGGGCTAGAAAAGTCCTGAGCCATTCTCAGTTGGAGGCAGGCCAGGAAGGGAAGAGGAGGCTGTTAAGGTGTCTCCTTGCTGCCGGCAAGGTGCCTCAGGGGCCTGGAGACCCAGGAACCAGGGTAAAGAGGGTACCTGTTGGAGATTGGTAAGAGCACTTTTCTTACACTGAAGACAATGACCATGCACTGTAAATACCGGACACTTGGGTGAAACACTGAGAGAGGGTGTGAAGACCTTTATTTCTGTTGACCAGAACACAAGGCACAGGGAAAGGACACAGAGACCTGTGTGGACCCTGTGACACCCACCAGTAGCATTTATTTAATTTGCTATACTTTACAAATTGGTATTGGTACCACATGAGTCAGAGTATGGGCATTTGAAGAGTTTGGTATCTACAACACTACTGCATTCTAGACAGATCTCTACTTTGTTACCCACATCAGTCTCTATAGGATTTTGCACTGCTCCTACTCATGTACCATGAGTACTGCAGGAGTTCAGATATTCAAGGGATCTTTTTGTGTCAGATGAGCTGGAGTCTCCATTACTTATCAATACTATGAAATCTTCTGGGTCACTGACTCCACATTTTTCATCTAGACTTTCTGCTTCACTGACATAGACCATCCAGGGTAAATAGTTATAACCTCCTTTAGAATATGTTGAGGGTGATTTTTTTGACTCTCAAAATTCAGTTTACAGATCTCCTGTTACTCTGAGACATTACTCTCGTACTGAGATAAAGATTGTTGGGAATAGATAGTCTCAACCCCCATTTAGTTGGTATGACCAATGGTGAATGCCTTCTCCTGAGTCCTATGGGCCCCCACAGTGGTCTTATTGGGATTCCTGGGCCCTATATCACCAGAAATTCTTAAGGATACTGAGTCCCTCTTGGAGGGAGCACAGACACACCCATTCTCCTGATCCTTCACTACCACCTCAGCAACATGAGCCATTAGCGGAGACCTTTGAGGAACAAGAGGCAAGAGCTGACAACAAGGTCACACCTCACACAAACATCTCTTCATCGTCACCAGATGAGGCTGTAGAGCCTCCACCACCTTCGGTGGCAGTCGATTTTGGACAGTTTCAGGAGCTGATGAAGTGCATTGCCGATGCACTTCAAATTTGTCTAGAGGAGGTCTGGGATTTTCATCATTACATTCTGGATATTTTATATACTTTACCTTCTGCTTGTGTGGCCCTTACTGTGAATGAGGTTTTATTAAAGACTTCTAAGAGCATCTGGCAGACTGCAGCTACAGCATCCCTACTTGTAAGCATGCCAACAAAAATATTATGCTCCAGCCAGGGAGTTTTTATTTTCACACTTGTCACAGAAATCCTTGGTGATAGAAGCAGTTAATGAGCATTGTAGACAATACCATAGGAAGCCTTTCCCTTACAACAAGGACAAGAAGCAGCTGAGCTCTTTGGTCACAAGAGTTCTCTTCAGCAATATTGCAATTCAAAATCGCTAACCACCAAGTGCTGATGTCATAGTATATCTGTATGATTTACAATAAACTCAACAGGTTTACTGAGGTATTACCAGAGGAGCACCAAGAACAATTTAAGGCCATCATAAATGAAGGTCAGCTCTTAGCAAAAACACCATTGTAGGCCTCCTGGAATACAGCTGATAATGCAACCTGGTCCATTTCCACGGTAATCATGATGCAACAAGCATCATGTCTCCAGTTCTTTAGCTTCCCTAGGGAAGTACAGAATACTGTCAAGAACCTTCCTTTTGATAATCTCAAGCTGTTCTCTGAGTCTACTGATTAGTCATGTCACACTTTGAAAGATTTGAGGGCCACACTCAGATCCCTTGGAATTTATATACTTGCAAATAAAAGAAAATTTTGTAGGTCTCAGACACCTCAGAGATTTTCATTTCTCTAATTTCCTTAGACCCTCTGAACCAGCCTCATAGGTACTAGAAGAAGAGGCTATCGACTGAAAGAGTTACCTCATCCCAGCCATCCATTTCTTCCAAGTGCTAGTTTTGATGGTTGGCTCACCTACTCTACAGGAATCTACAGCTGCACTATCCCGCTCTCCTCCCACCACCTTTGATACTGTCTTTTCCATTTCCAATGTGCATGGGAGAAATAACATCTGACAAATGGGGTTTTGAAGGTCATAACCTCCATATTATCCCTTCTTCCTTCCTATGTCCTTTTTCAAGGACCCATCTTGTGATCAGTTGCTGAGACAGAAAGGCCACCTCCTTCTATCCTGAGCGGCCATATAACCAGTTTCAGTCCAGCACAGAGGAAATGATTTCTATTCCAAATTCTTTGTGGTCCTCAATAAGAATTGGGGATGGGAAGCCAATATTAGATCTCAGGTGTCTAAACAACTACATGAAACCACAGAAATTCAGGATGGTGACATTGCATGTATAATTCCTTCCTTAGATAATGAAAATGTATTTGCAACTCTCAACCTTTAGGACATGTATTTTCATGTCTCAGTTCACCTTTTTGACAACAGGTTTCTTTGCTTTACAGTCAGCCATGATCACAATACCATGTGCTCCCATTCAACTTCTCTGCCCAAAGGGTATTATTAAAGATTATAGTGGTTGTAGCTGCCCACTTACCTTGATTGGAGATTATTGTCTTCCCTCATCTCAGTGTTTGGTTACTCAGCACCACCTTACCAAGATGTTTTATTGTCAGCAACAAGGTTTCTGTTTGACAGTTTAGACCTTTGACTCCATCTTGAAAAGTCCACTTTGACCTCAGGACAATGGATAGATTTTATAGCAGCTTTTCTCAATGCCGCAATAGCTTATTTACCTATAGACAGCATCTTTACATCAATCTTCTAGAATTGAAAACAGTCAGGAATGCTTGCACTCATTCCCTTCCACTGATCAGATCCAAATCTGTCACTGTCATGACCTTGACAATACACAATCTACATTAATTGTCAGGCAGAGCGCACTCTCCCTTGCTTTTGCCAAAGCATTAAAACTCTGGAATTGGAGCAGAGACAACCAAATAGTCATCTTATCTTCTTACCTCCTGGGTAAACAGAACGCCACAAATGATGACGTCAGTGGGCACTTCTCCCAGAATTACGAATGGGAGTTGGCCTCACAAGTCTTCAACAGCATATTTCTAACCTGGGAAGGTTCCAGAAATGGATCTCTTTGCCACTGCTATCAACAAAGAGGTGAAAAATATTGTTTAAGAGGGGAATTCTAGCCTCAATTACTAGGAGAGGTCTTCCTTATTTCATGGGTCAAGGGCCTTTTTTATGCATACCTACCAACACGGTTGTTCTTGAAGGTTCCGAACAAGATCAAGCAGGACAAGGACAAGGTCATTTTATTTGCACTGGCTTGGTTGAAACAGATTCAACTCACTTCCTGTCCACTGATATTTCTGTTCAATTGCTGCCTGTTGCCCCCGATGTCAGTCAGACGCTTCATCTCAAACTGGAAGTTCTGTGATTACAGATGGTTCTTAGATGGTTCTCGAGAATAGAGATTTCCTGTTCAACAGGTATTGTTCTATAGCAGGAAAGCATCTTCACAAAGTACTTACCTTCAAAAAGGGAAGAGATTTCACTATCGGTGTACCTGTCAACAAATTTTTCCTGTTCTCTCTACTCTTTCCACTGTCCTCGACTACCTGATGCAATTTAAAAGATCAGGTCTTGTTGTGAATTCCTTCAAGATTCCTCTGGCTGCTTTAGCAGCCTTTCACTCATCTATGAAAGGTTTTTAAATTTTTACTCACTCCAAAATGTCAAGGTTCCTCAAAGGATAGATGAATCTTTTCCGACAGATTAGGGAACCTGCCACTGTGTGGTTCTTGAACTTCATCCTTAATTGCCTTCAGCTACATTTTTGTTGCTTCACCTGTCCATGAAAACAGCTTTCTCGATGGCCATCACTTTTTCCCAAAGAGTAGGAGAACTGGGGATTTTAATGGCAGATCACCTTCTTTACAATGTTTTTTAAGGAAAAGGTCTTGGTATGACCACATCCTACATTTCAACCTTAAGTGTCTTCTAAATTTCATATTAATGAGACCAGTCATCTTCTATTTTTCCCCCTGGAACCACATCAGATTAGGCAGGAAGAAGTCTTTGTTGCCTTCAGTGTCAGAAGGGCATTAATCTTCTATTTGGACACAAGAAAATGATTCAGCAAGTCTCCCCAACTGTTCATTTCAATTGCAGACAGATCCAAAGGATCCACAGTCTCTCCTGAAAGATTATTGGAGTAGATCTCTGAGTGTATTATGTAGTGTTATGAGTCTGTCAACATTCAACTTTCCAGTACAGAGTTAGACCACTCTACAAGATGTCAGTCTTCTTCTGTGACATTACTCAAGGATGTTCGTCTCTGAAATTTGTAGATCTTTCCTTCCCCTCTGCTTCTGAGCATAGGTGTTAACTCCATGGGTGCTTAGAGGCTCAAAGACTCATAGAGAAAAAATAGGGGGTGCTTAGCACCCACAGGGTTGGTCAGGGCTGCTGCTCTGGCAGCCCTGGGTCTGGCTGCCAATCAGCTATTTAGCACCTGGCCCTGCACCCCCATCAGCTGTTGAGTAGGGCTGTCCTCCCCATTCACTGTTGAGCAAGGCTGCCCCACCACTTGCTCCTCTCTGCAACCTCCCACCTCACTGCCCTTAGGGCATGAGGGGGCAGAAAGGACCAAGCAGCAGGTGGGAGGTGCTCAGAGGAGGAAGTGTCAGGGGAGGGGTTGGAGCTGGGTGGGGCTGGGATTAGGGTGGGGGCAGGACCTCAGGGGAGGGGGAGGAACTAGTGTGGGGCACCCACAGCAAAACCAAAAGTCAGTTTTCTTTGCAGTTTCTGAGTTTCCTTTGCAGGACTTTGTGGTAAAGAAGGCTCTGAGGGAAACTTGCTCATGCAGCTCTATATATCCACAGTATGGGGATGAGGATGCATAGAGTGCATGTGTGGGCCGACTGGGCACTGCTACTGAAAAATCTCTGATCAAAGGTGCATGGTGCGCATGTGCACCTGAAGTAGAGCACCCATAGCATCCCACACTTTGAAGAACTCTAGTTACTGCACAAGATGAGCAACCTCTTCTTCACATCAACTGCCCTGTGGCCTCTAATGATATGTGTATGCACAGAAAAATATTGCAGTAAACCTCAACCTAAGTAGTACACTATATCTTTTGCTATAAATTCTTTCTGTCCTTACTGGAGAATTCATAAACGGATGTGAATTCAAATTATTACTTCCACATCATTTGTCTATTGCCGTCAATGACAAAACTTCCATTGACTTCAGTAATACAGAATCAAGGCCCTAAGCAAAAATGGCCCTTACTCTGAGAAGTGCTAAGAACTTAGATTGACTTTAAGTTAAAGAATCATAGAATCGTAGGACTAGAATGGACCTTGGCAGGTCATCTAGTCCAGGCCCCTGCACTCATAGCCGGGCTAAGTATTATCTAGAGCAGGGGTTCTCAAACTGGGGGTTTATGGGGTAGGTATATGGGGACACAAGTTGTCAGCTCCATGGAGCTGACAACCCTGAACTCCCATTAAATTACCTCCCTCCCCGTTTTTAATTTATAAGGGGGAGTCACACTCAGAGGCTTACTGTGTGAAAGGCGTCACCGATACAAAAAGTTTGAAAACCACTGATTTAGACCATCCCTGACAGGTGTTTATCTAACCTTCTCTTAAAAATCTCCAATGATTGACATTCTACAGCCTCTCTAGGCAATTTACTCCAGTGCTTAACCACCCCAACAGGAAGTTTTTCCTAATGTCCAACCCAAACCACCCTTACTGCAATTTAAGCTCATTGCTTCTTGTCCTATCCTCAGAGGTTAAGGAGAACAATTCTTCTCGCTCCTCCTTTTAACAACCTTTTATGTACTTGAAAACTGTTATCATGTCCCCTCTCACTCTTCTCTGATCCAGACTAAACAAACCTAATTTCTTCAGTCTTCCCTCCTAGGTCATGTTTTCTAGACCTTGAATCATTTTTGTTGTTCTCCTTTGGACTTTTTCCAGTCTATCCACATCTTTCCTGAAATGTGGCACCCAGAACTGGACACAATACTACTGCTGAGACCTAATCAACGCAGAATAGAGTAGAAGAATGAATTCTTGTGTCTTGCTTACAACAACACTCCTGCTAATACATCCCAGAATGATGTTCCCTTTTCTTGCAACAGTGTTGCGCTGTTCAGCTCAGTGTCTCTCTGAGAATCAGGCCTAATTTATATTGCTTTGCATGTTTTAAATTGTTTTCTATTGTTCGTCGCTTTGGGGTCCAATACTGATCACGCACATTATCCCATGTAACTTTATTCTCAGTGTTGGCTCATTGGCATCAAAGGGACTATACATGGAAGTGAAGGTTTGAGCAGCAAACTGTTTGGAGCAATGGGGACTTGGATGCTAAGGGCCAAATTTTTAAAGGAATATACGTGCCTACTAAGATTATTAAGAGCGTCTATGGGATTTAATCATCTAGATGCTTTTGAAAATCCCAGTAGATGCCTAAATACCATTGAAAATCTGGCCCTGATATCCCAAGGGAAAGGGATTGTTTCTCCTTTGTATTTACAGTAGCAGAACAGTGTCAGCCAGCAACCAATACATCAGGGGTGGGCAAACTTTTTGTCTGAGGGCCACACTGGGGTTGCAAAATTGTATGGGGGGCCAGATAGGGAAGGCTTTGCCTCCCAAAACAGCCTGGCCCTGCCCCCATCTGACCCCCTCCCACTTCCTTCCCCTTGACTTCCCACCTCAGAATCCCTAACCCATCCAGCCCTCCTGCTCCTTGTCCCCTGACTGCTCCCTCCATTGATCCCCACAGCCCTAAATCCTCCCCCAAGACCCCACCCCCTACCCAGCCTCCCCTGCTTCCTGACCCCTATCCACACACCCACCCTAGGGCACACCCCTGGGACTCCCACACCCTATTCAATGCCTCCTGTCCCCTGATTGCCCCCCCAAATCTCCACCCCATCTAACCACCCTCTGCTCCCTGTCCTCTGACTGCTCCCGGGACTCCCTGTCCCTTATCCAACCCCCCCAGTCCTGGCTCCAGTCTCAGCCCCCTTACAATGCCACTGCTGCGCTGCCCCGCAGGAGGATGCAGCCCTGACCCCAAAGCGCTGCCCACGCAGCATGCAGAGCCTGCGGAGGGACAGTAAGGGAGGGGCCTGGTGAGCTCGGGCCGGGCAGGACGGTCCCGCAGGCTGGATGTGGGATAAATAAGATTTAAAATACTTAATGATAGCAAATTCCAACAGCTTACCCTGCTCTTTTCCCTCCTTCCACTCTTCCTGTACATACACCCAGTCAGATATAATTATAACACCACCTAGTTTTCCTCATTAACAATATGGGAAGAATTGGTGTTCAAGATGAATTTTAAAACACAGTTGCGGAAAGAGTGAAATAAGCTATGGCAGGTTGAGGAAAGGCACAAATCTCGTTACCTTCATAACCAGTGAAAAATAATCTGGAACAAAATTAGAGTAATATTTTGCTTTGTCTTGAAGAATGTGAATAATAGTTCTGTGTTTATTTCTTTTCTGTTAAATCAGATAAACACAAAGAAAATGGACAGCTCCAGAATACCTACAAGGTCATGCCTAATATCCAAACACAGGTATGCAAAAAGAATATAGTATTCTCAGTGTAGCCTTGTGTTTTGTAATGTCAGATATTTCTTCTCCCTGAGGTGCTGTAAATGGGATGAGGAGAACGTGGCAGCAGGATTGTAATATTGGAAAATTATTAAAGCCTCTTAAGCAAAACTTGATATCTAAAATTCAAACACTGTATTTAAATCTATGTTTTTAAGTGTGCATTGCTTGCTGAGGCTTACAGTGCCCTGATTTAAAAGGGACAGAACTGATAGTTTCAATATTTGAGTTCGAGACTTGGGAATTTGCTTCCCGCTTGGTTCAACAGTGCTTGAATTTGCTGACCTGCAAGACCTACTTACATTTTCTTGTGCTTTTCATGTGGTGACGGGGGTGTAAATGAGGCATATGGAGAAGGATTTGTTTTGAGATGGGTTGTGCAGAGCCTTCTTTTGGGTGTCCTTTTATATGATAGGCTCAATATCTGTCCATCTATGTGTTCTATAAATATTGTAAGGGGCTTAGAGTTTTATAGCCTGATCTTCCAAGCATATATTAATATTAGTTGTCCCATAATATTCAATATGACTTCTCACATGGGAAGCTGCTTGTGTCTAATGGTTACAGGATCAGGATGGCTGGGAAGGACTCATTTAGATAATTAGAAAATCCCTAATATCTTTACAGATGGCTAGACAGGGGAGCTAAAATTGTTCTGCTTTGGTGTTTGCAGAATTTTCATGTGAATCAAAATCAATATTTAGTATTTTTCCATATATCTTTTATTTGGCCTTCATGAAAGCAGCCATCAAATATGGATGTCGTATGTTCATTGATATGCATATAAACAGATTTTTTTAAAAAAAAATGATGTCTGAGACACAAATGCAAAGGAGGCACAAAATAGAAAGAGGGAAATTTGTAGTTAAATTTGCTTTAGTATCTTTAGAACAGTGTCCAGTAATCACTGCATCTCAAGACTGTTGAACAATACCCTGTCTGCTATGATAGTTTGTGGTATCCCCTATTTTTCAAATATTTTTAGTGGAGTTTTTCTTTATTTTTCTGCAAGGAATGCCACACTTTTAGCAATTCTATGGACCAAAAAAGTATCCTATCAATGAAAACATATTAGACAATGAAATAATAGCGCCCAAGAAAAATGATTGAAGACCCCATTACTTCACTCGTTTAACAAAACACTATAGAACAGCTGACTGAATATGGTAGAGAATAATCCTTAGAGTTTAACCTCACATGTCTCTTCCACCTCTGTAATCTATGTTTTTATCAGAAGAGGTTATAGCTTCTAAATTGTTTCTTTGTATGTAACTTCAGATACTTTGTTTTGTCACTCTCTGATATAAAACTATATGGTGGTAGATAGAGGTTAGTTTGCAAGTACATGTTGTCCATTTACTGTGTGACCAATAAATCCTTCAGGAGTTATCTCCTTATATAATCATTCCCTTTCATTCTTGGAGGAAGAGTTAGACCATTCATTTAGGAAAGCAGGCATTCTAACTATAGCAGCTTGCATTATGAGGATGCCTGGAATCTCTGGAGTGTAAGTTTTGGGTCACAAATTTAAAGGTAGTAGTCCAGATCTTTGAATGTGTCATAGCTGCCCCTGCTGTAGCTCAGGGTGGTGTATTGCAGAGTGGACCAGCTCTACGTTACCCAAGCTGAGCATGGTGAGTCCCCTAACCTCAAGACTATTCTACAGTAATACCTGGCAGCCCATGGACCAGTTGAGTCATTCCAGCTTCTGGGGATAAACGGAGTGAAAGTAAATTCTGGCTTTCCTCTGGTCTTTCCTCTGACCAAGCCCTCTACTCTTAGATCTTGGGCACATTATGTTGGCTCTGGGCCACCTAGGGATTCACCTTATGCAAGGGGAATTCTGAGATAGCTGATTAAGCTGGCTTTCCAGATGTTCTGTGCTGCCTGAGCATAGGGAAGAATTGGAGCCATTAAGTTTTCTTTTTGTCAGCTTCCTGGGGCTTAAATACTGGTCACTCTGCTGTGAGACATGTGATTGATTTGTAACAAAAATATTCAAAACTGATGTGCGCACACCATCATTCCCAGTCCAGTGGTATGAAACAAAACAAGGATGGGATCAGCCATCAATTACATCACTCCCACATTTACATTGTTACTTCAGTTTCCACGGCAGAGAAACAGTCATACAACTCATTAGGTGGGGTATGTTTTAATGATGCAACCACATCATTTCTACAAAGCCAGATTGGTAATGAATCAGGCCAAAAGTTGTTTTTATTTTGTTCAGAGGTAATAATCTCATTTTTGGAGTGGTTCTGATTTTTCTCTGTAACGAGTGCCTTTCAAAGGCTCTATTGCTGCATTTCATGTATAGCGATTCTGTCATTGTGTATAGTTATTTTTCTGCCTTTTCAACAACATTGCAACAAAACAGCGTTTGTTTCTTTTGGCAAGTTGACCCAGCAAGTTTGGCTAAGTTTTGGGGCTGGGTAAGGAGCAGTTACAAGGAAGAAAATAAAGAACAATCCTAGGGACAGTCATTCCTTTTCACTTCATAAACAAGGGGCGGAGAATGTGGTGGGAACTAGAGGAGAGAGGAAGAACACTGTAGAAAAATAACTTTATCTTCTAAATGATTCAAATCTACCAGTTATATAATGTCAGGCTGCAAGGTGGAGTTCCCTCTAGATTCTCTGTCCATCAGGGAAAGGCTTTTAGTATCAATAACTTATCTCCAAAGGAAAACATGACTTTTTTTTTTTAAGGATTGTCCAGTGGAATTGAATCCAATGCTGCCATAAGGAAAGTAATGATGTCCTAATGTCTGCCATTTTAAAATATATGTTAACTTTATGTGGCTTTGGGATGTAGGACCATTAGAAATAAGTAAATAGCAGCCGCTAAGCACTGTACTGATATATAAATTCTTTTATATCTTGGACAAAAATAGATGAGAGCTGCATTAGGTATATAACTACAAATCAAGAGACCTCTCTTCTGACAGTGGCTGCAGCAGTAACTTTTTGTATCACCTTGTGCTACACACTTCTCTCTCTTTCTTTCTTTCTTTCTTTCTTTCTTTCTTTCTTTCTTTCTTTCTTTCTTTCTTTCTTTCTTTCTTTCTTTCTTTCTTTTTCTTTCTTTCTTTCTTTTTCTTTCTTTCTTTCTTTCTTTTTCTTTCTTTCTTTCTTTCTAATGCTTCCATCACTGTAGTGTCTGAATGCCTAAGCTCTCTGTTTTATGTTCTCAGTTTGGAAAATGAGAATATTATTATTTGCCTTACTCACAGGTGTGAGCATCATTTAGTTAATGTTTATAAAGTGGTTTGATAATGTAAAGCTCTATATAAATAGTAGGTATCACTTTGGCATTTAGATACTGTGGTGAAAAAATGCGTGAGGTAAAAGGTACATTGATATTTGTCAACTCAAAATAAAGATTTGCTATCATAGATTTAGAGAGAGAGAGAGTCTGTTATGGCAGGCATTGTCAGATGGAACTGTTATACATGGTCCTCCAAGTTCTCTTTCTTAGCATGTGAGCAAATGTTCAGTCTTGGGAGAACATGCTGTGTTGTTAGTTTTTTTTGAGCATGGTCCTGTTTAGAGGCGGAGGTCCTTGAAGAAGGGATGTTCAAGCAACAGGAGAATTGGCTCCCTGTCTTGGCTCTGACTAGAGTCAGGTCGTGAGCAGAGTTGCTCTTTGAGAAATGGGTGTTGAAGTTACTCTGAAAGATTGGATTGTCTGCATGCTGTGTAAACATCTGAGAAACCAGTCCTTAAATCTGCGTAAATAAACAAGTTACACTTAGAGTACACTGATTTCCCCTCTGTTGGGAAGCTGACTTGTGGGGACCTAGACATCTGTTACGACTCAGCAGAGAAAGGATGCTCATGTCAGGATGAAACAGTGGTAGTGGAAAAACAGAGAACAATAGATTTGATTTAAAATAATGCTGGAATTAAGTCAGTGCCCACCAGGTTTTTAGCCCTGATCATTCAAGAAGCGATGCTTTTAATGGGAGGTTTGATTAAATGAAAATGCCAGTGCCTTGGGATCCTGATGTCAGAAGAAGCAGGGCCCAGAGTTATGCAACTAGCAGCTTTAGAGATACTTTAGGAAGTGAGCATTTGAAAGACCAGACGTTGGTAGTAATGGTGCTGGTGGTAAACCCTGATCACTTATAATGAGAAAATACTGAGCATTAATCAAAAAAAATCTTTTGAGTTCCTCAGTAAAGACCATGATATAGACTTCTCCTTTAATTCACCCCACGATGGTATTGAATCAAAGTTGTTACTGGGTGATAGCTGTTTGGTGGCTAGTCTAAAATGAGCATGGTGGTCCCAGGCCACTTTTTAGTACAGTAACTCCTCACTTAAAGTTGCTGATGAATTTGAGAACATGCTCATTTAAAGTTGCGCAATACTCCCTTTTAATGTTTGGCAGTCACCTGGTTTGTCTACTACTTGCAGGAAGAGCAGTCTGTTGGAGCTAGCTGATGAGGGCTTGAAACCTGGATGGACGGGCAGTTCCCCCCAACATCAGCTCTCCATTCCCCATTAGTTCCCTGTGCGACAGCCTCCCTGCAGGCTATCGGTTGCTGGCAGGTCAGCTGTGCCTCCCCCGCACAGCCATGTGCTTCTCCTGCCCTCTGCCTTGGAGCTGCTCCATGGAGCCTCCTGCTTGCTGTTCAGGGAGGGAAGAAAGAGTTGCGCAAATGTCAGGGGGTCATCCTCCCCCATTCCTCCTGCACCCCGCTTACCCCATTTCCATAGAGCAGGAGTGGGACATGACAGGACTCGGGACAGAGGGAGCTTCCGTCTCAACTTGCTGATCTACTTCAAAAGGCAGTGTACCGAGAGTGAGGTCAATGTACTTAAAGGGGTAATGTGCATCTCTCTCTCTCTCACACACACACACACAGACACACAGTGTGTCTGCTTGCCATGCTGTCTCCCCTCCCTCCATTCGTGCTGCCTTGTAGAGCGTGAGGCTACATTAACAGCAATGGGTTAACCCTTGAGGTCTCATCTGATTGCTAGTTCATCATTTAGCAATAAGGAATTCCCTGGGAAATATCCCACCCTCTGACTCCTCCACTTCAACCAAGCTTCACCATCATGATCACTGTGTACCAGTATTAAACTGTTTGTTTAAAACTTATACTGTGTGTGTGTATATATCATATCATATATCGTCTTTCGTTTGGTGGAAAAAAAATTACCTAGAACCTAACCCCCCATTTACATTAATTCTTATGGGGAAACTGGATTTGCTTAACATCATTTTGCTTGATGTAGCATTTTTCAGGAACATAACTACCACGTTAAGTGAGGAGTTACTGTAGATAAGTGCGTTCACCACAAAAAATGCCACCTTATCTGGCACAGGTTTGGATCCTTGTTTCATGATTTTAAATGTATTTCTAATTCTTTAAAATATGCTTTTATGTTTGTGTTCAAAATTAAAACAATAAAAAAACAGTTATCAATTTTTTTCAGCTAAAGGCAAGGACTTTTACATGCCTAGTATCATATGCATATGGTACAGTGCCTAACGCAATGAAGCCCCAATTTTGACTTGACACTGCCTTATCAATGGACAACACCAGTTAAAAGTCAACCAGTGATAGCACATTGTTTATTTTCTTATGTAAGGACCTGGAATCACAGTTACAGACATTTTAATATATAAATGTGAACGATTTTTGTTAATTGAAAATAAGAAATCACAGGAATATACAAGTCTGTTTCATAGTAACAACATATGGACTCACCAAGCTGACCTTTGTTCACAGCATTGTGGAAAGGAAATGTAAAAAGCTTTACTTGCCAGGTGCCGTGCATTGGTATTTTAAATTCTGTACTTTACAGCTGGTTGGCCTGGAAACATGATGACTAACAATGCTGCTCTAGCCTCTATCACATTTTCCATCTATTGGTTGTCTTCTGGACACTGAGATGATCCGTAAGGATGTAGTGCAGAGAGAGAATGTTTAGGATGCATAGTATAAATGATATTGGGTGATCACCTGTGTGGAACCATTACCTTCTCCTGATCAGTCAAAAGTAGTACTTTTTTCTGCTTGTCACAGCCAATATTTGAAGAGACTGCCTTGGGAGGTTGAGATTCCAGGAACTGCAATAGATTCAAAGTAAACTCTTTGTTTGCAATTGTTTAACCAACTATGTATCCACTTCTCGCATTTCTCCAGCTTACTTATTAGAATGTCATGTGGGGCTGTGTCAAAAGCCTTGCTGAAGTCCAGGTGTATTATGTCCACCACATTCCTCAAATCAGTTAAAGAAGGAAATGAAGCTGGTTTGGCATGATTTGTTCTTAGTAAATTCATGCTGACTGCTAGTGATTACCCTTCATCCTCCAGGTATTTGAAAATTGAATGTTTTATACATTGCTCTAGTAGCTTCCCAGGTTCTGAGGTGAAGCTGACTGATCTATAGCTAGGGTGACCAGATATCCTGATTTTATAGGGACAGTCCCGATATTTGGGGCTTTATCTTATATAGGCTCCAATTACCCCCAACCTCCATCCCGATTTTTCACACTTACTATCTGGTCATCCTATGTGTAGTTCCCTAGCACCTCCTTTTTCAAAGATGGGCATGATGTTGTGCTGGAAGACTGGAGAAGGGCTCTCTCCTGTCATCCATGGTTTTGTAAATAATATTACCAGTGGCTCTAAGATTTTTTTCAGCTAATTCCATCAGTAACCTCAGGTGAATAGCATCAAGCACCACTGATTTGAATTCATTCAAATTTGTCGGAAGATCTCTGACATGTTCTTTACTTATTCCGATCTCCATCCATTCCTCTTTATTATCTATGGTAACTTTGCTTTTCATCCAGTCAGATGTTATCTTTTGTGAGAAGACTGAAGCAAAGTAGGCATTGAGCAGCTCTACCTTCCTATCGTCTTCCGTTACCAGCTCACCCTCTCCATTGAGCAGTGAATCCATACCGTCCTTGATCTTTCTTTTTGTCTGATCATATTTGATGAACCCCTTCTTGTTGTCTCTAACATTTCTTGCCAGATCTAACTCATTCTTTGCCTTGAGTTTCCTGAGTTTGTCCCTATATGCTTGCGCTATTCCCATATACTCTTACTTGGTGACATGCCCCTCCTTCCATTTCCGGTATGTATCCCTTTTGGTTTTTATACAGCTAAAGAGTTCCTTGTGCAACCACATTGGATTCCTGTGGCTCTTCTTATCTTTCCTCTGTGTCAGAATAGCTTGATGTTGAGCTTCTAGTATTACATTTTTTAAGAACTGTCCTCCCCCTTTGTCAGGGTTGCCTCCCCACTCTGAACTCTAGGGTACAGATGTGGGGACCCGCATGAAAAAAAGAAATAACCCCACCAAGCTTATTTTACCAGCTTAGATTAAAATGTTTTTCCCCAGAACACAACTTCTTCTGTATCTGGACCTGGTACACTGCCACCACCAAACTAGGTCTAGGGTAGTTTGGGGACCCTTCTTTCCCTTTTCACTAACCCCCCAAACTTCTTCCTTCTCTGGGAAGCTTGAGAGAAAAAAAAACAAACCTCCCCTGATCCTGCGAGACGTGCCCGATCCAAAACCAGGATCTTACACAATGAAAAACAAGCAGTCAGCTTCTTAAAAGAAAGATTTTAATAAAAGAAAAAAGAAAGGAATAAATCCCTTATAACCATCAATAGAACAGCATCTACCATAATCAACAAAAGGATTCAGAAACCAAACCTCTCCCCCGAGGCAATTTTCTCCCACAGTTGATATCTTTGCTGAAGCTTACAATATCAAGAAGCACCCAGCCAACACTCACCACTGAGAACCCTCCAAGTGATAAAAAAAAAGGTAAACTTACTAACTACAGTACTTGATAGAATCGTATAGTTATAGTGAAAGACATAGCTGTGTTCATCCCATAGCCGAGGTGAACAGAGAGAGACCCAGAGAGAAACTGAAACTTAAAATCCTTTGTCTCCTGAGGAATTCTCATTGGTCAATTGTCCACCTCTCAGGTTACCTTTAGCTTAACCCCTTACAGGTAAACACTAATTCTAGGCTACTTCACACTTATGACACGCTCCCCAAATCGCAAACAGTGTCGGAACATCACTGGGTACGATTTCTTTATGGAGCTTTAGGAAAAAACAGAATTAATAAAACACATGCACCTGTAAACATACTACTGGTTACAATAAACTAACAATAGGTCTCCTGAGGAATTTCTCATTGGTCAGTTGTCCACCTCTCAGGTTACCTTTAGCTTAACCCCTTACAGGTAAACACTAATTCTAGGTTACTTCACACTTATAACACCCTTCAACTCCTTTTCTTCCTAATAGGTCTTTCCATGGGACCTTGCCTTATATCTCTCTAAGCCAGCTGAAATCTTCCTTTCTGAAGGCTAGTATCCTTGTTTTGCTGTTCTCATGTTCTCATTTCCATAGGCTCTTGAATTCTATCAGATCATGATCACCTCCTCCCAAGCCCCGACCACTTTCACATTCACAATTAATTCATCCCTGTTGGTCAAAAAGAGATCCAAAATGGATGACCTTCTAATTGTTTCCTTAACTTTCTGAATCAGAAAATTTATCTCCTATTCGCACTAAGACTTTTCAGGATGTATTACGTTTTGCTGCAATAGTCTTCGAACAGATATCAGGGAAGTTAAAATCCCTCATTAATACTAATTCATGTGTGTTAGCTAATCTTGTTACCTCCTTGTAGAATGACTCATCCATTTCATCTTCCTGAATTAATGGTCTATAGAAGATCCCCACCATAACATCGCTACTGTTCTTTCCCCTTGTTATCTATACCCAGAGACTCTCAGCAGGTCTGTTGCTCACTTCCCCTTTGGACCTCAGAGTAAGTGAATACATTGTTGACATAAAGCGCAAACATTTCCTCCTTTTTTGCCATACCTATTCTTTCAGAACAAGCTATATCCATCAATGCTGGTACTCCAATCATGAGAGTTATCCCATCAAGTCTCCATAATACCAATTAAGTCATCATTTTCTCCATAAGACTTCCAGATGCTCCCCACTGCTTATACGCAACATTTCCATCTTATCTACTTCCAACCTAAACCAGTTTACTTCCATCTACTTTCTAAGCTGCGAGGCAGCATCTAGATTTAACAACACGAAGCTGGAGATCTGAGTGTACTTGTGACCAAACAGGCTAAAATATTGTGCTTTCTCCCACAGCAGAGATACAAACATGCTGGGTGGTAATAGTGACAAGATAGAACCCTGCAGAACCTCTTGCTTTAAAGCCTCCGAGTGTACTTTTCTAGTGTTTAAATCTCTCAATTTAAAGACTTTGTAATGTGCACTTTAAACCTATGCCTTGAATTGCCAATATAATGGCACATTACTCAGACTCCCTTCTGGTAGGAATCTAACTTCATGCAACAATACTTTTCTTCACTTGACTTGGAAAGCCTCCTATACTTTATAGTTTGAATCTCTGTTTCATGCTCTCTGCATGCATGTGGTCATTGGTTTTCCTTGAATTAAAGGTCCTCTGAATAGCTCCAAATCTGTGGTCTCTGGTCCTTTCATCTTGTCAACATCATGCCTAAAGACATGTATTCTACAGATTCAGTAGAATCTGGTTGGCTGCACAAAGTATGTTAGTGTTGAGAATGTAAATTATGAAATCAGTCATTACAATAAAGGTTAATGTTACTTTTAGCAATGATATTTGATAGCTGTTTTCTCTTGGGGCATATAATCTGGATTCAGTCTCTTGCTTATTATGTACAGTGAGAGCAACATACTACCCTGAAGCACAGATAAAATTTGTTGCAGATAAAGGAAAGGCTCAAGATTGTTTTTATAAAGAACTAATAAATAAGGCTAAAGAATCACTGTTCCCTTTCTTCCAGAGGTTATGAAAAGACTTTTACATTTAGGTAGGTTTTCATCCTAGCTATGGGCCTGATATAGAACGTTTACTACGGGGAAGGTATAAATCACACTTCTCATGGTAACAGCTAAAACCCTGTGACAGGAGGGAGTCTCAATACAATCAAGTGACACTCTGAATCAGCATTCTCAGTAGCCCTGGCCGCAGCCCATTTCCAACCAGCTCTGCTCGTTTTGAGCCACACTGCTCTGCTGCAGCCTTGTCCCCAGATGGATTTATCCACAAACTAAGGTCTCCGTCGGCTTATACAGGAAAAAAAATGCATAATTGCTAGGTGAGTCTGGCCCTATACCTACTTCTTAAACTCAACTACTCCCAAATATGATTTGCGCCAAAGAGATATACTTGAAAACATTTGCGGTAGGTAAGATGCTATACCATATTGTATATACTAAACTATACAAAAATATACATATTTACTCCTACCACTACTAGCAGTATTTTTTCTTGATATCTTTCAGTCAGGAAGCTACTCAGTTGTGGTTTTTTAAAAAACTCTTTTGTGTTTTTAAAGGGAAGGAACATACAATACATTTCTGTAATTAAAATCAGCAGATAAAACTGCAGTCTGTTTAATTAGATTTGTTTTCTGTACAGTTCAGTACAGTTTATTTTTAAATAACATTTTGATGGCCTGAACTTGATGGCAAAGGTTGATCAAAAATCTGGAGAAGAAAAATGTGATCCATACTGAGATCTCAAATGGTCTCAAAAATTTGACTCAGATGAAACAATTAAAAAAATGCATCGTATTTTATTATTTTGTACCTAAATGTGCTTTTGTATGACATAGATTAAATGAGTGACATTATGAAGTACAGAATAAACCAGTAGCATTAACTGATCCCCACTCATCTAGAAGCAGGACTTTATATGCTACATGTTTAGACAAGAGGAATTTGTATATTGAGATCTATTCCTCTAAACTCAGACTTCACTGAAAGAGGATTATATTTTATAGCTACAGTTAATATATGTATATATGTAGCAGTACATCTGCTTGGTCCCTTTCCAGTCATTGTTCTATTGAAATGTTGGCTCCTGTACCTGCATGAGCCAAAGGACAGTCAGGGCTTTCTTATGTCATAGAGATCTGCTATTCTCTCCATTCTGAGAAATGCAGGGTCAATTCACGTGCTAAAGATGCTTATTTCCATGGTGCTCAAAAGTCTGCAAAGGATTAGTATGTGGATGAAAACCTTTCTGGATCAAAGACCAGTGTAAGGCAAAAATATTTGCAATACAAATATAAAAAGCATAAAAATTCCTTTCAATTTTGAGCCCCCTTGTTACTGGCCTATCACCCTGAGAAATCAGTTGTCGAAATTAAGGTGATGCCATTGATAAAGCCCACAGATGCTAACTCACATCAAATGCCTTTTACATCCATATTTTACATTAGATGAGATGTGAGTAACTGATCTGGATTTAAAAAACATAAAATAGTCCTGGTTTATGAGAATGGTTTGTGAACATTTCAGTAACCTTGATCTGAGTTGAAAATTAGTAACAAAATACACAAGTGGGTGATGATTGTTGTTTTGAGGTTTCATTGTTATTACTGTGCATAGTTTCGTTGTCCAGGTCTCTGTGGTTCTTTAGTGCTCCACAGTACAAGCTGGAGAGATTCGTCTCAAAGAGAGCAAAGGTTAGAGGATTCCTTAGCAATAAGACTTTCTATATTAATGGAGCAAAACAGCTGGCTGTAGCCAAATGAAAGGGATCAAAATGCTTTATAACAGTTCTCGCCAACAAAAATGAAGTGTAACCTTCAGTGATTGGGGCTGGAGCCATGTCTGTTGTTAACTTGGAACAAATGAGGCACTGGGTTGAAGCCTTATATTTTCATTACAAAGAAAAATTCAATTACTATTATGACACAGATCCTAATGCTTATTTTTTCTCTTTATAGCTCATACTACGAGATGCTACAAATCTTGTCCCTATTACAAGAATAAAACAAGGTAACTTGTGTTTTTTCATGTTTTCCCCCCCTTGAACACAGATATCTCACAAAAAAGTATAAATGAATGAAAAACAATACATTTACTATGATTAATATATGCAGAGTCTAGTGAAACTTTCCCTTCAAACCAAAATCAATGGAACTTCACAATCAAAATTGTGAATTTTTATTACAAAAGTAGTTAAACTATGTTTGCTCTTCATTTTTTAAACTGAGCTGTTTTGTTGCATCATATGCAACCACTTCATTGAATCTTTTGCTGAGTAGCTACCAATTCTAGTTTCTGGTAGTGTCTGTCTTTAAGGTTACTATGTAAACCATATTGATAAAGGTAACCAGGTGTGCCGTTCTCTCTGCCTTGCATCCCCTAGCTGCCAGGTATGAAAAGAAGCAATGTGTGACATGAGTTAAATTTGTACTATCTAGTGAGATATTTACAGTACAGAATCATGCACTGATCAGTTCTTCATAAGCTTCAAATTATATTCTGTCCCTCAGCACCTAGTCTTGGGTTTTCTCCATTTGCTGCCCTCCTTCAGGATTTCTTTCCATTCTTTATATAGACATCTCCTGTGTGTTTTGAAAATTAGATATTACTAAGGCTTTACTTTTCTGAATGTTACCTTAAATCTTACAATGCAGAATTTGTTGAGCTAGATATAATCTGCGTGCTCTACTCAAACTGCAAAGTCCATTCCCTGCTGGCATCCATGCCAACGTGACTACTCTTTGCTACTGTGTATATAGTGTTCTCAGGTAGATAACATGCCATTCATGAATCCAGTTGCGGACCATAATGTTCTAGACTGTGGTCTGCAGCCTCCCTCATATGAAATCTAGAGTTCTAGCCCTTGGAGGCAGCAGGTTCCAGCAAACAAAGTCCCATTTTCATCTAAATAGCCTTTAGTTAGCTAAATATAAGCATTGCACGTTAGAGCCTGTAGTCTCTGCACATTGTAGGTGACACTCTGCAAATTAGATGCAGCCTCGAGGCCCCTAATGTGTTGTCAGTGTGAATCAGAAAAAATTGCCTGCCTCTTGTATTCTGTTTTCTTGCCCAGTGCTATAGTAAAATCCACAATCAGTGTGTCATACACACTAATCCATATTCCCTTCCCTGTACACTTCTGTAGGCTTAGAAGAACAATGTTACAGATATAGAACCATAGACGTAATAACCAGCGTTGAGTCAATGTTGATAGCACGTTTCTATTGTTATGAAGAAGCTTGACTTTATCCAGCCCTAGCTTAGTATTCACATATAAGCGCAAGCACAATTATGACAGTTTTCAGAATATTTCTTCCACAAGCAATTCACTAAATACAAAAGTTATTAGCCCAGATGTTAGTTATTTCTGAGCTGTGTGTGGGGATGAAACGGGCAGAGTACTTCTTGAGTAGTTTTAGATGAGCAAAGGTATTCCCTAAAATTTAAGAATGAGTTGGGAAAAACTCAACAAATATTTTTAACATCCAGCTTCAGGGCAGAGGATGTTTAGAAATTTGTTCTAAAAAAGCCTGTGCTTTCAGTGTGCTTTAGACCAAAATAAAGGTAGAGGGAAGGCTCTTAGGAAAGAAATGAAAGGAGCAAATGAAAGCATATCCAGGTATGGATAGTGCTGTCTTTCATCAGGACTTCAGTGAAGAGTCTCAGCAGAAACTGATAAACAACAGCCAGCTACAGTCCAAGTGGAAGAGAGGGAATATTGGCCTCTGGAATGTATTTACCAAGAAAATGCTAAGGTTGCACAACTGCATTTCTAGAAAAAATGAGGGAGAGATTTTTCCCCTCCTTAGTTGTATTTTTACAGAACATAATCATTGCACAGTTGCTTTTATTTCTGCAACTTTGAAATAGTGGTGTTTAAAATTGGAAACCCCATTTTTGTTATTCAGTGGACCTATGTTATATAAAGATTTCTGTGATTAAAAATCTCATCTATCTTGATGTCCTGAGAAGTTCGTGGGTCTGAAGATGACTTGTGAGAAATGCTAACATGGAGAGTTTAAATAGAAAGTTTTGTGCTATCTTTTCAGTGGTGTCACTTCCAGGGATTTTGAAATGTTCCAACATGATGAGTCTTCATCACTATGTCAGTGTGTCTCCACTTCCCCTGGGAAGGCTTTGGTATCTGGGCTTTTATAGATTAGTAACCCCCCTATAGGGTGTGCCTATGACAAATGTGAAATAATATTTCTTGTTAAATTTAGTTTTCTGTAAGTACAAATATTTAGCTTTACCTGTATGGTTTCTAAGTTGAGAAGGACAGAAAAATAAATATGTTCCAAATGACTTCTTCCAAATCTTTTATATTTCCAATATGTGTTCCTGGAGAAGAAGTTGTTTTCAGAAATGGCATCTTGCACTTGTTTTCCAGATGTTTAAGTAATGTCACTTTTTTTATTTCAGAGAAATAAAAATTCCATGTGTCCATAAAATAGAGTAGACTGTGAAATGGGTTAATTAGTACCATGTGTGAATAGTCTCAAACTGACATGCTCGCCATACATTGGGATTTGAAGCATGTGAAAAACATCTTTAAGGGACCAGCTCTTGGAAATTTGAAACTGCAAATTTGCTTAGAAACAGAAATACAGGAGCTTATTTAATATGTTTTGAAAATGATTGTATTTACATTTAAACCAGGAGCTCCCCAAGTCAGAGAAATGTTAAACACACAAA
Source organism: Dermatemys mawii (assembly GCA_007922305.1). Taxonomy (NCBI): domain Eukaryota; kingdom Metazoa; phylum Chordata; order Testudines; family Dermatemydidae; genus Dermatemys; species Dermatemys mawii. The sequence goes on from ML677351.1 coordinate 23,997,950, forward strand.
TATGTAAAGAGGACAACACATGAACTAAGTAAAAATCTGAGGTTTATTCTGACAAACCAGCCATAGGACATTTGGCCCTTTTCATTTTCAGAACACTTCATAAACATAGAGCCTCATCCTATATATTTAGCACATTTAAGCTCAGTGGAAGTTTTGAGTGTGATAGGAATGCTGGATCGGGCCTGTTAACTGATGAATCCTCATCAGTCGTAAGTGATAAATTTGTATTATTGTCCTCATTTTACAGATGGGTGAAATTTAAGCAGAGAGAGAAATTTAAGCCCAAGGCCACAGATGGAAGTCAGTATCAGAACCAAGTTTAGAGCATTGTAGTTTTTGGCTCCCATTTCTGCATTCAGATCACTAGAATACATATTCCTGTCATGTGGTCAGGATTTAGCTCTTTATTTTACTTATTACATGAAGTCCTTGCTCTGGGTTCAAACTTGTCAGTTAGACACTGGCTTGAGTTTGGGATGATGTGGAATTGTACTGCCCTAGTGGAAGCTCAGTAGCACATTCTTATGTGGTTTGTAAGCAAGCATGCTCCAGGAAGCAGTTACATAGCCTATGTCTAAACATACGGTAGTGTTTAGAGTACAGGCACTACGCACGTAGCCAGACTCAACAGTAAAAGGCGGGCTTCATTCACACTTGTTGCTAGTGTGTGTAGCTATATGCCTCAGTGAAAGGCTTCAGCAGCAGGGAGGGAGCATGTAGAGGCTCTGGCAGCTATCTGCTGCCAGAGCCGTTTCCCTCTGCCTCCCCATTGCCAGAGTCTCTCTTCTTTGCTGGAGCCTTTTTGCTGCAGCAGGAAAGGCCTCCGGCAGCAGGGAAAGGCTCCAGCAGAGGGGAAAGGCTCTGGCAGCAGGACACAATTGTGGGAGGCACTGCTTCGGCTGACAGAGCGCCTAGGTAGGGTACATTTGGTGATTCAGGCATGGAAGGCACTTGTCTAAACCATGTCTCACCACCTACTGTGCTGTTTATACCTATCCGGCAGGTAGTATAGACGTACCCTAAGATTGTAAGCAATTTGGAACTGTCTGTTCTGTGTTTGTGCAGTCCCTAGTACACTAGGTCCTGATCCATAACTTAGGCTCCTAGGCGCTATGGTCATCCAGATAATAAGTAATAATAATGGTGCATGGTGCACCTTTTTAAAGTTCTCCCAAGCATGCAGATGAACCACACCTGTTGACACTCTTTTAAGTGGGTGTGTGCAGCATGCATTCTCCTCAACTGCTGGCCAGTGCAGACAGAGGTTTCTGTCCTGAAGCACAAGATCAGTCTTTACTTACCCATTTTATCTAAGGTATTTTAACTGCAGATATTTCATATGCTTTTCTTAGAAGATGCTATTATGCCACTTTTAACCTTTAAAGTAAGTAATTTGTATTGAAAGTTCCATATTAATTAATATTTGTGATGCACCCAAAATGAAACATAAGAAGGGGGATTAAAAAAGATTAGATGTTTGTATAATAGAAGCATAATATTCAGTTACAACAGGTAAGATAAAATAGGGATATCAGACCTAGTTCTTCAGCGCATAAACCGATCAGTGAATCCAAGGTAAAGAACAAAGTTTCCCACATAAACATGCTATGGTATGAATATCTATTGTGTGATTTCACACCATCCTCAGAAGCATCTGATACTGGCCACTGTCAGAAGGGCTATAGGACTACAAAGAACATTATTCCTGTGTGGCATTTTTTATTGTGTTTCTATAAATATTTGTTCTCATGCTGAATTAAAAATATCTATTACCATTGCTAATAAATACTACAAAAACCAAAATCCTAAATATTAATTTGAATGTTTTGTTTAAATTTTGACTGCATTCAAACTCCTTTTCCACTAATATTCTAGTGCATGGGGATTCTGCAAGGAATATTTGTGGTAACAATAAATTTTAAGCAAATTTTGCAACAATCAAATTTTGAATTTGTAATTGAGTATTTGAACCAAAAACCTGATTCTTAGAATTATCCTTATCCAGCCATCTGAAAGAAACATACAATGAGTCCTACATTGTCTAATTAAAGCAACTAGAACTTTGAAATTGAATACTTGCAAAAAACTGCTAGCAAATGAGATGCAGATTAAGAAATAGTCACAGAAAAAACTAGTAAAAACAGTGAAACATCTCAAATTATTAATTATGAATTTTTCACCCAGCTCTACCTTTTAAAAATACTACCACTCCTAACATTTACTAGACATGTTCCAGTGTATCTTCAGGGTCATATGAATGGTAGGGGTGATGGCAGGTGAGTGGGAGCATACAAATAGCAGTAGTCTCCTGGCCAGACATATTGGTTAATATTGTAGTGTCTCGTTAAATCACAGACATTTTCTAGGGATTTTTTAAGCTCTTTCAAATCTCATTAGCTCTAAGTTCTACAGTTCCTGAAACTGGTCCTGTGATATCTTGAGTATACAGCAGTGGTTCTCAACCTGGGGTCTGGAGCCCCAGAGGGGAAGGGATGTGAGCAGTTTTCAGGAGGCTGTCAACAAGGCCAGTGTTTGACTCACTGGAGTCCAAGGCAGAAAGCCAAAGCCCAAGGCCCACCGTGCGGGGCTGAAGCTGAAGCCTGAGTAATTTAGCTTCACGGAGCTCTTTGTGGCATGGAGCCCCGAGCAATTGCCCTCCTTGCTATTCCCTACTGCTGACCATGGATTTTTTTATAGCATGTTAGCGGGAGCGTGGCTCAGAAAGAGAAAGGTTGAAAGCCCCTGCATATAGAGTATAATTTTCTCAAAGAAAATCAATCTAATGTTGATGGCATGAAGAATGACATTGGGTGTATGGGAAAGATTTGGAGTTAGGGGCTGTTTAGAGAAGAGAGAACTTGCAAACCCTTAGATAGGTTTGAGATAATGTAAGAAAATATGAAGCTGATATATCAGAGCTACTAAACTGAATAAAGAGGTTTTCAGAATATTCAAAGTCCTCTTGTGTGTGTTTTTTTGTTTCCTGACTTATAATTTGTAAATTTCTCTGATAATGCACTGTTGCTGTTTCCACAGTAATTCAAAATGTCACACGTCGGATTCTGCCTAAAACCACGGACAGGCCTCCCCTGGCAGGAGCAATACTAGGTGACTAAGACATTCCTTACTTCTCTGGCCAATAGATAAAGAGCTGTGTAAATCCTTTTACATTTCCTGTCCTTTCTAGTTCTTTCTTTCTTGAGTTTGATTCAGATGTTTTTTTATTATATCTTATAATAATGGTGGTGGGGGAGAGGATGCACTTGAAGTATAAAATTGACTGTTCCATGTTCAGAATATTTTAAAGGACTTCTTGCTACTATTTTATCAAAAAGAGTTCTTCTGTACTGCAGGGGAAGAGAGAGAAGTGATTTTGCAGAGGGACTCTTGAGGTGTTAAGACGTAAACATAGGCTGGGCTCCCTCCAGGTGTGCATTAGGTCATAGGTTTCCAACCACCGCCACATATGCCTGTACTGATACTTCAGGATTTTATGAATGGTATACTAAGTTTCCACACTCCACTGTATTACTGAGATCTGTGCTAAGCCCCAGTGCATCACAGCTTCCTTCATTACCGTCAGTTGTCTGGTCTGAAGTAGAGCTTGAGTAATTGTGTATCAGGTTAGAGCACATAGGTAGCAGTCAATAGATGGTACCAACTTAATATAGTAAATGGGTACTCTTGTCTGAAAAGATTGGGAACTACTCTGCTTAAAATAACTGGAAACAAATTTATCCCCAGTGTAATGCCACTAAACTCAGGAATGGTATGTGAAAGAGCCTTACAAGGCATGTTTGGCCTAACTTTCATTCTGTGAGCTTGAGTATTCTAAGCACAGTCAAACAAATCCTCATTAATCACAAGACTGCCATGCAATCAAGATATGTCCAGTTAGAATACACATGTTTTAATGCTGAATATAACATCTCCGCCTAGTCTAATATGTAATTGGTTTCCGTGGCCAGTGATACTATAACAGCGTCAATGCACAGGGGGAGGGAGGGAAGGGAAGGAGCAACAGCAAATGGGATTAATGATTAGACATTTACAAAACAGAGCTAATTTCTTCCCTCTGATAGTCATGCTCAGTTCTCAGTGGCTCAGAGTGGACATCTCTGAGGGAAGATTACAGCTCACCGTGTTTTGAATGAATGGCTCACTTACCTTTATGTGTAGTGCACTTTATCATTCCAGGTCTCAATGAAACACCACAACAGAAACTCCCTAAACCTGAGACACTGGGCATATCTGAAACACTAAAGAAAAAACTGGGTAAGTAAACATCACGTATATTACGTTAATGTGGTTGTTGAGCGGCATCAGAAGAAATGTATTTTGGTGTGAGAATGTACATTCAAGCAAAGCCTCTTTTCTTCCTTTGTTTTGAGCATTTGTTCAGTCATGTGTGTAAGTAGATGTCCAATTTTGCACGGTTTTGAACACCAAATACTAAGAAAAGACATTTTTAAAACAATGCAGGTTTCAGAGAGCTAATCACCTGTGGTTATTGGGTGTGTGGTGAAGGCAAGACCACAGTTCCCTAAAGCATTTGATTTCACGTGTTTGTTCATTTTGGATTGTTTTGGCAAACTACAGCAGGAATAGAAATAAATGTAATCAGAGGCAGAGCAGATGTATCTCTGGTATTTACAGTCTAATTTATACCTTTTTAGTGACAAATGAAAACCAAACATGGCCTGCGGAATCCAAAACACCAAAAGTGCAAGAAATCTCCCCACGGCCCTTCCCAGGTAAATATAGATCTGTTTTAGGTTTATATTTTCAAAGGGTGCCTGTTAGTAAATCAGTAAAGACATTTAAAATATAATAGAACTCGTTGCTGTAAACCAGCACTGAGGGACATCTTTACATGTCCATTTCATCCGCAAAATTTCAGAGTTCAACAGTCTCCTTTGCACAGAGTGTAACTCTTGACAAGCTCAATTGTGAGAGGTCTTTTTCTGGATTGGTGGGGTTTAACAGGATATTGTCTCTTTTTAGGGGATGGAGGAGGGGGGCATGCCTGAGAGGTGGGGAAATGCATCATCTGTATGGGACGGTAGGGCTATGGTAAATCATTGGTTTACTGGGGGAGGATATATATAAACCCTCTCCCTCCAGCCTTGAGCCCCTCTGAAGTCTGGATTAGCAACTCAGTCTCTCCCACCCCTGGGATGAGCTTTTTGGTGTGCTGTGGGCATTATTCTAGTCACCTTTTTGGAAACTGGAAAGGATTTTTCCCCTCACTGCCAGTTTCGGTGGGTTGGGGTTTTTTGCCTTCCCCACAGTAGGGACCTGATGGATGGGTGAGAAGATACAGTTCAATGCTGCAGTTTAGTAGGTGACAGGTATCCAGTGCATATACTTGTTCCGGAGGGGATTCAGTTCACTGATAAACCAGAATTGGAAGTGGATTTAGGAGAATGCTTCCCCTAAAGAAGCTGGGGGTGGGGATTGGGGTTCCTACTGTCTGAGGAGATAACCTGCTTTCCCTAGCTTTCTTAGCTCCCTAACTCTCATATGAAAGGAGGGTTATGGGATCCCAGTAAAGGGCTGGGGGACCAGCTATAGGGTGGAGAAAGATTGCTGACTATTCTACACTAGCTGGAAATGATTAAGGAAGGAATCCTGACCTGCACTGTATGGATTATTGCCAGATGAGAAGTTAATAAAGTTGCAGCCTGATTAAATCATGTCTGTCTTCTTACATGTCAGTATAGATGAACTCAATAGCCGTTTTAGGATTTGTGCTGCTCAGCTGAGAGCATTTCAGAGCTGATCTTTCCAAAGAGGGTACTGTGCACTACACATTAATGCTCTCACCTAGTATCAGCAGTAACCCATTGCTAGAATGAGTGTAATTGAGGTGGGTGGTAAGGTCAAAGATTCGAATGAAATGATTGCAGCGGTTACTCTATATCAGAACTGCAGGTGGTAGCAATATAATACACTACAGATGGATTTGATTAAGTTCTCTTCTGAAAGTGTGCCCCTTGTCCCCAGGCTGCTGCTGGGCTTAAAGCCTACAGTTGCTGCTGCTCTAGCTCCTTGTAATAGAATGTACACTGTGCAGTGTGGTACACTGGACTAGTTGACACCCTTATATTTTTATAACTGTACTTGAATTTCTATTTTCTGTTTTGGGGCAAAGTCTAGCGAGAGAAATGTAAGTGAACTGATGATGCCCTTGGTAAAAGCATTTGGCCACCTTGGTCTGGAACTGGTCTGTGTTGCACTCTCTCTCACTTTATAGTGCTCCATTCATTTACTTGGCTGTGAAAGGGTGGTGAAAAAAGACTATGACTGCAATACCCTTTGACTCACATAGAAGATACAAAAAATGACATTTAAAAATAAGAGCTTGACCTTGAAAAACACTTCTGTGAGTGACATACTCTTCTACTAGTGGTCCTACAAAAGTGAATGGGACCATTTATTTATGTGGATGAGGGTTAAGGATTAGGTCCTAAATTTTTAACCATTTTGATCAGTGCAGTTGTCTAACGTAGCAAGATGTTCTGCCTACAATTATGGGTGATAAAATATCAGTATTACCGAAAATGGCATCCATAATCACCTGATAATTAAGAATACACAAGATTAAAATTGGGTTATATATGTGAAAGTAGCAAAATTAGCAAATCCAATCCCATCTATCAGTATGTATGTCAGGTATTGGGTGCATCACAACCACACACGAAAAAAACCCCAACAAACAAAAAAACCTTTAGCATTTGTGTGTACATTCCCACAGGATAGAGGCTTGGGCTGGATTGTGTCTCTAGTGTTAAATAATGGGGAATAAAATTTCATTTTATTGTGTATGGATTTACACTCTAAGATCCCACAGCATTACAATAAAACTGTACCTCTTTCACATTATCTGGTCTGTTTATATAACTGAAGAAGGGCCTGATTCTTCTCCCATTAAAGTCAGTTGCAAAACTGACTACATTGGTGTGGATCTGGACCACAAAAGAGGCAAGACAGAAGCATTGAAATGAACAAGAAGTTTAGAAAAGTAATTGTTTGAAGAAGATTTTGCTTAGGTTTAATATAGTTAGAGTATAGTCTTTTTGTCACTATTCCACTTTGTTCATAATATATATCCTTACTGACCAAGCGGAATATATGGCCAAATCCTACTTGTCTTGCTGATTGACTTCAAATGAATGGAAGTACTTGCATGAGTAAGAGGCACAGAATTGAGACCTTAAATCTCTCACTGCTTGTTGTATACCAGAGTACAAAGAGGCACCATTTTACAACTGATCAGACTAGCTCAATTTTCATTATTTTTTAAAGATCTCTAACTCTATTCTCATGAGGACATAGAATTTCTATTCTGCGCTTAAAATTTCTGACCCAGTAAATGACTTGAGAGTAGGGCAGGCCCATTTATTGAAGTTAAAAATTCAATTTATTTTGTGGGACTTTTAACAAATATTTTTATAACAGTATAGAATGTTGAATATTATGGACAATAAATACCTTGGATTAGCGACAACTGAAGTCAGTCCAGTATGGAGATTGAAAATTGAGTGGTTCACCAGACTTCTGTACTCCTGGAGCGTATGTAGGGAACAAAAGAAATTTAGGATGCAGTAATGCAGAAAAAATGTGTAAGGATTGCCAGGTGTCTTCTGGATGAAACTATTATCTTTTAGTCTCTAAAAGTGTTTGCAGATTTCTTATTCTACAACCTCCAGGTAAGACAATTGCCAACTTCCAATCTGTACTGTGACAGAAAAGTCTGCTTTTCAGTGGTTCTTTATATTCATCCAAATGTGCTGAAAGGAAAAGTAGGACACTTCTGCACATTGGCATTAACCATAGCTGTTCAGGGTACGGATACTGAATGCTTGATTTTAACTAGAGTTGGATGCATAAAACATATTCAGTGACTATTCTTTTTAAAATAATTAGTTTTTACTGTTTTGTTCCTTTTTGTACTCAATTCTCACATATATTTTAGTAAATGAGTTCAATAGTCAGAGTTATTGCAGAAATAACTTATAAATGCATATTGCAAATATTTAGAGAAAATATACTTTCTCAAATCTATACGTATTTATTGGATCTGGAGATTCGTCCTAAGATTTATATGTATCCAATCAGGAAACGGGGAGGGGGAAAAGTGGCCTTGTGTGTCCCATCAAGACATCTCAGATGTAGAGAACTGAAAACTGGCTACTCTTTTGTGAACAAACTAGACTCAGAATTATTCACAGAAATTATCTGGTAAATAATTTTGAATAATAAATCCATTCAAGAATAATTGATCTGTATGAAAAATGACCCATGAACAGAAAAGAAATGAAAGATTCTCAAATTATTTGTCACAAAATACTTGCCCATTTCTATTTTTAACCAAGTGACAGCAGATATTTTTTAAACTTTATTTAGTGTTGTTGTCATTCTTAATACTTGAATACTTCAGCAGTCATTTAACTTTGAAATAATCATTTCAACAGGTAATTTTTAAACAGTTTAACTTTCCATGGTGTGTATTTTGTGCTGACAGTTTTGAGCATCAGAGGATAAAATCCTTATCTACATCTTTTTTTATGTGCTTATCAGATGCATATCTCATTATCTAACAGGCTGGTTGATAGACCATTTCCACTTGTGTCCTTTAAAAATCATGAGATCTACAACAACTTCCTATCGCATGAAGAGCCCTTCTTACAACAAAGTCATACCTCCAGATTTATAATTCAGTGGGAGAGGTAGAGATTCCAAAAATATCACAGCTTTGTAGATACTCAGTTTTTGAATCAGAGTATGCAAAGTCATGCAACTTGTGTGTAGCTCCTGAGGTTTCAGATGATATGTATCTTTGCTAACTCTTATATCATGGTAAATATATTGCACTATTCCTTATTCAACTTTTCCTAGTGTCTCAAAGAATAGCTCGCTCGCTTGCGCTCTCAAACAACCTCAGCTGCATCCACTTAAATTCCTTTGTCTATTAAATCAAATCCTATGCATGGCTTTCATGCATGTTGTCTTGCATAAGCAGATAGGCATGCAGCTCATATATATGCCAATCCTTTATTTCTTCTGTTCATTTTTCAATCCTTTGTATAGTTCTTTGATTATGAAAATTGTGTGTCAAAAAAGAAGTCATAAGAACACAGTTCAAGAAATCTATCTTTTCACGTTCCGTGCTCTACTCTCACATAGATGCTTTATATATAGATTACGTATGTTTGTGTATGTGTACTAAATACAAAATACTGCCTTTTCCCAACATTGTACAGTGTGCCATGTATTAACTACTGTTGTCCATCAGAGGTGGTTATATATATATTTTTTTTACTTTTATGGACTTTTTATTGTGTATTGCTAGCAGTGTTTTACAAGCTGTGGAAACACGTACAATGAAGATAATAAGATCCTTGCACCAAACATCTTGTAATCTAAATAGACAATGAACAAATGAAGGGTTAGGTTTGGGATATAACAATAAGCAGGATAACTGTGTTGGTTAGTTGACTGCCCGTTTTGTTAGCTCCCTGAATTTTGTTTGTATTTTTGGTTTATATTTTAGTCATCAAAACTAAAAATGCTATTCTACCAGAAGGGTTAGGGTTTTTCGCTGTTTTCGGCATCCAGGCATCCCACCATTTTCTCATTTGCATCTCTCTTCCCATTTGGCCTAAGATGCCATAGAGAGACTGTTCTATGATCTGATCTCTTCCATGCCTCATTTCTCAGTATTTTCCACTTTGGAATTTTTTTTTCTCTTAACACTACAACCGATATTTCTTAATACTGTCTTACGTCTCCTCATCCTTTCAGTTGCATTTTTTGAACAACTAGTACATTCTCCTCTTTCATAAGTCCCAACTGAACTCCACTTGAAGTCAGTAAGAATCTTTTCATGGACTTCCATGGGAGGTGGATCAAGTCAACAGTTAGCAGGATCTTTCCATTTGCTCTAAGACTCGGGAGAATTGTCTTTGAATGACATCACAAGTTATGTATCAAAGTGGATATGCTGTTTGATATGAATAACTCTCTTTAAGTCTCCTTTCCTAATAAATGTTCTTGGTCTAATTACCCAACAGAACACCTTCAGCAGTGAGAATGATAATAATACATTGCTCTTTTCATACAAAGTGTTTGTGAAGTTTGAAAAGTGATAAATAAAACTTGCAACATCTTGAGATGGGTAAATATTTTAATAACTATTTTACAGATAGTAAAACTGAGGCACAGAATTTAACTTGCCCATGTTTCACAGTGAGTTATCACAAAAGCTTCTGGACATAAATCTCCCCTGCTCTGACCACTAAACACACTCCCTTTATTGCTGAATTCCTTCTGCGACTAAGAGGAATTCTGGCAAAGGGGTTATCCAAAAAACCACAAACAAACTCTGCATCTGGGAACTCATTATGTATGTGTATTCAGAAGAAACCGTATTTTCCATTATTTCAGAGATAAATAGGTAGGTTATTTCAGTCTGCAGTAGTCCTCTGCACTTGCTTGTACTTATAATAGAAAATACATTAAAATCTTGGTGCAAAACTTGCTAAAGTATGTAATGAGTTTCTTTAGAGACACCAATGTAATTGCATACCATGACATTAAGCAGCCTTATCTCACTCAATTGTGTTAACCTTTTGCTTTGTAGCTACCATTGAATCAGTTCAGGAAAGCATTAAACCTACCATTTCTGCTGCCCCAGAAAAATCAGAGGCTTCTCCAGGTAAAACCATCTTTTTCTCAAAGTTAATTTTAACCCTTAAGCTTGCTGCTCCCTGAACTCCTTTTATTACAAAAAAGGCCTGAGTCTCTGCTGCATGCAATAGAAAAACATCAAATTATTCTGTTTGTGGACAAATCTGAAATGCCTTAGCTTATTATATACATTGTTCAGCTAACTTGGCTGTCAGCTTCAGATATTAAATGAAAAGGCAAAACAGCTCACCCCTTAAAGAAAACGAACTCCTCAATGAATTCATAGTGTGTTTTGCCCATTGTTTATATTTCTTTTGAACCATACAAAATGCTCATCTTTGAAGTACTACAGAAAAGTACAGTGTTTTCTTTAATTTTCTTTCTATCCCTCTTCTCAAAGACTTTTTATCACAAGCTTTCAGAAAGCTAACTTCCTTGATCTGTTTCTCTGTAGGGATCCAGCCCATCTTACACTTGTCAGTTGCAACACTTCTGCTGACTTCAGTGGAAGTTTAGTTGGGTCCTAAAGAAGCAGCATGTGTTGCAATATCTGGTTTTGAGGCATTGGTTTTCATTCCACAGCAGAAAACATCCAAATATTAAGTTTTTATAATGGCTATAGAACTGTTCGGGCCTTAGGGGTGAAATATAAGAGCATAAGAATGGCTGTACTGTGTCAGACAAAAGGTCCATCTAGCCCAGTATCCTGTCTTCCAGTGGTGGCCAATGCCAGGTGCCTCAGAAGGAATGAACAGAAAAGGTAATCATCAAGTGATCCATCTCCCAGCTTCTGGCAAACAGAAGCTCGGGACGCTGTCCTAATAGCCATTGGTGGACCTATCCTCCATGAACTTATCTAGTTGTCTTTTTAATCCTGTCATAGACTTGGCCTTCACAACATCCTCTGGCAAAGAGTCCACAGATTGACTGTGTGTTCTGTGAAAAATACTACTTTTTGTTTCTTTAAACCTGGTGCCCATTAAATTTATTTGGGGGCCCCTAGTTCTTGTGTTATGAGAAGGAGTAAATAATACTTCCTTGTTTACTTTCTGCAGGCCAGTCATGATTGTATAGACCTCTGTCATATTCCCCCCCCCCCCTTAGTCAACTATTTTCTAAGATGTAGAGTCCCAGTCTTATTAATCTCTCTTCATATGGAAGTCATTCTAGACTACTAATCATTTTTCTTGCCTGTTTCTGAACCTTTTTCAATTTTGAGATGGGCTGACCACATCTGCATGCAGTATTCAAGATGTGGGCATACCATGGATTTATATAGAAGCAATATGATATTTTCTGTCTTATTATTTATTCCTTTTTTAATGATTCCCAACATTCTGTTCACTTTTTTGACTTCCGCTACACACTGAGTGGATGTTTTCAGAGAACTATCCACGATGACTCCAAGATCTCTTTCTTGAGTGGTAACAGCCATTTTAGACCCCCTCATATAGTATGCTACCTTTATGAAATGAGATGTTACAGCTGCTAAACTAATCTGGTCAATCTGGGTTGAAGCATGCTTAGCATGTTGTGGACAAGGTGTAAAGCGAATGTGTACTGAAAGAAAAAAATAACTCTCTTATTTCTCATAGCTCGCAGTAAAAATGAACTGGAATCCTCAGAATCTAGCATAGCACCTATGCCGGAATTACCATTGAACACACTAGGTAAATACTATGTTTATGCTACTTTCCTTGTAGAGTGAGGGCTATCAAAGATTACCTTAGTGAAATCTCTCTCCCTTTCACGGATGTGAAATTACAAAGAGCTTTTGCAATAGGCTGCATAATATTTTGTGTAATACGCCTAATAAATATAACTTGAAAATCTAGCAATTTACTTATAATACTTTTCAGTGCTTTAAAAAACAAACAAACCATAACTTAAATATTCAAATTGCCTTGAATAATTCATGATTGAATAAAAAGATAAAGTAACATCTCCAAATTATGAAATGCAAATTGCTGCTGTTAAGTGTGATGAGGCAAGGCCATATGGCTAAAGGAGTGCTGAAGAACAGATATGTGAGTCTCAGGCTAAACAAATCCCTGGTACCACTGGAACCTTCTAGAAATCAGTAGAAACAGCTAGCCTGATTGAGACACCTGAAGCCAATCAGGGACTGGCTAAAACCAGTTAAAAGCCTTCCAGTTAGTCAGGTGAACTGTGGATGTCAGGAGCTGTGGAAGGAAGTTGTGCTGTTGGTGAGACTGAGTGGTGGACAACATATCATACTGAAGGAAGGAGGCCCTGAGGTAAGGGTGAAGTGGAATTTGAAGAAGCAGAGACTGCTGTGGGGAAGTAGTCCAGGGAATTGTATTGTGTTTTGTGGCTTAAAGGTCAGCCATCTTAGCTGATACTATTAGGGTCCCTGGGCTGGAGTCCGGAGTAGAGGGCGGGCCCAGGCTCCCCGCTTTCAGCCTTCCCTAATTAGTCACTGAGATTGGGAGACAACGGAGACTGTGCCAGGAAGGATAGCTTCTCCTCACTGGCTTATGATGAAAATGGCTCAATAGGCTGTGATCTTGTCTCTAGAGAGAGAAGGGCTACGTGGAGGGTCACAGTGAGCCTCTGAGGCTAGTGAAAATCCTCCAGGAAATGCAGGATCCACAGAGATAAGGACAGAGCTTTGTCACATAAGGCAATCTTTTTTACCTGTTGTTCTGATTAGTCTTGTATAATATTGCTGCATATATTTATTTATTTCAAGTGAAAAGAAAACAATATAAAGACATTTCCTTAAAATCTACACATGTGGTGTAGTATAATGTTGTTCCTGAAAAGAATTAATGCTCTTTTCAGCACCAGCATGAGTGCCATTTGACTGTGGGCACAGCTATGCTCCAACTGAAATCTGTAGGAGTAAGATTAAACCCTCATTTTCTGAAGCTGAGACTGCCACTTGCCAGCACCTTGTGCTGGTGGTGATCGGCATCTACAGGCCCTTAAAAACAGAAAAAGAAAAAATCTAGTATTTCACTAAGCAAAAGCCTGAACTACCAGAAATAAACACATTTCTATATTAAGAATGTGTGATATATATTACTGATCAATATGATGGCTTCTACCTGGCTAAATTGTTGTTTTAACTTTTGTAAGTGCTGTAAATAAAGATCATCTCTCCAGCTGTCTCATTGCTGACAGTGATACAGAGACAAATTCTAGTTCTTTACCACTGGCCACAAAACAGAAGCACGTTACAATGCAAAATGGAGTGGTGTTGTGAGTCTGTGTTCTGGCTGGAAACAGCTCTGTACAGTGACTACTCCCGATTTTAAAAATATTAGGTGGACCACCGCAACATGACTTAGTTCTACCTCTGGCAGCTAATTATGGCAATATGAAATTAGCCCTCAGTGCTTCACTGTGGGTACCAGGCTGTTCAGTGAAGTCCTCCAGCTGCTGCTGCTTTGGAGGCCCTTGTGGCATCTAAGTAGCTGCTCTGTATGGAACCTTCATGTTTTCTTTTAAATGGACAGTGGCACAGAATGTTAGAAACTCTTTAATTTGTCAAAAAAAGAAGTTTGTGAGATGACTTGATTACTGTACATAAGTACCTTTATGGTGAGAAGATACTGGAAATTAAAACGCTCTTTAATCTAGCAAAGAAAGTATTAACAAAAACCAATGGCTGGAAGCTGAAGCCAGACAAATTCAGATTAGAAATAAGGCACACACTGAGTATTTCATAGAATCATAGAAATGTGGGGCTGAAAGAGACCTTGAGAGGTTATTGAGTCTAACTCCCTGCACTGAGGCAGAGCCAGGTAAACCTTGGACCCCTTTGACAAGTGTTTGTCCAGCCTGTTCTTAAAATAAGGTTTCCACAACCTCCTTTGGAAACCTATTACAGAGTTTAACTACCTTTGTAGTTGGAAAGTTTTTCCTGCTATTTAACCTTAAATTACCTTTGCTGTAGATTAAGCCCCTTACTTCTTGTCCTACCGCCAGTAGGCATGGTGAACAATTGATCAGTCATCTTTATAACAGCTCTTTATGTATTTTATGACTGAACATACCCAGTTTTTTTAACCTTTCCTCATAGGTCAGGTTTTCATTTTTGTTGCTCTCCTCTAAACTCTCTCCAATTTGTCCGCATATTTCCTGAAATATGGCACCCAGAATTGTACACAGTACTCCAGCTGAGGCCTCACCACTGTCAAGGACAGCAGGGCTATTACCCCCCATATCTTACCTACAACACTCCTGTTAATACACCCCAGAATAATAATGGCCTTTTTTGCAACTGCATTGCATTGTTGATTCATACTCAGTTTGTCATCCAGTGTAGCCTACCACTAGCCAGCTATTCCCCATCTTGATTTTTCCTTCTTAAATGAAATATTTTGCACTTGTCTATTGAATTTCATCTTGTTGATTTCAGACCAATTCTCCAGTTTGTCACGGTCATTTTGAATTCTAACCCTGTGCTTGTGACCCCTCCCAGCTTGTTGTCATCTGCACGTATCATAAGCATACTCTCTATTCCATGATCCCAGTCATTAATGAAAATATTGAATAGTACCAGACTCAGGACAGGCCCTGGGGTGACCCCACTAGGTACGCCTTTCTAGTTTGACAGAAAACTATAGATAACTACTTGTTTATGCTCTTTCAACAGCTGTGCTCCCACCTTATAAAAACTGCATCTAGAGTGCATTTCCCTACTCTGTTTATGAGAATGTGATGTGGAACTGTGACAAAAGCCTCATTAGATCAAGATCTATCACACTGACTGCTTCCCCCACTATCCACTAGTCCAGTAACCCTGTCACAGAATTAAATTAGATTGGTTTGACATGATTTGTTCTTGACAAATCCACAGTGGCTATTCTTTATCATCATCTAGGAGCTAACAAATTTACTTCTTCACGTAACACAAGAAGTAGGTGTCACCCAATGAAATTAATAGGCAGCAGGTTTAAAACAAACAAACAAGTACTTTTCCACACAGCACATGGTCAGCCTGTGGAACTCTTTGACAGAAGATGTAGTGAAGGCCAAGACTATAACAGGGTTCAAAAAAGGATTAGATAAGTTCATGGAGGATAGGTCCAGCGATGGTTATTAACAAGGATGGGCAAGGATGCAACACCCTGCTCTGTGTGTCCCTAGCCTGTGCTTGCCAGGAGCTGGGAGTGGAAGAAAGGGGATGGATCACTTGATGATTGCCTATTTTGTTCATTCCCTCTGAAGCACCTGGCATTGGCCAGTCAGAAGACAGGAAATTAGGCTAGATGGATCATTGGTCTGACCCAATATGGCTGTTCTCATGTTCTTGATTCAAAATTAAGTCTAGATTTTTTTTTTCCAGCTCACAGTGAAACTGACAGTGGATTTGAAGAAACAAAATCAACTCCTAAACCTGACCTGGCACAAACTCAGAACATACTGGGTAACTAATTGGACTACTACTTAGCTTCTGTATATAGTATTTGCTTTTTTTTTCCACTCCAGAATTCTCCTACCTTTTACTACAACACTTTAGAAGCAAGCTGTTCTAAAGAAAATCTTAATTAAATTTTACTGGATTACTTTACATTTACAGCTACTAATTTCTATATGTCAGATAAAATGTAGTACAGAAAGCTGTCTAGACTTAGGTGTGCTACGGCTGGTGGTGTGAGAGGATATTCTCCGATAAAGTTTTCTTGATATGCCAGGTATTCTCATTTTCAAAATAATATTCTGTCCTGCCCTTTACTGAATTCTGGGTTGTTTGTATGTCTCTTGATGTCTGTAACCAGGTATAGCACTAGTAATATTGCTCTAGAGATACAAAAGAAATGTCCAGCTCCTTGGATTTCTCGAAAGATCCTTCTTCAAAGAAATCCTCCTTGGTAATATATTACTTATAACATGGAAACAAATTTTCACTATTAACCACAGGTACTGTAACATTATTATGCACAGTAAGTGCCACTAAAATAATAAATTCACCTCACTGGGTTACTTCAGTAACAGAAGTATCTCTCTATATTTAAATAAGAGCTGTTATGCTACTGACATGTCTGCAGAATGGCATGTGCTCCATTTTTAATGGCCCTCGCTTTTAGTGTGAAAAAAAAATCATAAAAACACTTGTTGATTATCAGCTTTTTGAGGTAAAAGCAATGCAAATCTACATAGGGGAAGTTAGAAATGATCTTTAGTCTCCTGTTGTGACAGGTTACATAGGTTATGTTATATTACAAAACTGATTATTTAAATGTATAAATACTGAAAACATCAAAAACTCAGGGAAGACTGTCTGATGGCATCAAATTGTCATTTAAAATACAAATGTCATTTGTATGACTGTCATGACTCACTAATGCTTAACGTGGCATGAAGTCTTTATTTTCTTCCTGGAGAACAAAATCCTATACAAAATCCTGGTCACAAGTTTTGTATTGCAAAATGTGTTTTCTCCATTAACAGTTACTCTCATTTTTATTTTGTTGTTAGGAGCAGCATCCACAGTCATCTTGCAATCACAATTCTGCAAGTCAAAATGTTAAATTCACTCCCTATATTGTACACACAAATCTATACAGAATTGTGAACAGAAGTCCAGAGAGAATTTTTGAAAAATTGGCCCCTAGTTACTTGAAAATTTGGCCTCATTTTCCAGAGAGGTGAGCAGACATGAATAGTCATGGAATGATACATGCAACTCTATTCTTAGTAGGTATATAGGTGACTAATAAAAGAAAAGGTTGTATTGAATTCACCAGCACTGAAACGTAGGGAAAAGGGTCTTTTTGTTTCTGTCTCTGTTACACTATATAAAGAGAACTGCAAATGTTAACAAACATTTCTTTTTTCAGTTTTCTACTGACTCACATCAATTATGTACTTTCTCTTCCACCCACCCACTCACCTCCCTTGCAGTTCCAAACAGGCTTCCAGAATTTCCTAACACTGAGGTACCTCCCGCGTTTCAGCAGCCTCGGGGAATATTGTGTAATGGTGATTTTTTTGTTTTGTTTTGTTTGCAGCTTATTTTAATCCCATTTTTTCCTTTGCAGTTTCTTTGGCTAGGTTACTTTGGCTGCACTGCTTTAGAGGGTGCTTTTATGAGAACTAAATCATGGTTGTCTTTGCGTAACTACAAAGCAGATAAACTTTCATTGTTGGATCTTTATGTCTGTCTTCCTTAGACAGGTAATTCTTCATATGACGATGGTTCAGGACAGAGCTGAATGGATATTCATGTTCCGATCTCCTTTCTGTCTTTCCACAATGTTTCTTTCCATTATTTATGAAATTGTATCTCAATGGTCAGCCTATTCTTATGTTGCTGGCTTCAGGCACGCAATTTCTGTGTGCTAGAATAATTCTGTGCCATGTTTTCCCAATGACCCATTGCAAATAAAGACCTCATTATTTCTTTTATCATAGCTTCTAATGAAATTCAGCTGATTCCTTCTGGATCCAAAATATCTGATACTCCAAAAATACTACAGACAAAACCTGGTAATTGCCTTATTTCTAAAGTTGAGAGCTTCAAGACAAATATTATTTGAGTTATAGTTGTTGGTATTTTGCCTAGGTGGGTTTTGTGGTTTTAACGACTGAGATACAATAATGTGGCTGTATGATTTATAATGCTACAGCGATGAGATTTTTCTACTGCAAAATTATGACTCCACATAAGTCTTGTTTTGATTTTAGTGACATAATGCTCAAAATGATTTACTTACAATTGTTGTTAGAAGAATTGTGAAGATATAGAGACTATCCTCAGCTTGTGTAAATTGTCACAGCTCCACTTAAGTTAGTAGAGCTATAAAAACTTCTATTTGTGAAAGATCTGTTCCATGAGCTTAGTATTTTCCTTGTAAATGCCCCTTCAGTTTCAGAGATGGCTTGTATCTCACAGGTGAACTGTCATTCCATCCAACAATAAAGTTGTGGACTGTATAATGACTTTAAGTCATCTGATCCAGGCTCTGGGACTTGGTACCACAGGATTTTTCATCACTGTCTAGACATAGGTGCTGGAATTGGGGGTGCTACCGTACCCCCCAGCTTGAATTGGTTTCCATCATATGCAAGGCTTACAGCTTTTTTCAATGATTCTCAGCACCCCCACTATACAAATTGTTCCCGTACTCTGAGTGTAGACATACCAGATAAAGTCAGTGCCACTCCTTACCATGGTTGGTAAGGGCTTTTCATCTGAATAACTTTGCAGGATTGGGGCTTGGATGCTTTTGTTATAGCTCTCACGTTTGTGTTCCAACCTATAGAATTTGAATACCAAGGTACTTTAGCTTGGATTTTCCAAACCTTGAGCGTGATTCTTGTGAATCTCTTCTTAAAGTGTATTATTTTGTCTTCATTCTGCCCCCAATGAAATAAATGGGAAAAGTCCCATGCTCTTAGAGAGGCCAGTACTTATAAGGCCTATGATACTACATTACTTTTCTGCATAGTATCTGACTTATTGTTTCGAGGGACTGTCTTCTGAATTGCTTTTTAAAATGTTATTTTTTTAAAAAAAGTTACAGTGAGTAAGTGGGTTTTATTTTAATTGCATCAAGAAAGTGTCAGATCTCTCATAAGATCAGCAAATAGAGTAAAATTTAGTTTCTGTAAATTTAGTTGTGTTTTACATAATTTTTCCCTACTTTCCCTCAAAATTTTTTTTCTTATTTATTTTTGTATCTGGATTATACCACAGAGAGACATCTTTTTAATTTAGAAACTTTGTGGATGGCCAATTTACTTTGAATTTTAACTTTTTAAAAAGACAGGTTTTTTATACACCTGCAGTTTAGTGTGATACTTTTGAGGAATATCAGATAGTTCTAACTATGTGTAAATACAATTAATGAAAGTCCTGTTGCCAACAGCTGTGAATCCTGTGGTATTTATTTGTATAATGTCCAAGATCACTATTCCCCTTTCCACTGATCAGGGTGGTAACATGGGATCATATCAGCTGATAAAATGAGTCATTCAGAATCTGATTGAAAATAGATGCAGAAGCAAACAGCAAACTGTATGAAAAAGAAAACAATTTAGTTTATTAGTTCAAATTTTAACATATATTTATGTCATCCTCATTAAAAATGAGACCAAACCACAATATTTGGATTCTTTTTATAAACCCCAATAGGTCAAGGGAGTTCAGATCTTCTCAAAAACTCAAATGATTTAAAAAATATGCAAACCAAATACGGAATTCTTTTATTCTGTTTTAAAATTATGAGTGGGTACCATTTGTGCAAAGAGTGCCTATCCCCAATATCTCAGGATTGTTTTCATGTTTGCTCTTAGCTACCAAGAAACCAGCCCTGAAATCTACATCTTTTCCTTCCATGGAAACCCCAGGGACAGTGATGGGTAAATTGTATATGATTCAGTTATTTTTTCCATCATCTTGTCATATCTCCTATTTACTAAAGATAGTCTTAAGATTTGCTCAAATACTTTGGCTTCCAAACCCCCATGTGAAACTTGTTCTTTGATCCTGCTGTATCAACCATTTCCTCCTTATCATCATCTGAAAAGCATTTTCTGGATTCATTTAATGGCTTGCTGCTAAAAGGACATATTGTCATCAACCTCACTCTTCATGTTACACAATCATCTCACAGCTGACTTTCTGCCCATCCACCATCTTGCTTTACCCTGCGTCAATATCATCTTGAAATGTGCAACTTGGCTGTGGCTGACTGCCATGCTGTCCCATCAGCTCTGATGTCCCTCAGCATTTTAAATTCAGACTCTCTTTTCAGTTTTTGATGAAACACAGCTTGTTTCTTCAAGATCCAAACCCTCTGGCATCCCAGAAAAGCTACCAACCAAATCTGGTAATTATATTTCTTATCGAATTAATACTTTTGACAAGTAAATTTAGAAGACATCTCTGTTTTTAGTCAAGTGATTAGTTTAATTTAGTCTGTATGACTTACTTTGGGAAGAAGAATACCATTGACATGTATGTTCTGTATGAAGTAGCTTATTTATTTACAACATTTTGCATGACACCTTTAGAATCCTGGATCATTATGATGATATTTCTCATATACCTTTATTAGATTTGCAAGATCATCCAGTACTTTTTTAAGTTGACCTATTATATAGATATAGATATAACAAAGTCTCACAGTATACAATCCTGGTTCCTTAAAATTGTACCTGGCTTACAGTGGAGTTAACATCTAAAGTTAACATCTAAATCCATGTTTCAACATCTATATTTAAGTGTCCTGATTTGAAGAAATGCTAATAATTGACAAACACCACTGAAATCCATGGTAGCTACATTCGCTCAGCACCTATGAAAATCAGGCCATTTTTTTTAATAATGGTGGAGCTGTCAATTTTAATGATGGTGGAGCTGTCAATAATATATGTGATATATATTAGTGATCAATACGATGGCTTCTGGTTGGCTAAACTGTTGTTTTCACTCAATATAGATTTGCAAGTTAATTTTAAGGACCCAGGTTTGAAAACTTTGCTCAATGACCAGATAATTCATGCCTTGTTTCTGCTGTGAAAGTGATTTGATAATAAAAGTGGTATGTAAACCAATAAAATGTAGAATACAGAGTAAGGCCCTGATTCTCTATTAAATTACCTTGTGTAGCCCTCTGTGAAAAATTAGTGCAAGGGGGTTAAAAAGCTAACAAATTTGCATATTGGTATGATACATGTACTTTGCACAGGGATAAATGACTGCACAGAGAGCAAAGTAGTGGAAAGTCCGATCTAAAGCCTTTATTTGAAAATAGTTCTGTCACAGCTGACCTACAAGGTTGGCTATAATGTCAGTTATTATGGCTTCTTTAGTTCCAAGGCTGTTTCCATTTGGGAAAAAAAAGAAAAAGTGAAATCCGCAATTCTGTCCCATTCATTACTGTACAGAATCCTTAAATGCAATTTTGTTAAACTACATAGCAATACAAAATGGCAGCTGTATAAAGAAATTATTTGTGAGGTGTACAATAGGATCTGACAGTCTCAAAATGGATTTTTTTTCTTACAGTAATTATTCAGACAACTCCGAAACCTGTTACACCTGAAGCTAGTAA
Source organism: Dermatemys mawii (assembly GCA_007922305.1). NCBI lineage: Eukaryota > Metazoa > Chordata > Testudines > Dermatemydidae > Dermatemys > Dermatemys mawii. The sequence goes on from ML677351.1 coordinate 24,019,675, forward strand.
AGCAGAAGTTGGTAAATGAGAGTGATATTTTCTCGGTGTATAGTATCATACTATTTAGATTTCTATACCACATAATTCAGTTCAGCTCCCATTCGTACTGTCAAAGCTTATTCTTTACACTTCTTTTATTTCCCTTTTTCAGAAACATTATGAAACTTCTTAATCAGTCATCTGTTCCAGAACACGCTGAACACATGTAGCGTGCAGCTGTACCCATGCTTATGGTTCTGACTGTGCACGTCTGTTGTCTTTGTGTGAACAGAATATTCTATTTCCTTTTAAAGCTGAGAATTCCATCCAACTTTTGAGGCAATTTCAAGTTGCTGCCATTGTACTGCACTGTGGAAAATACTGACTTTTAATTTAAAAGGAGACATAGCAGCTGACCAACTGTTTTGTCACTAAGTTGATGGCATTTGTTTTCTGTGCTCAACAAAGCATTCTGTTATGATCTCGGAAACTGTAATCTAGTTTTTCTCTCAGCCCTGTGAGAAATGCAGTTTTTTTCCTTCAAGACTCAAAACTTCAAAAAAAAAAAAAAAAAAAAAAAAAAGTACTAACCATATCTGGTAATTACAGCCCGTTGTTCTCTAAAGGCTCATGATCTTTTATTAAGCAATCTCGTGCCGCCCACCACTTCTCTTGACCTTAATGCACCAAATCAATGACAGTGTCTTTAATTACTCTTATCTAAGGATTGTTTTTACACAATTCCACTCTTAGGGCAGGTCTATACTACCCGCGAGATCGGCAGGTAGCAATCGATTTATTGGGGGTCGATTTATTGTGTCTAGTCTAGACATGATAAATCGATCCCCAAGCACTCTCCCATTGACTCTGGTATTCCACTGCTGTGAAAGGCGCAGGAGGAGTCAATGGGGGAATGGCAACAGTCGACTCTGCACCATGAAGACACCGCAGAAAGTTGACCTAAATACGTTGATTTCAACTACGCTATTCTCATAGCTGAAGTTGCATATCTTAGATTTATTCCCCACCACCACCAGTGTAGAAATGTAGACCTGAGTGTCTCTAGGAATGTGGATGGTTGATAAAGAGCAGGGTATAAAGGCCCTCAAGAGCTTTTTACTGCAAGATGTTGAGCTCTCTCTCCTCTGCCCATTCCTCCCTCCCCCGCCCCATGCAGTGAGAGTTATGGGCTCTCATCACTTCTCTGTATATATGGTTTTATGTCATGATTATTACCATAGTATCTGATCAGCTTGCAGGACTGAACAAGATGATCAGCTTGCAGGATTGAGCAAGGATTTGGAGCAGACAATGCTTGACTTTTAAAACAAGGAATTAACATTTTATTAATTTATTATTCAATTGGAAATTGGAATCAACTCCCCTCATTGAGAACAGTCATTTATAAGTGTAATATATACACATCTCTAACCTTAAAGGCTTAGACGCTCAATAATGAAACTCTCTGTATATTGACAGAATGACACAAACTTCTGACTTCCACTGTTAAATTGTTCTTCATGGCACAGACTCATACACATGCTCTTTTTACACTGGTCATACATTTTGCACCATGTAAGAGAGCGGGGATAAGGGAGAAGATGGAACTGTGATCCTATCTGCATTTTTCATTTTAAATAAAACATGGATGGCCAAATATAAAAATGTTTGCATATTTTGAGGGAGTTGAACAATGACAAAATACTAATATGATATCAGTGCTTAATTTAAACTTGATATCAGACTATTTGATACTAGAAGGTAGTAGTCAGCATTTGCAATTGTTGGCAATTACAAAACTGCTTTGGAACATTGAAGCTAGTGAGTTCTGATTCCTTTTTTATAGGGTATTGGAGATTACTTGCATTTTCAAACCAGATCCAGAAGGTGATGAATGCTGCACTAAAGCACCTGCTTTGCCATTTTTCTCCTGAAGAGAAAAGTTTTTATTATTTTTTACTATTTTTTAATAACCTCATGTAATTTGAGTTAGTGGGAAAAAACTGATCCCTGACTAGTAAATAAATGATCAGGCATTACTATCAAATATTGACTCTTTAAGCCTACCTGTCCATTCTCCAGGTCTTCCATTCTATGAACCTCCTTCACTACTGTGTTACTCCCAGTTTTATGCCATTGTAACTTCATGAAGTTACATCCGTGTAAAACTGTAGTAAAGCAATGGTTAATCAGGTCCTAAATATATTACAGCACCTTGAAAATGAGCTTTTACACAGAAATTTGACTATGGAGTAGTTAACAGCCACCCTTTCACATACATGCTTCTTATTAACTTTGATAATCAACATCGTTCTTTTTCAGTTGACCTTGTGTGAATGGAATGGAAACTTATTTATAACTTTTTAAGAGCGTTTCCTTCCCTAATCATGTTTTTGTCTTTGTGATATAGAGAAGCTTTTGTGGATAAGTAACATTTGTTGACTATTAAATTAAATAGTTTAAAGATGTCAAGTTTCACACATATAGCCTGCATGTGGTTTGCATTAAGTGTTTGTTTCAGCTAGTCCAGGCCACCCAGTTACAAAAATTCTCTGCATAGATAAAAAGTAGGAATGAGTGTTGATCTTGCAGGATTTGAAAATGAGTGTTAAAAAATGTAGTTTGTACTATTGTTGTAGCCATTTTGGTCCTGGACATTAGAGAGACAAGGTGGATCAGGTAACATGTTTTATTGTGCCAACTTCTGTTCATGAAAGAGACAAGCATATGAGCTTCACTGACCTCTTTATTCAGGTAAAACGTATAGTTAGTTAAAAGATTTGTGTTGAAATTGTGCTAAACTATTAATTATTTGACTGCTGAGAGTTCGACTGTGAAAAATGATAGTTGTCCACGTACAGAAACTACATTTTACTTAATATAAAAAAGAATAACATGTTGCTGTTTCACAAACCCAGAAAAACGTACTGCTGGCAAAACCTTTAAAAACAGTAGTGATACATTGTGGGTTTTTTGTTCTTTGATTTTTTGGGGGGCCAGGCGGATTTTTGTGCAGTTTCATGGCATAAGAAGTGATAAGGTCTGATCTATTGGCATCTCCGTGTCCCTCCTCAGACTTGAGGATGTTTTATGTACAGTAAAGCATAGAAGACTCTGCTGACATGGGTTCACATTATGGTAGCTGTTGTACATATATATACAAAACACAGTTTGTTCCCCGAAGACTTTACAATCTAAACAGCCAAGACAGAAAAGAGGTGAGAGAATGGAAATATTATTCCCATTTTATAGATGAGAAACTGAGGCACTGAGCGATTAAGTGATTTTTTTCTGTGGTATAGGAAGGAGTTGAACCCAGATCTTCTTTGCCTCTTCTATATTTTCTTTGTGCTTAAACCACAAGACCTGTCTCTTTTTCAAAGCTGTAGATATTGTGGGGTTTGCCACCTGGTTACTTGTTCTAACTAATTGAGCTAACCAACCAATGATAAACTTTACAATACTTGTTACAATGGCCATTTGTAAACCTTAAGTTTCAGCCGAAGTCTCGGACCACAATGACTTTTATCAGCTATTTTGCAGCATCAGAGGGTACATCTGTACTGTCTGGTACTTGGCAAAGGTGAGGGTCTCATCCCAGGCTCCAGCCTGAGCAGGAATGTCTACACTGCTATTTTTATTGATCCAGGTTCAGAGATTGTGCCACTATTTAGGTAAATAGTGTAGATTTACCTAAATAGTCCACAGCTGGACTATTTAGGTAAATCTACATAGACTCTCCCTGCCTATATTCTAGTATACAGACAAGTTTACTTTCATCTTTCTTTTCCTTTGGTAAAATCAGAGCTTTGGGTTCTCAGAGTATGCTAGTCATTAGCTTCCCCTGGCAAAAGTACTGGCACTATATTTAAAGGTTACATGGATTACAGTACACTGGAATCTTGCCTAGATAGAGAAAACAGCCAGCCAACTGGGTTCTGAGGGGAAGATTTTTCTGAAAGTAGTGTGTCTTGTAGTTTTCAACTTTCAGTTATGGATTCCATTCCATTCACACCGTGATATCTGCCTTTACAGTAGAGAGTTACATGCTTGATTCTGTGTCTGTTCATTAATCAAAAGAAGTTTTGGTTTTTCTGATCTTTGTAAAGTATATGAAGAAGGCCTGAAAGGTTTCTCCCCACCCCCAACAAAGTTATTTTTCCTCTGCTTATTTTAGCATTAGAAATTAAGGTCTTTTAAACTCCTTCCCTTTCTTTACCCCGGAAAACTGTTGACTGGATGGCAGGAGAATTATTCTAGTTATGATTCCACTAGCATGCTGGGAATGAACCCTGAACAATTTAGGGGAAATACTATTTTCTCAGTTTAAAACATTTTGGTTTGTTTTTGTTAAAACGTATTTAACTTAAACTCCTGGCAAACACTGAAGAAGAAAACTCATTTTGTTAAAGATTTAACACCCCTTGCCATTCAGGAAAGTAATGAGAAAGCTCACATGCCGTTTTGGTCCCCTGAGGAATCCTCAGGCAAAAACAGGGAAGGCATGACTTGATATTCCTGATTATTTGTAAGATAAAAAACAAGTAAAATACTTGTTTGCTCATTATGTTGGGAGAGGGAGTGTTTCAGGCTTCTTGCATCGTAAAGAAATAAAGGGAACAGACCAGGTTGATGATTGTTCTTTGTAGATCACATTTAAAACTGTGTCAAAGAACATATTAACAATGCTGAACAATATCCCTTTCTCCTGCAAACATATATGGACACTGGAGAATATTGTATCATTTGGAGGTATTAATTTCCTTCATTTCTTGCATACATGCCCATTAGCGGCTCCGCTCTAAGTCTAACAACTTTTAATAACATATTTCATAGTGCTACAAGACTGTGCCAACAAAGTTACAAGCATTAGTTAGTTAATCCTCACTGCACCCCAGGTAGTTATCATTTCCATTGTAGAGACAAGAAAAAATAAGGCAGAATGGCTGTTATTTCCCAAGCCCACAAAGAATTATATGATCAAATACATTACTGAAGGATTGGACCTACTATAAATCATCCTCCCATGTGCCAGTGCATGATTGTTCTCTTCAGCAATTTTCTAGGGAAACATTTTTTAGAGTGAGCCAGTCCTGTGCGTGGCTCACTAGACAACAAGTCATTCTCAGCCTGTTACTCAGCTTGTCTACAAAGTTCAATCTCCTTTCATCTACCTTGTCATGTTTCATCTATTTGTTTGTCTTTCTGGTTGTCAATACTATTTTCTAACATCTGTGATGACATTTTTACTGTGATTTCTGCAATCATTGTCATTTGCATCGTGTGTGCTCATGCATATCTGGGGAAAAATATGGTTCTTTATTAGATCATTCTTGTATAGCAATGTAGGTTTCAGCTGCTGATGATCTTCAGTTCCTAATACTTCTTATAGACTGGAAACAGTCTTCAGTTTTTAAGTGAAGATGCTGTTGTTCCATGATGGTTCTCAGTGTTTTTAATTAATAAACCACAGTTTTTTGTTTTGTTTTCCAGCTTCATATGACTTTCTACATGTTTCTTCCACTCCCCAAACATCTGAAATTCCAGAAACTGTTGAGCTAGAATCTGGTAAAATATAGTTGCATTATTTCTGAAGCTTGATATTTTGTACCAAAAAGGTTATTTATTACTGTCTCCATTTTGAAGGTTTCAGCTGGTTACTCAGCTCTGCTTGATTTTAGTGTGATTTCACATTTCATGTTGTTCCCTCAAGTCTGGCAAACAACATGGCTATTTCTTTGCTAGAGACAAAACATGATTCAGGCAGAAAACCTGGCAAGGCAAAGAAGGGGTCAGAAAAGGACCTAAGGGGCTAGAAGGAAAGGAAAGGAGGGTGGAGTTAGGATCAGTTGGGATTGTGATCTTTTCTTGGTAAAAGGTATCAGGTATAGTAGCTATTGGTACAAAGATGTGGATTAGTGTTTTGCCAGCTGTTTGGAAGTGAGAATTACATATACAGGGGTAAAGTCTTAGCCCACTGCAGTACTGCAAAGATAGAATAAACAATCAAAAGGTTCAGAGAAATATTGATTGTCTGACAGTTTATCCAGACCTTTCAGAGGCTTTGGAGGTTAGCTTTGTATCAGGCCATGGTTACACTTACAGTATTATAGCGGTATTGGTTATAGCTGTCCTCATATACAGCTATAGGGATAGCGCTATAGCGTGGCCACACTGATACCCGCCAGCGGTATAGCGTGGCCACATTTGCAGCACTTCAGGTGGCATTGGGAGCAGCGCATTAGGACAGGTATCCCAGCATTCAGCTGGGTGCAACGTGCTTTTCAAACGAGGGAGGTGAGGGGGGAAGTGTTGGGTGTATGCAGAGGGAGAGAGCGAGTGGTTTTTCCGTCCTTCTGAGAGCCTGTCAGCGCGTGTCCATTCACAAAGAAGACTAGCAGGCTTTGTTTTCACACAGGCTCCTTCCTTAAACATTTGCATTGCTTATCTGCCGAGTTAAGAGAGAAACGCTGAAAAGGTACTTCCACATTCCTCCCGCCGAGTTCAAAAGAAAGGGAAGAGACGTCAATTGCCTTAAATGGCTCCAGGCATCTCAAGAGATCACTTGTAGCACAGTGGGTGGCCATATTCTCGCCCTAGCACTACAGCCCTTATTCCCCGTGCGGAGGTGGATTACCAGTAGCACTATAACTCTGAGGTTATAGCGCTCTATGTGCCTCGCCAGTGTGGACAGGTAGGAGGTTATAGTGCTCCTGGCGGCTTTATAGCGCTATAAAGTGCCAGTGTAACCAGGGCCTCAGAGCTGATAGAGAACTAGCAATCTAAGGCTGCTCCCTAACTGAAAGGAGGATAGCTAGAAATAGAATGTGGAGATACCAAAAAGCAAGGGATGATCTCAACACAATGTACAGTTGAAAAGACATCTTTTGCCGTAAAGATATCTGTGCCTTGACTGAGGTTCGCACCGTACAAATAAGACTAAGTGAGGACAATACAGTTTGTAAATACTGAGTGAGACAGTGTTGTTTGGAAAGAGGATGCAATACCAGACTATTGCCAGGAGGAATGGGTTTGGAAGACTCTTTCAACTCCTTTCATTTGCTTTCTGAAACAAGGAATTCCTGTTGAAGTATTATATATACACCGGACCCTCTCTAGAACGCATGTCTATATAACACAAATTCGGGCATAATGTGGTCATGGCCATAGATCCCAAATTTAACTACGGTCATTAATTTTCATTTTAACGCAGTCCCTGCTAGAACACGGTACTTGGCATAGATCCCAAGTCCCGCATTCTAGCGAGGATCTGGTGTATATCTTTTCTCTACACCATTTGAGGGATTTGTAGGTTGTCTTGCGCACCTTCTACTGTAACTGTTTCCCTCACTATCTGTCTATTTAAAAATATGGTGAAGGCCTGTAAATATAGTAAACGTCTTTCACAAGCACTAAATTAACTTTTAAGAAGTTGTTGAAGTACATCATTGTTTACCCTGGGACAACTTGTCTTTATTCAGCATTTAATTTTCTTAGAACTTGCACATGCAAAGCAAGACACTCCACTCCACACATTTCTTCCTTTGGAAACAAACAATATATGATAGATGTGTGGTCACGTTGCTTAATGCACTACAGGAAAGTACTCCGATACTACAGAGATGAGCACATTATAAAAGCTTGAATAGAATAGAGTAGAATAGAATGAATGTTTGAGGGAGAATCATTGGTCATAATCTTACCGTGAACTATTAAGCTGTGGTTTATTATGAACTTCCTTGCTGTATTGCCTCTGGACTTTCCAGAATCTCTTGGTATCGTATATGTGTCATTTTTTGTTAGATTATAATATAAAACATGATGCTTGTGGTGATTGATTTTAAACTGAATAGAACGCATAGAAAACGATCAGCGCTAAGAAATTTCATGAAGAGCTACACTGCGGCACCTATAACTGGAAAATGCAGTGTTTGGTATAGACATTCTAAATCTTATCCTAGACCTTTATGCAAAGGTGTAGCATAAAGAATCAGTCTGTTGCTTTAGATATAGTTGAAGGCAAATGTGTGCACACAGTTGCACACTATTTTGCTGAATCTATTTATAAAGAATTACAATATATACTAAGATAATGACATTTTTGCAAAACTTTATTCAATGAGTTTCTTACCTGGGTGCCAAAAGGCCCTTGAATCTGCTTATGTAGCATCTACAATATTGTTAGGCCCTCGTAAAGGAATGTAATGTAATCTCTCTCTCTTATTTTCCACACACACACCCCCCTCACTACACAGTATGCGGCCACATCTCAGATTTGTTTCCTTTTTATTCCTGCAGCTAAGAATAGCGCTGACCTGGAAACATCTGTGCCTCTAATTTCCAGAATACCTCATTTGCTAGGAACAACAATGGGTAATAATGACACATCCAGTTTCTTTCTTTAATTAAACTCTTTGGCTTTGTCATCACACTAATTCTCTGAGTCTTTCCTTGTTTTAATCATCTCCTATACCAATAATTCATGCTGATTGTCATCAATAAATCTCACATCAATAAATCATTTTTTTTAAAGGAACCAACATACATCTGTGTTTCACTGCTAAGGTTGTCACCCGTTGAAGCATTTTTGTTTGTCTATGTCAAGAGCAATTACTGGGGTGTTCTTGTTTGTTTGGTTGGTTTGGTTTATTTGTTTATTAACTGTCATGTAACTGATGAAGCCTGGTGAATCATGCACAGAGCTTAGTAAATAATTTGCAATGAAATATCTATCTGATGAATTAATCATTTCTTTTTCTGCTGGTAGCATATCCATGAGCAGGTCACACTTAATTGAAAATTATTCAAAAATTTGTTGGCTATTATTTTTTAACTTTATAGAGTAGTCACAAACATTTCACTGTGAATATGCACTATTCAAAGTGTCTTAGTTATATAATTTGTTACATAATTAACATGATATTGCTTCCTTTCCATGAACGTTTGTGTTGGTAAAATTCCATCACAGAATGTCCATAGAAAGCAAAGCACTAATGAGGTGCAGATTCGTGCAAATATTTGCAGAAATATTTTTTGCAGTGTTTGCCCAGCTCTAAAGACACATTATTGCAATTGTTCCTTGAATACTTGATGCTTATAGAATCCTTGTATATTGCATCAGAAGCATTTTTGTCTTTGCACTTTCCAAGGTGCTTAAAGACCTATGAAATGAACCACCTGAGTAAACATTAGCCTTCACTACATTGTGTGTGTTTCCATTTGAACTGTAATTTTAATTGCTGGCCTTTAGAACTCATTTCTTAATAGCACTGCTCCATTGCTAGTGTATGACATGCTCACTCATTAGATTGGCTGGACCACTGAGTACCTCAGAAGGTAAAAATCTAAATTAAAAAAAAAATAAACATTATTACCCATTTCTTTTTTTAGCTTTCGATGATACTCATCCTGTTTTTTCAAACCCCACAACATCCGATGAGCCTGCCATAACAGATCTCAAACCAGGTACAATAGTTATTACACAGTTTTTACCATTCAGTGGCTCACAGTCAGATATAACCCCATTGAAATAAATGGAAGTCTTATAATTGATTTCAGTGGACTTTGGACAAGGCCTTAGAGCTGAATTTTTAGCAAGCATCCAAATTGTATTGCTGTTGAGAAAATGGCATTAACTTGTGTTCTCTCACAGCTATGTTGTGTGTGGGAACTCATACCAGTCAGTTTTCCTGTCAGTAATTTGAAAGATATGCTGCATGAATAATACTATGAAACAAATATTAAAAAATACTTATAGTATTCAATAATAATTATCCAAAATGTTCTATTAACATTATGTTGTAGATGGTAAAGTTGAAAACCAGTGCTGTAGAACTATTATAATTTTTATATGGAGATAAAGCATATCCTAGGCACATTAAGTTATTTAACTAATTGAACACCTGATTCTCCAGAACTGTGACAATAGTTGGATCAGTTGTCAGCTTTCTGGACCAAATATCGTCTGTTGTCAGTATTTGAGTAATTAGCAGCACCACATGTCCTTTTTATTCTATTCCTTTGTATACTCCATGTCTTCTTAATAAGTGAAGCAACATAACTCAAAATAATGAGGTAAGCCATGTGAAGACCTAAAATCTGATACCTGACAATGATTCAGATAGTGAGAATTTAGTCCAAATTTATTTTTGTGAAGGCAGGAAGGAATTAAATAAACATTCAAAATCTCTGCACATTCCCAGATACCATGATTTATGGCTACCATAATAGTGCGATTCAAAAAGCTGAGCTCATCTCTAACGCAAACTAAACTGGTAAACTGAAAATAATGTCCAAGAATAAGAATCAGTGGAATACTTCAGTTTTTCTTGTAGAACAAAATTGTTTTACCCATGAAACAACTTTTTTCTTCCATAAGATCTTTCCTCTCTTGTAACTGTCAACATTTCTTCCAGCAGCAACAAATGAACCAACTCTGGAATCTTTCTCACCTAAAACTTCTAGTCCTCTTGAATGGCCAAGAGAAACGATGGGTAATGTTGTTTGTCACAGTGAATGGTCATACTGTGTCTGTTTAATCAAAGAACATCCCATCCCACATGAATGCATTTCTTCCATAAAATCATTTCATGCATTGAATCATTAACCTTTATCCTACTTTTAGAGTCTTGTTTTTCCTGTGTCACCAATGACTCTAACACCTTTTGATTCACTTCTCTGTAGGAATGTAGTTGATGCTAAAGTGATACTGTTCTGTTCTTAAAGCAATAAAACTATCAGCTATGAAGCTTGCGTGGAGAGTTCCATGTCCTTTTATCATCTGTCTCCTTCATGTCTGTTGTTTTAATTGTGAAAATTGTAGCCATCTTTGGAACATTGACTTTATTTCTGATTAATGCACAACAATTTAATACTCCATCCTTGACCCCCTTTTGAATTCTGATGTCCTCATCTGGCTTTCACATTCCATACTGAATTATTTCTTCTTCATTGCAAACTTGTGGCATGTGCAGTTTCTTAAATGATTCCTGAAGTAGTTATAAACCAAGCTCTTTCTTTCAGCTCCAAATGAAGCACCACTCATTCCTTCTAAACTGAAACCGTCTCCTCTTCCAGAAGTGCAACATGTGAAACCTGGTAATTAAATAGTCCATCTGTACAATTCAGTATATCAGGAAGATACTTTAAAAAGTATCCTATAGTGTTGCTACAAAGGAAGCAAACAGAATACAGGCATCTGACCCATACTGAGCAAGACTCAAGGTCATCAGACTTTTAAACGTGGGTTTGGTGATAAAATGCAAAGAATTTTCACAATTTCATAGCTTACTTAAAATATCTGGGAATACTTTTTGCATGTTTTTTAACTATTTTTAACTTCTGTCTTGCTGGGTACAATTGTGAAGTACATACAACACATCGCTAGTCCCAGCACAATGTTGGTGCCTCATACATTCTAGTCATTTGCTTCCACGAAGTCATGACAGGGGCTTCCTTTCAGTGAAAATAGCTGTGATTGACAAAAGGGGAAGCCCCTTACAAGGTCCATATATGTGTGCTGGATCTTGCCGTTTGATCATGATATATCTTGTGGTACTTTTTTTTCCTTTTCCACTTCTTTGATCAGAAACAGTTGGATCCCTGTCACAGTTCTATTCAAAATCAAAACGGGAATGCTCCCTTCACGATCCAAGTGCTAGTGATCATAGGTTACCAGATGTTCAACAATCCAATCTATGTTCTATTATTTTGCATACTTAATGTTATATTAAAAAGGAAATGTAGAAAATACTAGACGAGGTCTTTTAAATCTCCCACATCTTTAACTTATTACTGATGTTCTTTATTGTACTATTCAATTATGCTTTGATGCTTTTTATTTTATAGCACAAAAGCCACCGCTTTTGGAGCATAGTACACCTAAAGCTTCAAAGACTGTTGAAAGGCCAAAGGCGACACTAGGTAACAAATGTTTCAGTAGCTGTGTGTCAATCTGTATTTCTGTTCAAACCATTATTAGAATTCCATCACTGAAGACCATCTCATACCATCACTGCTAATCATGCCAACTTCATTCTGTTTCTGGGTTTCTTTCTTTTATATGGGAGAATTGTTAGGAGAGAAATAGTGTAAGAACAGACCCAAACTCACATTCATGAGCTTAGCTTCTTTTCTGTGGACAAACTCAACTTAGAATAGTGGTTTTTATCAACATTATTGTAAGGATAAAATATCTGACCTTGAATAAACTCAATAGTGGCATATGTGCATCTCTGTAAAGAGAATTTGTTTCTCATTGAGAATTGTTGAGATCACACACAAAAAGACACCCACCCATACATCTCCAGCGTATGTCAAAAATAACAATTGAAAGACTAAATGCAAAGCTAGGTAAGGAGAATTTCTCTAAGGAAAGTTTTGGATTTTTTTCTTTACATTAAAAAAATCCTGATATTCTCTAAGGAGATATATTTGTGGCACTATAAATATTTGTTAGTCTTTATCCTGTTTCTAGGTATCTGTCATATAGTCCTTTAGGCTTGAAAATCTCTTCTCAGTGAATTCACATATACTTATTCATAGGAGTGCAGTGCCACTCTGCTTAATAGCAATTAAGCTCTTCCTCCTGAATCTATCTTAGAAGCAGACTCATTATCCTGTTTTATAAAATAGGCAAAATTAATGGTCATGCCTTCTGAGTTGCTGATTGGTCACCTTCAACTTTCACAGACTTCATTTCCCAGAATAAGGCTTTAGGCTAGCATTCAGACTGGCTAACTACAGTTTCAATCTCTGCACTTATGGGAAGAAAGCTTCAGGGTTTGCAAAACTTCTTAGTCTTACCAATAGTTCCCCCATTCCTACAATCAGTGCTGCTTTTTTATAAAGAGAATCCAGGGACTGCCATTGTGAGGTAATCCCACTTTTGCATGGTATTCGTTTTGTCAGGAGCGGTGCCAGCTTTTTTGCTGCTTTAGGCAAAGAAAAAAAAAGGCAGAGAAGCTGCCACCACTGAATCGCCGCAGGTGGCGAAATCAGCGAGCAGCCCCCACTGCCGAATTGGCACCGACAGCTTTGGCGGCGTTGAGCTGCCACCGAATTGCCACCGAGGCCGGCAATTTGCCACATCCCAAAGGCTGCCGCCCTAGGCAGCCCCCTAGTGCCGGCCCTGCATTTCGGTGCTTTCTAACTCTGCCAGAATCTTTCTCTTCTTGAATAGCAGAGAGGTCTAAGAATTCATGTTACCCTTTCAAACCTCATCTAGTTAAGTTTGTCAGTAGCATAAAATTGATTGGCAACTCAGAAATATATACTATATAGTATATATTTTAGACTTGTCTTGCAAAATTCAATTTCCTAGCTTGCCCAGAATAATTTTTGATGAACAAGTAAAACACAATTAGCTATTTTAATTATTTATCAATCGTTATAGTAAAGGGCAAACCAATCACTTTTAAATCTGGGAAGTAAGTTTTCATGACCGTTTTACAAGACCTTTTTTAAAACTGATTTTATTTCCAGAAGCCATTTTGAAGTTCCCCGACTTCTCCACAGTGATTCCTTTTCTAAGAAAAAGAATTAGAAGAAAAATAATATAATCTAGTTTGTTTCTTTCAGCTCCCTGGGAAACAAAGTTTGTTCCTTCTACACCTAAACCATCTGCCAGACCCAAAATGCCACGAACTAAACCTGGTAATTACGTTCCATGCCAAGCATTATAATCATTTATTACTTTTATGATTTAATGTATTTTGTTTTAAAGGCATCCTATGTGAAATTCAGCAGATTCACTTCTCCAGAGGATTATGCAAAGTGTGGGTTTGCATCCCCTCAGTTAGATTTGGAATGTTAATTTGGAAGAAAAAAAAGTCTTGAAGCAAAACTTAGCTCGAGTCACCGAGTTGCACAGGGTTTGGGGTTGGAATCAAGTTTTTTACATGGTTTCCACCTGAAATCATGAATTGGCCTACATTTGCTTAACTGGTTGGCCATAAATTTAAAATCCCTTAACTAAAAGTCTCTTTCTTTGCTTTTGAGGATAGGTTACCAATCTGTACCATTTCATCTGTTGCTATAAGATGAGTACAGAAGCAGTGATAGTTAGCATCTGTTCAGACTTACCTAGAATTGCAGGGGTGAAACTCAGGGGTGAAACTGAGGCCTGGAGATAAGCAGGTGGATACAAAATGAAGGCAGTCAAAATTGCACCATGTGTTTACACCATGCTTGAATTTAACCTGTGATATAGGTCAAGGGAAAGAAAATATCACACAGATCCAGACTTGTCTGGAGTTGCAGTAGCAAAGATAAAGCCATGAAAACTTTTAAAAAATGCATGATTTATAATGAAGTCGTAAAGCTAAAAAGATGCATAATTTTATAGTGTAATAGGATATTATTTAAACAATATTGTGAGAGACCAAGCAACATTATTATAATTCTTTCCAGACTCCCTGCAAACTATTATGTTAAAATCTTGATAGTTAAAAAATTAATCCTCTTCAAGACAAATAGTTCCCACAGAAGCTTGTTAACTTAGGGATATTTAAGTCTTGGAATTGCATGAGTTATTATGAGCCAACTTTTAAAACATTTTCGCTATAACTACAACTCCTTAGGTTTTTTGCTCTGTTCAGAATTACCTCTTGTATTATTAAGACAATTTTGTCTATCTCTTCTAGAGATGCTGCTACCTTCTATATATGTATCTCTAAAGTCTTTCTTTTTTATCAGCAGAAATAGCAATTCATTTGGAAAGCAATATACCTACATTTTCTAACCCCTTTGAATTGCCAAGGACAACATTAGGTAATGTTTCTACAGTACATGGTCACTTTCTTTTTCCATTTAATTACAGAGAAATCATTATGATTGCATGTTTGTGCAAGTGTATCTAGTCTATCATCTGTCTATTATTAGTCTCACTGATCAGTCCAGATGGGATCTTGAGAATAACTATCTATTCATCACTGAACTCTGAATGATTTGCTCCATCTTCCTTCTCTATATAGATTATTGTGAATTCTGCATTTATTCCATAGGGATATCTTTATTCAGATGTGATTACTTGAGGGATAAGGTACTATTCAATTAAGAGGATCACAATCTGGCCTTTAGCCGGTAGCCATGATGCCCATGGATCAAGCTCCCATTAGTATCCCAGTGTCACTAGAAATTGACTAAAAATTAGGGCTTGCGCAATAGCAATGCTTGTCTTCTTTCCTTGAAATCCAAATGCTTCTACTCAGGATGCCTCAAATTAATGTAGACTCTGTGCACTGTGGCACTGACTTCCTAAAGAGCCAGGTCAGATTACTGCATAAGTGCCTGAAGACCATTTGAAGCGATCATTGCTAATCCTGAAACTCTATTCTGTTTCTGGTAAGGTGATTGTCTGTTGCCCTGGAGCCAATTTGAAAATGTAATAAAAAATCAAATTTCAATGGAAACCAAAAATGTCTGCAACAATGACTTTCTATTTTCTAACCAGTTCTACAAGCCACCGAAGATGTGCATCTTCATTCTTCTTTGTGGAAACAAACTTTTATGGTGTTTGGGGCAATAAAGATGTAGCCTATATGAAAAATGTGCTTTCTGCTAATCCCACCATAGTCCGCCATTGTGCTCAGCTGTGTTAAGTTTTCCTTCTTACTAATGCTAGAATGTTCTCCAGTTTCACAAAAGAGCAGGAAGTTGAAGAGAGCCGCTTTTAGGAGACACATTTTCCTTTGCATCCAACTACAGGTGTGTCGTGTCTTGCGCGAGGGTTCTGTTCTGCAGTTACCGCATAAAGTGGAAACCGCGTATAGCCAAAACTCATTGACTTCAATGGGAGGCGAAATTGCGCCCCCTGCAGGAAGTTAAAAAAAATCTCCTTTCTTTTTTTGTTTTTGCGAAAGTGGAAATCGCGTAAGTTGAATCAGCGTGAGACGCAACATGCCTGTATATAACAAGTTTGTTTTACCTTCGGAATAGTCATTTTATACAATGCCTTTCAATTTGTGAGCACCCACATTTTGCCACAGTTGACCCATGTAGATTTAGGCACGCACAAACTCTCTTTTGTGCCTTTCTGGTATAAATCCTGTGTTCTCCCAAGACCTTTTTTCATTACCACTTGTGGGAGTTGGCAGCCCTGGCATAGAGCTGTGTTGATTGGGAGGCTGTACTAGAGATCACAGTCAAGGATTACATCATTACCCTACTCTGCAGAAGGGAATGCAGCCTCCCACCCACCTCAGTTCCTTTCCCCTCAACAGCAGAGAGCAAATGGAACTCATCTTTGTGTCTTCGGGCTAGATCTTTGCTTAGTCTATTTTATTGTTTTCTTGTAATTAGTGTAGAGTAGTATAGAATACATCAATAGCTTGCCCATATCCTGGGAGTCTCACCGGGGCCACAGTGGGCCTTGAAAGGGCTTCAAGTAGAGCACCTCTTGCCCACTGGTCATACGAGGTATCCTACAGCCTGATACTAAATTGGACCCATCGAGAGTACTGATACTAATCTCTGCTGAGATCCTCTTACATGGGACCCAAGATAAATGGTCTCTCCAGCCTCAGCACTACCTTTGGTCACAAGGACAAAGTCACCATGAGGTCCCATCACAGCTTCATGCCAAAAATGGTCTCAGATTACCACCTATCTCAATGTATTTTCTTCTCTGTGTTTTTCCCCAGGCCCCATAGGAATCACATCTCCATATTCAAAATATAAAAAGAACATTCTGGTTTAACATGGAAAAAACTGAGCTGTTTAGAAGTCCTACTAGGTTGTTTTTAGCCTAGGAAAGAGATGTCAGGGAGAACCTGTCACCAAACAGAGTGTTTCACCCTGGGATTAGGAGAGCTGTATAGAGCATTATTGCAACCAAGTACCTCTTGTTTAAAGACTTATGATTGCCGCAGTGGCATCCATGATGTGCCTTAGATAGGTTTTCCTGGTGGAGATTTACAAAAACAGCAACTTGGAGTTCGTTGCACACTTCCACCAGACAGTACTCGTTGGATTTAGCACTGTGCTCTGATGCCAGTTTGGGAGAATAGATTACAGACAACATTTATCTAAGAATTTGCTCATCATCATCATGTTTGCTAATCTGCCACAAGTGGAAATATGCAGAGGCCCTCAAAGGAGAAAAGAGAGGCTACTTTGCAGTAGTGTTTGTTCTTTGAGAATTACCTCTGTGTATTCATACTACCCAACCCACCTGCCCTTCTACCTCAGAGTTCAGTATAACAGTAGGTCTCCGGTTTGGGAAAAGGAATTCTGACTGGGTGGATGCACTTCCTTATATAGAGTAGGGTGATGGTATCCCCCTCACTTGAGCTGTCACATGAACATACGCCACAGTGGACATGGTTTTCCAAGGCAATTCTTCAGCTCAGTGCCAGGGGTGCTACATCCCATGACTATGAATGTACAAATGTGACCCCCGAAGAGCAACAGTTACTGGTAAGTACTCTCTCCTTTCCTCAAAACTTTGGGATTACAATCTTCCCTCTTTCTTCCTTTCAGCACCCAGTAGAACAAAACTAATTCCTTCCAAACCTAAAGTCTCTCTCCATCCAGAAGAACCCAAGATAAAGCCGGGTAATTACAGTATGCTCTGCTATTATCATTTTGTTCCATAATGTTTGAACCATGCTGACTCCTGACTTTTTTTTTGTTTTTGGACCTGTGTCCATGGAAAGTACAGAAATCTGTTAGCATCATAAGCAGTCTTGCAAACTATATGCTTTATTCTCCCAGCCCTTATTTTGCTCTAGTTTGCTTTGTTAGAGTAACTACAATATTATTACATAGATCAGACTCTGATGAAATAAAGTAGCTAATAAATAAATAAGATAGGAGAAAAAACTCTGAACACTGTCCCGTTAAACTATAAGTTGGTAAACAGTGTTTAAAATAAAGACTTAATGAATCGTTTCAAGTAGAAAAGCATCAAGTATGGGAAACTTTAACTGTTATTATTCGTAAATTTGTAGATAACTGCCTCATCTTCATGAGTATGCTTGCGAGTCTTGAAAGCTTCATCAATTTCAATAGGAAAGATCACTTGTCCAAAAATTCATAGTGGGAGTGCATTATTCATTATTCCTTTTTAAAAGGTTTTTCATCTATTCAGGAAGGAGAAGCTGTATTATGAGACATAGGTGATAAACCAAATGCATAGAATCAAAATAGAGTCAGAAAATGACTCAAAGTGTGATAGTTTGGATAAATAAAAGTATTCAATGAATACTTAGAAATAGTGAATAAATACATTTAAAGAAAACAAAGATGGGTTAAAGAATAAGTTGTGAATCAAAAAAGGGGCTACATTTTTACAGAACATTATTCGTAGTAAATAAATCCGCCAGCTCTATCTTTAAGTCCCTTTCTTTTTAAATAGTTTTGAACTCTGTCCCTTGAGTAGACATGGTCAGTGTTTCTTGACTGTTGTAGGGTATAGCGGGGATTGAGCCAGTGACTCCTGTACTGTGCAGTGTGAGAGGCTCAGGCCAGATGGCTATACAAGAGCAATAGAAGGCAACGTATATTAGCCCCAGGATAAGCGGGTCCCTTTTCCCCGGTAATTGAACAGGGTTACTCCAGGTTAATTAGGACAACTGGAGCCAATCAAGGTCCTGCCCAAACTTGTTGAAAGCCTCCCCTCCAGTCAGATAGGCATGTGCAATAGGAGCTGTGGGGAGCAGGCATGCTACTGGAGAGCCGGACGGGGCAGACACTGACGAACGCCAGGAGGGAGACCTCACAGGTACAGAGGTAAAGAGCAGAGGAAACCCTGTCCAACAGGGCATATAGCCCTTTTGGGCCCACAGAGGTTTGTGGGGAAAAAGACCGCACCAGAGGGGAGTGACCGAATTGGGTATCTGGCCTGCCACCACTACGCTCAGAGTAGCTACTGGAGACTAAAAGGCTCCCCTCCCATTCCCCTGTCAGGGAGGCTGGGAGGAACCTCTGCTCGGACACTGTGGGGAAAATTCCCAGGGAGAGAGGAATTCCATTAAAGGGAAGTGTGGAACCTACCAAGGTGGAGAAGAAGTTCTGCCACAGCAGGTGTACAGAAAGGAAGGGTGGCTGATGCAGAATGATGTAACTTAGACTCAGACTCCTGAGCTGAAGGATTACTCTCCACCCACGTCCCCATGCCACGTCTGGCTACTAAGACTTGGTGAGGTTCAAGGAGGATTTAGTCCTACAGTGTTTCGATTTTGTGTGCCACTGACCTATTCCTTTTGGTTGGCTTCAAATATTCAGAACTAAACTAATTGAAGGGCAGCAAAACAAATGTGTAAGTTGCAAAAAAATATATACTAACAATGGCCTGAAAAAGAAAAGTTTGATCTTGCTTGCCCCATCAGTGTCCTGCAAAGCTTGCCATCCTGCTCCATTTGAAGAAATTTTTGACAGTAAATGATAGAACCCTGTTACATTAAAGCATTGGTTCCCAAATATTTTGGGCTATTATAAAGAGGTCAGCTGTGTTTTAGCCCACAATGCACTTCAGCGTTCCAGACTGCAAATCTACTGAGGCATAAGCTCCACTAGGCAGGGGGATGGAGGGAGTCCCTCACATTTGAATAATACGTGGGAATCAGCAGTGGACAAAAAGCTCCCAAAAGCAAAAGCAAAAAGCTCCCAAAATCTTGATGTCCAAGTACACATGCCAGACATTGGACAGCAATTTAAAAGGTGTAGATCTGTCTTCGTCTCTCTCAAGATAATGTCCTTTACTCCAGCAGCAACTAGGGAACCTGTTCCAGTGCCAGTCACTATTAAGATCTCTTCTGTAACTGCTACTACGAAGACTCTTGAACATCCGAACTCTACAATGGGTAATGATGATTATCTTCCTCCTTAGTGAATTTTCAACTCTTCACTACTTCTTTTCATTAAGAAGGAATTTTTCATCTTCTAAAAGGGCATTTCATGCTTTCTTATTCATAACTAAGCACTTAATTTCACTCTGCTTTTAGATGCAAGTTAATTTGGTGCTGCCGTCTCCTCCTCTGCTGTTCATCTTTCCTTTTGCTTTTCTTTGTAGGAATTTGTACTGAAGCTGTGACTTGGGAAATGATCATGAGGAAATACCATCCTGTGTTCATATCTGCCCAGGATGTGTCCAAGAGCTTTTTCTTGTACATGTTAAGGGTGAAACCTTGTTCCCATTGAAATCAGTGGCAGAAATCCCATTGATTGCACTGGCAGTAATGTTGAGTCCTAATGATTAATAAAAATATTCCTCAGTACCTAAGATTAGGCGACAGTGACATCTTGTCATGAGTAAAGAACAGATTAAGTGCAAAAATCATAAAACCAAACTGAGCAATTCTTATACTTTTACCATATAAGAATACTTATACTATTTGATTTTCCTATAGTTGACTGGAGACCTCCATTCATGACAGTTATGCATTAAAGATGAAATTCACTGTTGTGCAAAAGACCCACACAAGGCCTTACATACCTCTCAGGTTCCACTAAAATCCTTGTACTAGGGTTTAAGTGCTACTTAAATTATAAATAGGCCTGGTGAAGGCCCTCTGGACAGGGGTTTATTTTCTCATTGGAAGCATGGTCATATCCTACTGCATTATAGATCATTGGTTTCATTGTGTGCAGCCCTAGGATAAAACTTACAACAAGATACAAATGTATCTGAACCAATTCATATCCATATTGCAAAGATCAGAAAGTTTGCAGGTTGTCCGGGCTTGTACTTTAAATTGTTTTCTTGAGGTCTAGTTGTGAAATTCCAGTCGAATTCTGGGTTTGGATTCAAAACCTCCCAAAACTCTGGGCACATTCAGACCTTTAGAGAAAGAGCGTTCAGCTATGATATTTGGCTTGGGATCTGGATTTGGATTCTAAATTTCAGTTCAGGCCTATTTCTATTCTATTCTATCTTAATTTCAGTTTAACAAGTTCAACATCTTGCAGGAATTAAACAGAGGTGATATTGGGGTTTTATTTCCCAAGTAATAATGCTGCCCTCATTTCAAGGCTTTATACATTAATATGTCCCAAGTGCCACTTGTGGCAACAATTGCAGCAATGTAAGAGTGACGTAGTTAGTTCTGGGATAGATAATACTTAGTGCTTTACATTTTCAAGGCATTTTACAAACATTAATTAAGATGTGTTCCCTGTATATCCTGTGGTTTCTCAGCCATGGTGTTAGCTGCAGAATCTACCCTAGGCAGTAGATGCTATAGTATCTAACCGTTCATTACATAATTAAATTTGTTTCTAGCCTTTATGGTTTTGAAGAAAATCTTGAAAAATTATGAGAACGTAAAACCAGTGCTGTGGTGTCTTCCTGGGGCCCTGCTTGTATTTGAAACAATGGTGCAAACTGCCACTGTAGATGTGATACGTCGGTGCAGGATGCATTTTACATTGACACAGCATAGCTACTTTGGGGTGTCTGTACTGATGCAGATATTCCCAGTATAGACAGGTCCTTAGTCTGCAGACACCCTAAAACAACTCTGAGAGGTTCAGATTACCCAGTCTGCCGCACTAGACAATGACTGGAACTTGAATATGATAACTTACTTAAATAACTTAATAGTAACTTATGCTTAACAGTATTATACTTAATGCTATTAAGTATAATACTATTAAGTATATACTTAATAGTATTATACTTAATATTAGTATTATACTTAATATATATAGTATTATACTATATACTTAATAGTATTATACTTAATAGTAACTTAATGATAACTTAAATAACATAATAGTAACTTAACTTAAATGATGTTTAATATGATAACTTAATGCCTCCCATCCCTCCACTGCAGCCAGAAGCCCCAATTGCCACCTATCCAGTTGCCAGAATTTCGAGCTTCCTACCTGGCATTGTCAGTAGCAATGTCTTTGTGTATCAAAACTGAAAAAGTGTGAACTGCATAAAATTTGAATTTAATCTCAAAATAAGTAACTCGGCAACTTTTGTACTGACTATATTAGTCTTTTTCATATTGAATTCATTAAACCCCTCAATTCTATAATTTAAAAGAAGTTCCTGCAAAATTTCCTGTCTGCAACAGCAGAGTGCCACAGAATCTGGGAACTTTGCCACAAAATTTAGGTCCAGCTTTCCATAAGATACAGGACTTGGATGAAGAGAGTACTGATTGGTTGGTGGCAAGATAGAGATGGGAACTCCTTGTATTCGCAGAGGGCTAGGCATTGCTGCTGTTTTTGTCTAGCTACTCTAAACGTGTAACTGCAATACTTCCCTCACGCCTTTTATTTTTTTTAAAAAAATCCATGTTAACTACAGCGTGATTTTTGGAGTCTTAAGTTATTGTTGCTTCAGGGTACGCCTTAAGTCTATGCTTTCTGTGGTCTGAATAATGATGCATGCAGTAATTCAATTATGAACTGGGCTTTTTTTTTTTCTTTCAGTTTCATATGAACCACAACACATTCCTTCCAAACCTAAGGCATCTGCCAGTGCCATGCCAGAAATACCACATAGTAATCCTGGTATAGTAACTATTTTTCTGTAATTCACCACTTGAACTTGAAGTAACCTTTTAGCCAAACTC
The DNA here is from genome assembly GCA_007922305.1 of Dermatemys mawii. Taxonomy (NCBI): domain Eukaryota; kingdom Metazoa; phylum Chordata; order Testudines; family Dermatemydidae; genus Dermatemys; species Dermatemys mawii. The sequence continues at coordinate 24,042,174 of ML677351.1, forward strand.
AGTGGCACTGCTGCAAAGAAGTTAACCTAGATTTAGGGCAAATGTGAAATGCAAGCTATATAAGTGAGTTTGTTTTGAGTCACTTATTGGTTGCCCAACCATCTTAAAGTTTTAAAGGACTACATTTTATAACATATATGTCATGTTAAAAGCCAAATTCTTTGAACAAGAAATTATTGTGCTTATAAAAATTTCAGAAAACCTACTTTTATTAAGAGCATACACATTTAAAATCATATTTAAAAGACAGCAAGCATTGAAACACAATTTTTGTAATGAGAATTCTACACTGCATATACAGAGCATTACTTCATTTTCAAATTTAGGGTTCCAGCTAGTTTTCTGGATTTTGCAAAACTTGCTTCAGAAACTAAGCTTCTGTTTAAAAAAACAAATAATGATTCTAGTGATATGGAAAGCTTGAATGTAATTAGCCAGAGATGTAACGGAATTTTTATTGACTGTATAGCACTGAAGAATATGTACTTAGTGGAATTCTTGGTATGAATTTATATATATATATATTTATATATATATATAAAATATGTGTGTGTTTAAAATAAACACAAATTCTCACGCCCAGACTAAAAGAGTGGTGTCTGTTGCACTACATCTTTGCAATGTCAAATCTCATTGGAAGTATTCTTATTTTAACACACTGCCTGTCTTTAAATATGCATACTATGTTCAAGGAAGCACACTGATCTATTTTTAAGAAAAAACCTCTGCTCTCTAAAACTACTCTCAGCAAAATACTTAGGCGTGGATTTAAGTTCAGTACTATTCAACAAATCACTTACATACGTGCTTAGGTACTTTGCTGACTCAAGGTCTAATAGTCTTCATTTGAATTCATTTTTATTCTAATAGCAAAAAGTCCACCCACTCCAGAAGCTACATGTAAAATTTCTTCTAATGACCTTGAGTGGCCCAAGGCTACACTGGGTAACAGTTTTTTCTTTACATTTTATGAGAGCTACCTTGCTTTTGGCTTCCAATTTAGAAACTATAATTTTGCTCCAGAAGATCATTTTATCCCCACTCTTCAGTAAGCTCTTTGCTCACTGAAACTGTCTGTTTCTCAAGTCCAATAAGCTTTTGTTAAACCTGCAGTTGCAATTTTCTACTTAGTGGGTCATTGATATTAATTATAGTCTCTTTTCCGGTTTTGGATTGTAGTGCTGGTTCTTCACTGCAGGCATATGGTGTTTTGAGTATAAACACACTTTTACATCCTTATGTTTAAATGCTGATAGTTATAAACCAAATTTTTGTTTCAGAATCCAGTGAAATACATTTCACGCCTTTGAAGCCCAAATCATCTACTGAACCTAAAATACCTCAATCTAAACCTGGTAAATACCTTTATTTTTGAAATTTGGTAGATTGAGGCTCAATATTACCCTAGTTAATGGCAAAATATCAACTGTAGTGGCTCAGGAGACTGTACTTTTCTTCTTACAGTGCACCTTGTACAGAAATTGTAGATAAATATGCCAGTTTTACTGCATATAATCTATGTCAGAAGGACTATGTTTTTATGTCAGTCTTGTACTGAGAGAGGAGAAAGAAACTTAGATCCATCTTGGAAACATTTTGCACCAAGAATAAGGATTAATTAATTTTATTCTAATGTTAGATTTTACAAACACACTTGAATTTTGTAGGCTCATATTTTCTTAGTTAAAAAATATTACTCCTTCAGAGGTGATCTCCAAACAAAAATGTCTTTGTATTTGTGAAGGTCCATTTTTCAGTTAATCTCTAAGCTTCTGAGGAGTTTGAACAGTCACCACAGCCTAGAGTATATAGCAAGGAATTGGAAAGAATGGTGCATAATTGTTGGATTTAGTGTCTGGCCATTAGTTATTTTTTCTTATCAACAATCTCTAAGGAATTAGTTCTGATAGTGTTGTTGTTTTAGTTCTCAGCAAGATTACCACCACCAATAGAAGACTCAGAAATGCCAATTTTCAATCAAAGGCATTTCAAATATAGGTTATGGTTATATTTATGACAGGAAATTCTTTTCACTACATGAACATTTAGAAGACCATGTGAGGAAAATTGATACAACTTTCTTTTAAGATTAAGAGCCAAATTCTGCCTTCAAATACATGCATCCATCTCTTATTGCAGTCACTGGGAACACCACAACGTTATCTGAGGGCAGAATTTAGCCACTAACTTACTTTTTCCTGTCATCTCAGGGCTTGATTCAACATACTCTCACTTATCGGAGTAGTCCCTAGGTTCACAAATACAGCCACTGAAGTCAACTCCTATAATTAAGCATTTGCAGGGGTTTTCCCCATTGTCAGAAGCCTCAAATTGCACTACTATATAAGAGTATTTCTTACCCCTTTCAGAGTCATTGCTGAATACAATATATACCAATTTAACTGAATTTTTGTTGTTGGCAACATTGCACGTATTACTTCTTATGTCTTAAACACAGTGCCAGAGTCAGGCTGTGACTCCTTAAGACGCTTAGAAATGTAGGGTTTTCTTCTTTGTTTTTTTCAGCTCCAACTGAAACACAGTTCATTCCTTCCAAACCTAACATGTCCCCAGAGCCAGAACTACCACAATCTAAACCTGGTAATTACCTGTTCATGCAGCTTTTCTAACAAAACCCCATTGATTTAATGTGCTTCTTTTACTTTGCTGTCAGGAGTTTGTTATAGACTCTGTCATCTGGTACTTGAAGGTTGTAAATATTTGAAAGTTGGTAAAATTTGCTAAAGGTTGAGAGGAATTATTTATTGCTCCTGTGATATAAGTAGGATTAATAGGAAATAACTAGAGCTAACTGAATAATTCATAGCAAATGATCTGTAGTAAATTATTTGTTTTTTAATTTATTTGTTCAAAATTAGTTCCCTTTTTGAAGTATTTTTTCCTATTCTGTGGATTGACCATGATCAGTTTGCTAGGAATACTTGATACTCAGTGTTCAGAATTTGAGATGGTTTGATTAATGGTGATTGGTAGCAAATCTTCTGGTGTTTCTGATTTTATTACTGTAATTCTTGTAAACCCCAATTCAGTAAAGCTTTGTAAATACATTCTTAACTTAAAGCACATGACTAGCCACTGATGGAAGACTAAATCTTTTGAAGATAGAAATAGTAGATTAGCAAAATTAGGAAATTTTACAATCTTTGCTTTTTGAACCACACAACTTTGCCAAAGACTTCATTCCCAAATAAATAAATAAAATAAAATTAATCCAGTGTAAGGCACATTAGTTATGTGGAGAGTTTAAATCTAATTTTATCTTATTTCATTCATGTAATATATTTGTGTATACATACATAGATGTTTGGTAGTTGCAAATAATTTCCTTTTAGGTCTGATTTGATTGTTTAATTGCTTCTGCTCTAAACTTTGGGGCTGTAGAGGCATGAGAACCATGTCATCTTGTTGAGTCACACAGTGTACTACCCCATACTTGATTATACCATTTCCCATGAATGTGCAAACTGAACACTTGTTTCTGTGAAATTCCATGCAGTGAGATACAATAGTTGAATGTTTGCAGAAAGCAAATATAAAAGGGGTATAAGTGCTGCTAAAGTTTTTTATTTTATTTTATCTTACTGCTGTATTCTTCCAGCTGCAGGTAAAAAAAGAGAAAGGGAAAATTTAGCTTGAATATTGGGAAAAGCTTGCTGAGAATGAAATGTATTAGCTAGTAGAATAGTCTACTAAAGAAAGTGGTAGAAGCACAGTTGCTTGGGACTTTTAAAATTAGACTGGACAATGCACTATAGAGTAGAGCAGGGGCTCCAGGCCACTGCTTCCTACAGCTCCCATTGGCCGGGAATGGCGAACCTGACCAGTGGGAGCTGCGAGCGGCCAAACCTACGACCACTTGGGTAAACAAAACATCTTGTGGCCAGCTAGGGGCTTACCCTGGCCAAGTCACGGAACAAGTTTGGGAACCCCTGGAATAGAGTATTGTGTTAACTGCAAGATTAAATGGATGACCTCTTAGATCTCGTCTATCTCTAAATTCTGTGATTCTTTGATTTTTACAGTCTCAAAATTGAGAGTTTGTTTCATCCAGTTCATGCAATTTATTTGTGGTAATGGTGTCTTCAAAGTTAATCAAAAACAATTTCTAAAAGTCAGAATAAGATATCCAAGGGTAATTTGATAATCCATGGCATTAGCACAGACCAGATTAGCATAATCTTTTACTTATTGCTTACCTAGGAAATAGCTTTGATCATTTGAAAGGGTGTTCCATGCTTAGATTCTCATTTTTTTTTCTGTTGTTTTGTTTCTGATGCAGTCCTGGAACATATTACACTTAGATTTGAACCACCAAGGTCAACAATAGGTAAAGAAATTTGTTTAGTGACCGGTCATGTTTGTTTTTCTTCTCTTCACAGAAAACCACATTGTAGTTGTCATCTCATGTCACCAGTTTCTTTCCTTAAAATTCCTCTTTTTTCCCTAGATATATATGATTTGGCACTAAAGGCTTTTTAGGAATTTTGTTTATTACACCAGGTGTATTACCTCCTTTTAATCAATAAGGCTGTCAGTTCTGAAACATCTTTGTCATAGTCACGTCTGTCTGTGCTTGCAACTTACTTTTCAACTTTTTTTTTAAGCTGGACTTCAGAATGATCAGGAATCCCATTTCCTTGCTTAAACAACTCTAGATACACTCATAATGCCATATTTTCCTTTGTACCCCTATGTCTTCTCTGTTACCTGTAAAAGGATTTTATTTCTCCATTGCAGGCTTCAAACGTACTATGTCTGTGTGTTACTCCTGGCATTAGACTCTGATTCCCGGATAATTTAATAATTTGTAACCCGGGTTCTCTCTTTCAGCACCCAAAGAGACACGACATGTTCCTTTGAAGCCTAAAACATCACCCAAACCTCAAGTGCCACAGACAAAACCTGGTAAATGATTTTCTGTATCCGATTGAAGTTTATCCCTAAGCAGCTGTTTAATTATCTTAACCTTGGTCTACTCTAGGGGGTGGGGATCAATCTAAGTTATGTAACTTCAGCTATGACAATAATGTAGCTGAAGTTGACATCCTTAGATCTACTCACTGTGGCGTCTTCGCTCTGGTGAGTTGACTGCTGCCACTCCCCCGTTGACTCTGCCTGCGCCTCTAGCAGCAGTGGACTACAAGAGTTAGTGGGAGAGCGCTCAGGGGTCGATTTATCACGTCTAGACTAGAAGCAATAAATCGACTGCCACTGGATCGATCGCTACTTGCCAATCCAGGGGGTAGGGTAGACATACCCTAAATAATTTGAGTACACTCAGCATCATAGCAACAAGATGCATCTCTGCTACAGTGTGTTTGGTATTTTGTTTGTTAGCCATTTACAGCAATAGCAGAAATTGACTAGCTTTTTCTCATCATGCCTTAGCATAATATCTCATGTTTAGAACCATGGATGAGAATTAGTTATTCCTGGTTTATAGCAGTGTAATTAAGAGGAAAATTTGACTCACTATTAAATAAAATTAAATTTTAAAAATGCAGTAGTGTTCTGTGAGAGATGTATTGTATATTTCGTCAAACTCTGCTTTGCAGTTTCAGAAAAGATGCACAGCTTCTCTTGTATTTACCATTATTGCATGTCATCTTATTACTCTTTTCTTTAAGAACTAGTAAATTATCAAACACATAACTAATATTTGTTTAACTGGATTCACAATATCAATACATTATCATTCAGTATTCCAAGACACTGTATTCAGGATTTATACAGACAATCAATTAACTTGATTTCAATAGGAATAGTGTAAATAAAAAAGTGAATAATTACTATACTGTGGTATCCAAAATACCACTCTGTTTTGTTACACTAGTAATTTTTCTGTTGACATCATTCTGTGCTAACTTGCTAAACGTGGCTGTCTTACTGATGATCAGGTTAAGCAAAATGCCCACCCAAATGTTTGGATAAATAGTTTGTGCTACGCTAACACACTCAAAAACAATAGTCACCAAGTAGATATGGTTTCCTGATATGAAAAATCTAACTTTTGCTACTAAATGATTTTTAAAATCATTGCAGCTGTTTGCAGCTGTTGGCTGCCATCTCCAAGTTAAAACTTCTGATAAATTAGATACATGTTTTAAATGTATTTTTTTTCCTTGTGGCTATTTTTCTGTTATTCTTATGTCAACTGATACTGAAAAATGGTGTACTAACTACCATCATAAAACTGAGATGTTTGTATTATGCTATGTTTGCATTTTAGAATAATTTTCAATTACTTTATCATAATTTGTACAAATATCAATAATATTCTGAAAGTTATTTCTTAACTGACCTCCATCAGTTTCAGCATTGTTTTCTGATTTTCTTGGGATTGTGTGCAAAGAACTCAAGAAAAACTTTTTATGTTTAACCTTTCTGAATATTACACATAACGAGCAGTTATGGTGAGGAAGGGAAGCCACTTTTTTATGCCATTGCATTTCTGTGGAGTAGAATACTATTGTTTGTATGTCTATGCAGTAAAACAATAAAAAATCTGTTTTATGTTTAAATGAATACTGGAACAGGGTATAACTTAAGAGTGGCCTTTGATGTTTGTATTGCACAATGCACAAATAATCACATATTTTAATAATATGGCACCCCCAAGCAAGCGGCTCTCCAACACCAATTTTATAGACAAGTCTCGTATGAAAGGCACTTCTCAGAGAAAAGCTTCATACCACAGGCTCCAATTCCTGGGTATATGACTGAGATAAATTTCAATCATCTTTCTTTTTAAAGACTATAAAAAATGGAAAAATTAGCCCATGTTTAAAGGCTAGGTTCTGTCCTCAGTTATTTAGGTTTGTTAGAGCATAATGGTTCTTGAATATTGACTAATTGCTGGCAGACAAATGAAAGCGTGCTTGTTATTTAGACATAAATAAAGTTGACTTTAAATAGAATTATTCTACTGTGTTGATTTTCATTGCTATTTTTATGTTTTATTTGTTTTTGATATAGCCCCGGAAGCAGCTGCATTTAGAACTGAACAACCAAAGACGCCATTAGGTAATGATGTAAACTATGGGAATGGTCATATTTCTTTTTACTTCTTAGTAGAGATGTAGGCATGGTAGATTCTTGCTCAATGGGCTCATCCGTCATCACTTTTCATGACGAAACAGTCTTTTTTAATATGTACCTTTGCATTTTCATATCTACCTTTGCATATTTTTCCTTTACAGCAATGTAGTTTCATTTAAGTTGTTTGCTCTCCAGAGCAGCAGTATCCAATCCGTTCACCACTAGCCACATATGGCTAATAGGCAGTTGGATTGTGGCTAATACAGGTGGCTTTTTAATAATGTGGCTTAATGTGGCTTTTTAATAATGTGGCTAATAAGAAAAATTCAAAACCACAAGTGCGACCAGCAGTGTGGCTAGCATCGAATTTCTATTGGACACCGCTGCTCTAGAGCATCCAGAAATACTCTGTCTTTCTGAAGCCATGTTTGTTTGTGTTTGCAATTTCTCTAATGTCCCTTGTTTTTTTCCTGAGCTCAGACTCGGCGAGTAATCCCACCCTGTGCTTACTTGTTCTCAATACTGATTCTGTCCAACAACATAAATTTTTCTTTGAAATTCCTTTGCACACCTGACTTTTATTCATGTTCAGGTGTACATGGTGTCAGGCTCAGATTCCTGGATAATGATTTTAATGCTTGAGTTTTTTATTTCAGCTTCAAAAGAGGCACAGCGTGTTCCTTCCAAACCTAAAACATCACGGAGCCCAGATGTGCCACCAACCAAACCTGGTAAATACATCAGTGTTTTGTATCTCATACTGAGCTACTCCATGCCTATGTATACAGTCCTGTATTGTGGCTGATATCAGACTGTGATGCTTGGGAAAGCTTTATCAATATATAAACCAGTTGTTTTCTTTCAGCTCCAAAAGAGACGCGGCGTGTGCCTTCCAAACCTAAAACATCTCCGAGCTCAGATGTGCCACCAACCAAACTTGGTAAATACATGAGTGTTTTGTATCTCATACTGAGCTACTCCATGCCTATGTATACAGTCCTGTATTGTGGCTGATATCAGACGGTGATGCTTGGGAAAGCTTTAACGATATATAAACCAGTTGTTGTTTTTTTCAGCTCCAAAAGAGACGCGGCGTGTGCCTTCCAAACCTAAAACATCACCGAGCCCAGATGTGCCACCAACCAAAGCTGGTAAGTGCATCTTAATTTTATTTTTCAGTGTAGTAACTCTTACAATTTTGCAACTTTTCTACCATGAATTGTTGGCGCACATATATGTGCGTGCGTAAACAAACACATATATTTGTTGCAATGACAGAAGTCTTTTACTATAACAGTACTCTGCTCCACAGCTGTCATGGAGCAAGATTGCCCTACCTGATATGTACACACGTTTATGAAATATACTGTCATTTTTTTACAGCCTTTTACTCCATAGGAGGTTTTTGTGCCCTTATGAAATAGAAGACTTCAGTCTTAATTTCTATAGGTTGGGAGAGAGATTGTTTATCTATTGTCTGGCGTCTGTAGTTTCAAGGGATTTGTTTATCTAGTGTCAAAAGACAAAGGTATCAAAAAACCCCTCCACTTTGCTCTTGTACATCACCTTCCGTATAAAGTTGAATGGTGAAGATCCCCATCTTTGCTGTTTCTGTTGCTTTTCTGGCGATATTTTTATGCAGAGTTGGGTGAAGAGGGGAAGAGTCCCAGAAAATGCAGCACACAAGGGTAGCACCAACAGGGAAAGATACCCTGTACACAAGATCTCAGACTATGGCAATGCGCACACACCACAGGTGGTGTGATTTCTAAAGTACACTAATGTGTTGTTGCACATTAACTGGTCCATGTAGACTGTGATGGTGACCATCGATATGTGTTATGCTTTAATATATATTAAAACACACTAGGGGACCTTGAGTGGTACAAGGAGGGTCTACACAGACCACTTAATGCACAGCATGTTAGAGTGCTTTAGAAATCCCTGCCCTTCTGTACTGTGCATTATCTTAGCTAGACTAGCCCTGAATCTTCTGCTGCACAAGAGCTCTGTTGACACAGCTGAGAGTAGGAGGAACAAAAGCGTAACCCATCCTTCCACTGCCACAATCTGCAGAACAGGCAGGGGTCACTTCAGTGTCTGAGTTCTTCTCTAATCTATGCTGTGTTGTAATGACAGGCTATCAGCCATTATTAGCACTGGTCAGGACTTTTCTGTTCGAATTATTTTCTGGAAGAAATTTAATTTTCCATTGAAAAAATCTAAATTAAAGCTCCCTGGCACCACACTTGTTTTAATGTATAACTCTGTGCATCCTTTCAGCCACGAAAGAGAATCGACGTGTCCCATCTAAACCAAAGACAGCACCCAGCCCAGAGGCACCACAAACAAAATCTGGTAATTATATTACTGTTGTGTATTTCTTAGTCTTGGTCTTCACTGGGGCGGGGATCGACTGCAGATATGCAACTTCAGCTACGTGAATCACGTAGCTGAAGTTTGCGTATATGCAGCCGACTTACCTGCCGTCCTCACGGCGGCAGCAGTCAGCGGTGCGCTCCCCCGTCGACTCCAGCTTACGCCTCTGATCAAGCTGGAGTTACAGAGTCGACGGGGCAGCGCTGGCGATCGATTTCTCATGTCTTGACGAGACACAATAAATCGATCATCATAAGATCAATCTCCCCCCGCTGTAGTGAAGACAAGCCCACAATGTCAAGGTTTTATTTTTAGCAATTGTATTTCAATGGACCTCATTTTTTTAAACTAACATGTTAGCCTAATTAGCATAGCAAGTCTCTACTTCTCAGCCATCAGCTTGTGAGCATCTGCTATCTCACAGAGATTTAATGAGCATTTTCATTTTTATCAGTAAGTTATGAAAATATTTACATATGTTTGTTAACATACTTTAGGAAACAGATCAATTAAATTATGAGAGTTATTTTTTCAAAGCAGTAATAAACTCCACTTTCCATTCAAAGTAAAGTGGCCCGTTAATACCATGCCACTGAGAGGTCAGATATATAGTGATTGCTTTATGAAAAGTGTTTAGCCATGGGTGATATGGTGCTTTTTGTCTTTTATCATTTTTCTGTGAGAGTTCATTTGAGACTGGAGTGATTTTCTTGTTTCACATAGTTGTTATTGGGGCATTTAGTGCACTGGATGAGGTACATCACGTGTTGTGATAGGCATTTGTAGGACCTCTGGGTCTTGAAAGGTGAGTTGTGGAAAGTACTGATCATCATAGCAGTAGAGATACGTCTGCAGGTTTTGCACCTATTTTTATGGCAAGGTCTTATGCTGCTTTTAATTGGTGTGTCCTGGTCTGTGGGGAGCTTGCTGATGATGAGCCTGGAGAGGCTGGGGGTGTCATTTGAGCACCAGAAGAGGGGATTCAGGAAATATTTCTTTCAGGATGTGGTCCCTATCGAGTATGGATTGTAATTGTTTAATGATACCCCGTATGGGTTCCAGTGTGGGGTGACAGGTGACAAACAGGGATTTGCAGTCAGGGCATGTGAGGGGGCATGCTGAAGCAGGTTTTCTCCAGGTACTTGGATGGCCTGTTCCATTATGCGGTCATAGAATCATAGAATGTCAGGGTTGGAAGAGATCTCAGGAGGTCATCTCGTCCAGCCCCCGCTTAAAGCAGGACCAATCCCAAACTATATCATCCCAGCCAGGGCTTTGTCAAGCCTGACCTTAAAAACCTCTAAGGAAGGAGATTCCACCACCTCCTTAGGTAATCCATTCCAGTGCTTAACCTCCCTCCTAGTGAAAAAGTTTTTCCTAATATCCAACCTAAGCCTTCTCCACTGCAATGGGACACCATTATTCCTTGTTCCGTCATCTGTACCACTGAGAACAGTCTAGATCCATCCTCTTTGGAACCCCCTTTCAGGTAGTTGAAAACAGCTATCAAATCCCCCCTCATTCTTCTCTTCTGCAAACTAAATAATTCCAGTTCCCTCAGCCTCAGATAAATCATGTGCTCCAGCCCCCTAATCATTTTTGCTGCCCTCTGCTGGACTCTTTCCAATTTTTCCGCATCCTTCTTGTAATGTGGGGCCCAAAACTGGACACAGTACTCCAGATGAGACCTCACCAATGTCAAATAGAGGGGAATGATCATGTCCCTCCATCTGCTGGCAATGCTCCTACTTATACAGCCCAAAATGCTGTTAGCCTTCTTGGCAACAAGGGCACACAGTGGACTCATATTCAGCTTCTCATCCACTGTAACCCTGAGGTCCTTTTCTGCAGAACTGTTGCATAGCTACTCAGTCCATAGTCTGTAGCAGTGCATGGGATTCATCCGTCCTAAGTGCAGGACTCTGTACTTGTCCTTGTTGAACCTCATCAAATTTTTTTTGGCCCAATCCTCTAATTTGTCTAGGTCCCTTTGTATCTTATTCCTACCCGCCAGCGTATCTACCACTCCTCCCAGTTTAGTGTCATTGGCAAACTTGCTGAGGGTGCAGTCCACGCCATCCTCCAGATCATTAATGAAGATATTGAACAAAACCGGCCCCAGGACCAACCCTTGGGGCACTCCATTTGAGACTGGCTGCCAACTAGACGTGGAACCACTGATCACTGCCTGTTGAGCCTGATGATCTAGCCAGCTTTCTATCCACCTTGTAGTCCATTCATCTAGCCCATACTACTTTAACTTGCTGGCAAGAAGTGGGAAATGGCATCAAAAGCTTTGCTAAAGTCAAGGAGTAAGACATCCACTGCTTTCCCCTCATCCACAGAGCCAGTTTTCTCATCATAGAAGGCAATTAAGTTAGTCAGGCATGCCGTGCCCTTGGTGAATCCAGTTCCCTGAGGGAGTCAAAGTCTGCTTTTCTGAAGACCAGGGTCCGGATTCTGCTGCTTTCCTGTCTTCCTTGTGTCAGGATCTTGAACTCGATCATCTCATGCTCACTGCCTCCCCACTTCCCATCCACTTTTGTGTCCCCTACTAATTCTTCCCTTTTGTGAGCAGCAGGTCAAGAAGAGCCCTGCCCCTAGTTGGTTCCTCCAGCACTTACAGTAGAAAATTGTCCCCTGTACTTCCTGGATTGTCTGTGCACTGCTGTATTAATCTCCCAGCAGATATTGGGGTGATTGAAGTCCCACATGAGAACCAAGGCCTGTGATCTAGTAACTTCTGTTTGTTGCCAGAAGAAAGCCTCATCCACCTCATCCCCCTAGTCTGGTGGACTGTAGCAGATTCCCACCACGACATCATCCTTGTTGCTCACACTTCTAAATAATCTTTGTCTCTGTTGGAGTGCTCTTGTTTGGCGAAGGCCGTTTTAAGTGTGTTTAGGTGTGTGTCCTGGATTTTCTCCTTGGATCATACTCTGTGATATGTGAGTACCTGGCTCTAGATAATAGATTTCTTGGTGATTACTGGATCCGTGAAGATGGGAGTGATGATGCATGGATCTTTTGCATATAGCTGACTGTAGCTTTCCATTGCTGAAACTGATTATGGTGTCCAGGAATATGATGCTGGTGTAGGAGTGTTTGAGAGAGAATTTGATGGGTGGCTGGTGGTTGTTGAAGTAGTGATGGAAATCCAAGAGGGAGTTTAGGATGTCCAGAGAATGAAAATATTATATATGTAGCTCAGGTATATCATTGTGTTTGTGGTTTATTTGTCCAGAAATTCTTTCTCAATGTGGCCTATGAAGAGTTTGGCATATTGGGGAGCAAAGATACCACAGAATATGCTCTGAGAGGAAAGGTGAGACCCTGCCATAACAACAGATACAAAACCTGCAGACATGTCTCCACTGCTATGCTGATTTATACTTCCAACAACAGTCATAGGCACCGACTTTAGCCGGCGCCAGGGGGTGCTCGCACCCCCTGGCCCCGCCCCCAGTCCGCTCCTTCCCCATCCCTATTCTAACCCCTCCCCAAATCCCCGACCCCACCTCCTCCCCCGGGCATGGCACATTTCCCCTCCACCCCCATCCCTCCCAGACTTTTGCACAGCAAGCCTGGGAGGAAGGGAGAGGGGAAAAGTGGAGCAGCAGCGCTCTTAGGGGAGGAGGCGGGGCGGAGGTGAGCTGGGCCAGGGGGAGGGTGCAGGGAGGGCTGTAGCAAGTAACCGGGGGGGAGCACACAGAGGAACCGCTCCAAGCCCCAGCTCACCTCTGCCTCCTCCCCTGTGTTCACCACCACTCCACTTCTCCCTGCACCCTCCCAGGCTTGCTGTGTGAAATAGCTGATTCAGAGAGAGGGGAGCTGTCGAGCACCCACCAGTTTTTCGCTGTGGATGCTCCAGCCCTGGGTCCTACACATGCCTATCACAGTATTTGGTGTACCTCGTCCAATGCATTAAATGCCACAGTAACAGCTGTGTGGGTGAAACCAAACAATCACACTGCTCTCGAAAGAACTAACACAGAAAAAGGATGAAAGACAAAAACACCATAATGCTCATGCACAAAAACTTTTCACAAAACAATCACTCCATGTCTGACCTATTAGTCCTCATTCTGAAAAGAAACTTGCACAACATCTTCAAAAGACAAGCTTTTCAGCTTAAATTCATAATTAGACAGACACTGAAATTCGTGTTCTAAATAAAGACACTACAACAATCTGTAACATACTAACCCCCTTTTTTGCCCCATGACTGGAGAGGTGTTAACAGGCCATTTTCACCTGAACAGTCACTTAGAATATGTAACTATGTATGCTATACTCTGTTCCACCTTGTATTTAGCTGTGACACTCTGAATACCTTTCCCAGACCTTAAGAAGAGCTTTAAGCTTTAAGTGCCAAAGCTTCTGTTTCTCACCAGTAGATGTCGATCCAATAAAAAAATATGACCTTACTCACATTGTCTAACTAATATTTTTTCTTGGTGAATAATTCCATTATTTTGTGTAATTAGATGACTGAGAGTTTTAGAAAGTCTCCTGTTAAATCAATGCACTTTTTAAAAGCAATATTATTCATAGAAGTATTTATCCAAGCTATTGCAGAAAACTAAATAAGTGCAGTGGTAAATGAAATGCAGTACTCCAGCTGTTTGGGAAATAGAGATTCTGTATCCAGCTGAGGATTTGTGGAGGGTGAGGGAGTAACCTGTACCCACAATGTTCAGGCTTCTCTTACTTATGCCTACCTGCTCTTGGTTCCAAGGAAGGGGTGATATATAGCTGCTATGGCATCTGTATAGCACCTAGGAATTCCCCTTACAAGGTAAATGTCTAGAGGTTTGATGCACCAGGTTTAAGGCTTCTTTGTGAATTCTTGTTTATCTTTGCATTTTCCTTTATGGCTCCTTGAAGAAGTAGTACAATACCAGGCACGCAGCTAACAATTAATGCTTACTATAATTGGATTCAGAGCTTACAGAAGGCCACCGTTCAAGATACTGCCACCAGCTGACTCTCAGCCAGTTATTTTGGCTTTCATAGAAGTTACCTAGCTTTGCTGCTCAGAGCCCAATTGACTGCAGATCCATCATAAGGCTGTACCTCTGCCATGCGACTGGTGTTTTAAGTGGTGGTAGTTTTATGTGGAAAGTTTACCAGTTTCATTGCCATTGCCAGAAGCAAAATCGAAATAAAAACACTTCACATTAACTTAGTGACCTAAATAAATTTGCTGTGTGTGTTTTCCATCACAGCTCTTTTTGTTTCACTGTTCACATTTGACTGATATTTTTCAACTATTACTGAACAAATATCAGGAGTGCTAATTTTATACAAAAAGCTTTTTTTTATTACAAGAGTGTTCTGAGGGAAATTTAGAGTCACTTTTTCTCTTTAATTCCTCTCAAAAGTTGTCTAGGGAAAGACAGGCAAAGCTTTAAGGAACAATTTATGACTTCATATATGAGCACAACTCTTATTGATGCTGAATGTCTATGTGGAAGACTCACTCATGTTTTCAAGCATGCATTTGAGGGCAGAATTTGACTCTTAAAATGCGTATTATAAAGGTTTATCCCAGTCCTGAGAGGTGCTGATCAACTATTGACTCCCCACAGCTCCTACCTGTGCTCAATCCATCACTTGGCCCACTTTTTAGAGTTAAAGCTGTGTTAATTAAATATCTACTGATAACTAAAAGATAATGTATTGTATATTAACACTGAAAAGGCATGGATCAGTCTAAAGAGAATTATTTTGTCCTTCAATGATTTGTTAAACTTTATTCTGTTTTGTGTTCTTAGATACCTCTGTTGTTTGGAACAGGGGATTTCTATCCATTCTGTTTTCTTCACAGGAAAATCTCACTTCTGTTCTCTTGTACTTTCTCATTTCATTGATATCTACAGCAGTTAAGCATGCATATCATGCCTGGGGCACAGCAGCTATCTGGTCTGAAACACAAATGGAAAGATCTCAGTCATCCTGTAGCCTTGTCTGTCTGTGTTAATAAATTCTTGTCTTAATCCTTGTTCAGCTTGGCTTCAAACAGGACAAGGATGTCTGTGCCTTGCTCGCTTGCTCATTTTTCAAATGCTTTCACGTGCCAGGCCATCATTTCTCTTTTAAAGGCCTGTGCACATATAACTTTCAGCCTTCTTCGCTGTCCCCATAAATATTTTGTTTCCTTGTTGCAGACAGAGGGCTTACAGTGTCTGTGGCTTCACACCTGCTGTTAGACTTTTATTCCCAGAGAGCATAAACATTTATAAGAGGTTCTTTCTTTCAGTTCCAAAAGAAACTCAGCGAGTTCCTTCCAAACTCAAAACATCACCTACTCCAGATGTGCCACACAATAAACCTGGTAAATTATTTTGCATTTCATTATGCTTAAGATCACATTTTTAGCAACTCTTCCACAATGGACTGTTAGAGGGGAGAAAATGGTAAGAGGCAGAAATGCTACTAACATTTTATCATTATAGCTAAAAAAGTCTCCATTTTACTGCAGTTAAGTAGTGAGTCTAATGAAAACAATCAGTTGTTTTCAGTGTAATAAAGGGGCTTTAATATCCTACATGGGGAGCTCGTAGCAACCCTTTATTTAAGTTGCCTAACATGTCCCATTATAAAAGATTCTTGTAATTTATATTTAAGAAAGTTTCACACTTCCATTGTTTGCAGGAAGCCTTGAGAATTTAGCAGAGAAAAAGGCCTTAGACTAGGAAAGTGGTGGTTCCCTTGTCTCATCAAGGTTCTTTCAGGTTCAGCTGAGATATAAACTGTGAAAAATCATCATCTCTCTCTGGTCAGTTGCATTCCTCAGGAAAATTTTGGAAGGATGCCAAAACAGTAACTATACAGACAACTCAAAGTGTCTGGTTCACACCACCCCCAAAGCATCAGTAGAACACACTGATTTGGGAACATCTGGAGACTACCAATATAGAAAGAGCTGTGTCAGGATAGAGAGAGAGAGAACTGAGCTGTGCTCACCACACACCTTAGGCCCAGCACAGGAACTCAGTGTCCTTTATATCCTCCCACTTTGGGGCACCACATAGGGCAAGAACTGCCCCAACTCCTGGACAGGAGGTGGGGAGGGTAGGAAACAACGAGAGCTGGGCCAGGTCAGGCTCCCTTCAGCCACCCTGGAACCAGCATATAGTGCCTGTGACCCATTCCACCCTCTCTGGGGTAACAGCCTTCTCTGGAGTCCAGCTAATGTAGTTAGTGCTGTAGTTCAAATGATAGGAATTTGTGCTGAAGATTCAGGGTTTAAATCCTGCTGTTGATGGCATGATGGTAAGCTGTTACCATTGCACGTAATAGAATTTGTTTTTACCTTTTTGCTCTTGAAAAAAATAACTAAGCAATTACATATAAAAATACATTAAAAGAATGTTATTTAATGTGCAAAGTTATTGTACATTAAAATACATGTATTTTAATGTACAATACAAAGTTACGTGTATTTTAATGTACAATACAAAGTTATTGTATTGTACGTGTATTTTAATGTACAATACAAAGTTATTGTACATTAAAATACATTAAAAGAATGTTATTTAACATGCAATTTGATCCAAAACACTGGATCAAATTGCTTTTCAGCCTTCAAGGAAATCTGGTTCTTGATCTGAATTTTGCTGCCTATACCAGTCTATCTTTACAGATACGTCTATGTGTGTATAAAGTAGAGAGAGCCTATGACAGAATTTTCATATAAACAAGGAACAACATGAATGTAGAGTATGTGCCACCATGTTTAACTGTTTTTCTCTTTAAAAAAACTCCTCAAAACTCCTTTTCAATAAAACCTAAGAGTAGCTACTTATATCTTGTAAATCTCTGATTGCAAACGCTTGCTGCTATTTTAAAACATCTGGGCCAGATCTTCATCTAGTATAAATTGTGTCGCTTCATTAAGTCCTTTCATCTCTCTCAGGATTTATCTCATTTTTTCCAGCAGGAGTCGTTCCATCCCTCCAAGAGCCGGTCACTGCTACAACTCCTCATTCTCTTGAACGGGCAAAGGCAACAATGGGTAATAATGTTTATTCAACAGGTAGTCACTTTGTTTTGTTTTCATCCTCATCAGGGAAGAAATTCCCAAGAGAAGCTCATTTCATGCCATTAAATGTAATCATCAAACTTTCCTCTGCTTCTAGATGCATGCTTGTCTCTTGGCACTGAGTACATAATATTGTTTGCTGTTCTTCACATAAACAGATCTTTTTTTACAGCAGCAGGACCCTTCAGTCCAATCTGAATTTTTGAATTCATAACAGATGGAGAAAATGCTTCAGTTTCATTTGATTTTGGAAAAATAGCAGTCGTACATTCTGCTACTTTACTTTGGAAAAGATCACATACTAGAATTGCTCTTTGATAACTATACAGTCTAATCTAGCTGGGTGTGGTGTGCTTTTTAGGATCTTTATGAACTTTTCAGATCGGTGACTTGCCTCTCAGTCTTCTTCCCAGAATACAGATACTTCTCAATCTTCGGACTTGTCCATACAGAGGCTTAGTGTGCGATAAATTGGGATGTAAATTGACAATGCACTAGTCTTCCATGCGCTAACTGGCCATGTGGACTCTGCTAGCATGCTGTAAAAGTTCTGTGGTGCACACACTGCAGAACTTGTAGTGCGTGGTACCAGGGTCTACTTGGTGATTTAGTGTATGGCAGGCTAGCACAATACAGATTTACATCAACTCCTTAAAATGCAAAGCAGACTGCAAAGAGTTATAAAGGGACCTCACAAAACTGGGTGACAAAAGCTAGGCAGTTATCCTACGATGGCATCTTTTAAAAAGCATACAAGCATGAATTTTTATGCTAAATGGTCTTTTTATGTGAGATGTTTCAGGAAAGGGGCTTGTTGCTTTTTCTCAGGCTTTCTATGCATAATTTTAAACCTGCCTAGATTTTTTTGAAAACTGACATTTAGTGATTGCAAAATGTAGAACAAATTTGCAAAAAAAGTCACACAAGTTTTCCTGGCACATTTTTTTTTTTTTTTTTACCAGTTTTGCCCAACTCCATTAACAAGGACATCACCTACAATATTTCACCCAAAGTTTCCTTTTTTTGATAGTTCATAAGATCAAGGAGATTTCCTTAACTCACAGAACAGGCAGGTGTTGCTAGAAATGTGGTATCAGATGTACAGAAACTATCCAAATATGTAACACTCTTCATTGTGTCTCATAAATTCAACTCATAAGGACATTATTAAGAAGGTAGAGTATTTATTGAAAAGTGTTTCTTGCACTGATGTTGGGTTTTGAGCTCTTTATACAATTTATATAAGATAACTGAAAGAAAACAGTATGACTCCAGCCACCACCATAGACCATACAAAAATAAAAATGGACCACCTACAGTCTTTTCCCAACTGCAAGCAGCAGCTCTCTAACCCATCTCTTCTATCATCTCAGCTAGCTCCTGTCAGCCCTCTCCAGTAAAGGTTGGGTGAAACATAAGCCACACAATTTTTATTCTGAACTTTAATTATTCATGCCTCAGTTAGAGAGTTTCTGAATGTATCTAAAGTAGATACCCTTTATTTGGGCTTGTGGGCAGAAATAGATTTTTTTCATTGTAAATGTTATCAATCTTAGTGAGAAGATAGATGCTTCTCAGAGTAGGGTTTATTAACTACAGAGTGCATCGTTCCAAGTATCTTAATCAGCAATCTGAGAAATGTGGCCTCAGCTTTGTAGATAGATCTTGGCCAATGTTTTGAAAATTAAATTTCTGCAACTTTTTCTCCATCTAAGTAGATACTAATATCTATACTGTAATTTCTCATTAACTCCAAAAATTAAAACTCCATTATTTGAATATTTTACTTAAACAATATCTTAGTTTTGCTCTGAAAGAGCAAAAGAATCAGTACTTGACGTATGCATTAGCAGTCATTCGTAAGCTATCCACATCTGCACCAGATAGTATTGTATATATGTTAGGTTACTTGAGATCCCATACATGAGATGAAAAGTTTCTTCAGCATGTGGGTTTATCATTTTTTTTTAATTGAATTGTTTTTAAAATCCAAATATCCACTGTGTGGTGAATTGGCCTGTAGTGAGGATATGATAGTCCCTGTCCATTCTTTTTCACACCAATATGGATCACAGACCTCACCAATACTATTAAATTTTTTTTGTCATATTCCTAATAATAAGCATTTTCCTAATAATATTTTTTTCAGTTGAGGATATTCTGCATGGCAAGAGTTCTTGGCTGAAAGAGATGTAGGACAATTTAGAATTGAGTAACTTTGTAGCTGTAATCAAGGAGCTAGTCCATAATTCCAGTTAGGTGGAAGGAGTCTGGGAAGGGGGAAGACTTACAGGAAAATAACATGGTGTCAAATTCTGTCCTCAGGCATTCACATACAGAAGGAGAATTTGACCTTGTCTGAATAAATTATCTTTTGTCAGGTTAGCTTGAGCAGCCCCTTCATTTTATCATGTTCTGTCTCTCTTTTTGTCAACAACTTTCTCCTGTTTCATCCAAAGGTGGATGTTCTCATAAGGCTGGGAATGCCACCCACTTCATACATACCAATTACTATTGAAACAAAATACAGCATATTTTTTTCTTCTTTTTTGGGGCATTCATACCAAATGATTTTTAGCATTTCTCTTGCATAATTTGCCTCACAGGAAGTTGGACACACATTTCCTTGAAGGCTGTAATCATAGTGTGTTTCCTTAAAGAAATTTACAATCATAATCCAAGGGTGGTTTTTTTTATTTCAGCTTCAAGTGAAAAACTGTTAATTCCTACTAAACCAAAAACATCCATCAAGCCAAGAATGCCACAGACCAAACCTGGTAATTGAGTCATTTTTCTAATTCAGAATATTGAGGTTTAATCATTCGTTTAGCCAAACGTCAGTTGTTGTGCTTTTTGGAAGCATTCAGCCATTTTCTCTAGTTATTCCTCTGCAGCTCTAGTCAGTTGTGTTGCGCTGGGGTAAGTGAGGGCAAAATGTACACCTCTGCATATGAAAACCAAAAATACTTTAAAGCTGACAGATTTATAGTCTCAAAAAGGAGAGGCTGAATCCCACGCCACTATTTCTTGTTTCCAAAGGATTTTCAAGGAATGACACATAATGAACCGTCATTGTTTCAGTACTAGAAGATTCACTGTTTTGTTTTGTTTTGTTTTTTAAAAACAAGTTTGGGTGGCTGTCTACATGAAACCCTTTCTAATTACTTTCTAGTCATTTCTCTTATCTGTGTTTCACTCTTCCCATATGTGGATCATTATAATGAGCTCCTTTGTAAAGTCCTTTGAGATGTACCAATTAGAAGTGCTATATAAGAGCTAAGTAGTATTATAGTAGAACAAAAACAATTGTAAAATGGATACTTTTATATCTATCTTGTCACTGCTTGTATATTGTATTACAAATATAAAGGAAGAAGCTACAAAAAAGATCTGAGCCCTGGTCTACACTGGAGGAGGGGAGGAATAGCATAGCTGAAGTCGACATATGCAGGTCAACATACCTCGGCATCTTCATGGTGCTGTCGCTCCCCTGTCGACTCCGCCTGCGCCTCTCGGCATGGTGAATTTCCAGAGTCAACAGGAGAGCTCTTGGGGATCGATTTATCTAAACAAGACACAATAAATCGATCTTCAAAAGATCAATCTCTACCCGCCAATCCGGCGGATAGTGTAGACCTGCCCTCAGTCAATTAGTTTCTGTCAACAGTCAGTACAATTGATATTGAGTTATGCTGTGATTTATAAATTGACCCTTTTGGGGCTGGGGCAAGGCAACTGCTTTCAATAACCCAAATGCTACCTATTTCTATTGCAGTTTTTGTTTTGTCTTGTGTACAAAGCCAAAGTTCATCAATTCTTTTTTTTATTTTAATATCTAAGATTCTTTGCATTTTTCCCCAACAGTAATACATCGAACATCCCCACAGCCACTCGTAATAAAACCTTCTGTCACCTCTAAACAGCCAAAGGCAACAATGGGTAAAGAAGTTTCCTTACTGAAATTGTTATATTGGTATTTTTCCCTTTTCATCAATGAAAACTCTTCCAGAAAACATGTTCTAGAAAATTATTTTGTACTGCAGCATTTCATTCTCTTTCATTCTCCTTTACATGTATGCACATCCTTTGCCATGGAAGACTCAGAGTTCTGTCTTAGAAATGATCTCTCTGCCACTATCAAACCTGCTCAGAAGCACTCATTAACCTATTATTTCTTATCTGTCAAAACTGAGTGGTCCTGTTTTCTCAGAGTATCAGAATTTTGACCACTTTAATCACTATATCAAGTCATCCCACAGCACAGCCTCCTAATTTTCTTCCTTTTGAGCAGTCATTTTATTTCAGCTTCTAGAAAACCATGAAATTGTTATTGTCTTTATTGCAGGCTTTGATTTTCTGTGGGATAAACATGGCATTGGACTGTGATTCCTGAAGAATACAATAATAATCCGTCTCCTTTCTTTCAGCTCCAAAACAAACACGACTCGTTCCATCCAAACCCAAAACATCTGTCAGGCCAGAAGTACCACAGACTAAACCTGGTAATTGCATTATTTCTGTAATTCACTGTAGATGCTTATAATCTTTAAAAAATGTTGTTGTGGCACTGGCTTAGTACACATGCTGACATTGGTTAGTGCCTTGATGATTTGACAAACATGGCGTATTGAAAGATGTTAAGATCATTTTATTTAATTCAGCACACAAAAGTGAATTGTAAAAGAAGAGGACACCGAAAGGGCTAGCGTGACGTGAATCTCTCCCCGTGGAAAGCAAGGGACAAGTCAACCATTTGTTCACAATCATTTCATATTGAATTTAAGTAATATCCCTGGATTGTTTTTAACCCATAGAACACCTGGATGTGTCTTTGATATATATGTATTTCTATAGCGGCCATCACTCTTTGTATGGAAATTATTATATGAAAGGGAGCCATGAAATGATAAGGCTTTCCTCACCTTTTCAACTATCCTGTGAACTCAGGTCTCAGAATCAGACTCCAAAAGAGTCTGGTGACACCAACCAAACTCAGGTTTGCCCCCAAAAAGATGAGCCTTGCATTGTATTCTGAAGCTCTCAAGACTTTACACAACCATTCCTCTCTGGAACTTGCAGAGAGTAGAGACTTTCTGCTCTGTTAAACAGGTGCAAACTTAGAATAATGCCATGGACTTCGGTAGGTGTCTTCAGATTTACACCCGTCTAACTGAGGGAAGAATCTGGCTAGGGACAGGATACTTTCTAGATCTTTTTGTTCTAAGCAAAAGGTTCAGTTTGTAAATCTGCATTTTCCCTAAGAAAAGGGAATCTTCTAATCAATGATAATAATAGAAGAGATGGAAGAACTAGTGTTGACTGAGATATTATTGTGATAGGTGCATTCCATAATACAGATGTGCTGTTATAAGGGAGAAGACTCCTGGTTCTTCAGCCCCTGGCCACAATCCTGAAGTGTATTTGTGCACAAGAATGAGGGAAAGTTATCCAAATACTTTTGAAATCTTCCAAATATTCAGTTTTAGTTGGATTATAAAATAAGGAAAACTTTCAGGGTGAGTAATGACAGGAGTTCTTAATTTTTCCAAAGTGGTGGCCCCAACCCTAGTCTTTGAATTGTCAATTATATTTGCTCTTGAGGCAGATATTATAATTGATTATGATATTTTTAATCATTTCCTTTTTCTCAATCCTCTAGCACGGTGAGAGAATGTAACCAATAACTCTGTTCTTTAGAGAATTGTACATTTTTTGTTGTACCTCACAAATAAAAATTGAAATGGATAGTTAATAAAAGAGAAGGTTAACTTTTTAAAGGTTGATTTGGAGAGACATTGTATAAGTAACCAAGTCAGTCTTACGGGAGGAATCAGTTGACTAGAGCTATCTGTGGTCGCATCAGTGGACATTAGCGTTAGCACAGCTGCGAAGTGTGCATGTGAGAAGAGGATGGTGAGGAAATTTAAAATATACAACAAATAGGAAAAGCATTTTTCCTATACATGTGAATACTTTTAGTTAAGTATTTGAAAAAATGAACTTTCTGTAGCTGGAAGTTATTTAATTAGAATGCTATTTTATCTTGTAAAAGAAAAATCTGGTCTTTGATCCCGACCCCACGTACTACTAAGTTGACCTTTGCTTCTAGCCCAAGTGTCGCTGATATTTTATTTCCTACTGCTCCAAAAACAGTGCATCTGAGATCAGTTAACTTTGTAACAGTTCTCGTTGTTGATGGGTCTAACATAACTTCGGGCAATGAGAATTTTTTACCTTTCCCCTCTGCTTTTGGAAGATGATTGAAATTATTCTTTTATTAATAGCTAAACTTGCCATGTTTCTCTCCCTTTTGTTTACTTGTTGGTCATGCTCCAGGGCTCGTGCATAATACTGCTTCTGATTTTCCAATCAGTTTTTTTTGCTGTTCTTTCTAGGAACACACATCTCACGCACAAAGCTGGACTGTCATCTGTGATGCTCCACCCTGATCCCTTTAATCTTCTGTTGCCTATCTTATTAATGCTTTTATCCTCCTACTATCAGAAATTATATTTTCAATTAACACATGATTTTGAGCCAGGTTTCCAGCATTAAACCTTTTCATTTCTGGGCTACACAGAGTTTTAATCCTCTTCCTTCTTGAGTTTAATTTGTAGCCTCTGATTTTAAGACAACACGATTTACGTTTAACAAGTTCTGATGTTTTCACTTTCAGTTCCAAATGAAACATACCAGATGTTGTTCAAGCCCCAAACTGCTTTAACAACTGAAAATCCACACTTGAAAACTGGTAACTGATTTGTTTTTCTTAATTCAGTGTTTTGAGATGGTTAACAATCTCTGAAGTGGATGAGTGCACTTTGCACTTTAAGGTCAAATGGTGTATACATTATTACCTAGAACACTGTATTCCAGGTACACTGTAGTTTTTCGCAGAAGCCCAAATACCATACTTTGTTTTTTTGGAGGGGGAGGAAGGAGATTCAGAGACTGAGCCAAATTCTGCCCTCAAATGGGCATGTGCTGCTCCCATTGGGGAAAATAAATGTGCATGCACATCCATTAGCAAGATTTGGCTTTGTAAATGCACAAAATGTGCTAATCTCATTTTGTTCTGTACTTGGAGCTCAAGGAGTCGTCGTCTTCAGGTGATGGTCCCTGTGTGTATTGCACTGTGGGGTGCACATCTGCCTGAAAACAACAAAAAAAATTGTTAGCAGTTTCCATTAGTCTGCACCTGCACCCATCTCCTGCTTGTGCTCTGGAATTCCAAGACCTATGAAGGAGGATTGCTGATGCCCCAGATCCCCCATCATAAACCACTCAACTTTCTGCAGAGCATGGGGACTACCAAATTGGTGATAATCCCCATTAATGACTCCATCTTAGAACCTGCCAAGGTAGTCTGACATACCCCTGCCATATATTTCCCCGCTCCAAAGAGGACAGAAAAGAAGTACTGTGTATCAGTCTAGGGAGCAGAATTTTTATTTACACACCTTGCTCCAAACTCCTTCATAGTCCAAGCAGTCACTGAAAGATACAGGCAACATCAACCAAGATCCACCCCCTTCTGATAAAGAAGCTTTTCTCTCAGCCTGTTTGGGAAAAAGTTTTTACTTCAACCAGCCGGCATTTCTGCATAGAAAATTGCCAGGCATTAATGTCTAAATACAATTACTCTAAGTTGACAGAATTTACTAACCAGCTCCAGCTATAGGATAGAGTGCAGTTGTAAGTACCCCTTGAGGAAGGTAAATTGATCATTCCTCCAAGCGGCAGTTGATGCAGCGAACATGCCTTCCAATGGATGGTGTTGGCTATTGTCAAGTGTAGAGTGTCATAACTTCAGTCCTCAGGGAATTCCAGTCTACAGTGGAGGATTTTCCCTTTGAAGACAACAGTCTGTTCTGTGAGAAGACTGATAATTCATTACACTCATTGAAGAACTCAAAGGCAACCCTATGCTCTCTAGGGAACTGCACTCCAGTGCTGTGGAGGAAATTCCACAGGCCACAATGGTACAAAGAGTGACTGGCACCTCACCCCTTTTATCTTCAGAGCGGCTATGAACCACCATGGGAATGACAGAGGGTGCAGCAGAGCAAGCAAACATTCCCCCTCCATCCAACCTCAACCTGCTGCTAGGAAACACTTTTGACAGGACCAATCATGCCATGTCTGTCCTCCCAGATTTCTTATACACAATTTGGTGGCCATGTACCTTGTTTCTCTCACGTTTGGCCAATGATAATGACTGACACATGCATTCTTGACATCATTTAGATTGGCTATGCTATAGAGTTCATCTCCCCTTCCCCATCAAAATCCCTTCTCCATCCTTCTTCAGGAAACACTCTTGCAAGAGGTTGCTCATTGAAAAAGTGGAATCCTGTCTTCATCAGGAACCATAAAGCTGGTACCCCCTCAACACTGGGCAGAGGGTATTTACTCAAAATACTTTCTCATCTCTGCCTTCCCCCCTCCACCCCCCCCCAAAAAAAAGGAGGATAGAGACTCAGATCTCAAGCTGTTCAGTGTCTTTATCTGTAGATTGAAGTTCAGGATGGTCACCCTGGCTTCAAAACCTTCTGATCAGTTCAGAACCTTCCCTCCCATGATGAAGCCTCAGTCAGGTCATCTCAGCATTAACAAGGCTTCCATTTAACCCCCTGGCCTCATGCTCTTTGATCCACTTATCTATAAAGGTTGCCTTTTTGGTTTCCATCACCTCAGCCAAAAGATGAGATGAGCTGCAGGTCCTTATGGCTGATCTGCTGTAAACAGTCTTCCAAAAGGACAACATTTCTTTAAGATGTCACCCTAAATTTATTCCTAAAGTCATCTTGGATTTCCATCTGAACCAAACAATCCACTCACCTGTTTTCTTCCCATAACCACATGTCACTCGTAAGGACATGATATTTCATTCTCTAGATATCCACCAGGCGCTGGCATTCTATCTACAAAGAAGATATTGTCTAGACTCTGTCCCTTGCAGAATGGTTGAAAGGGGAAGTGATATTTTCCCAAAGACTTTCAAAGAGGATATGAGGTTCCCTTGTACTGTGTTTGGAGTTAACAGCCATTCCTCCACCCAGATGCAAGAACCCACTCAATTAGGGCCAAGGCTGCTTTGATACCCTCCTTTTGTGATGGTCCTCTCACTGAAATCTGTGAAGCAGCAACATGGGGTTCTGTCCATACCTTCATGAGACACATCCTGATACAAGTTTCAACAGCTAATCTTCCAGCACAGCAGTCTTCCAGTCATTGGTACCACAGAAGGAACTATCACTCTAATAAGAGAGAGAAATTACTGGTAATTTAGGAACTGGGGTGCTTCAGAATATGTTGTCCTTATATATATTCTACTACCTGCCCTCCTTCCGCTATGCTTTGATTTCTTCGCACATGATTCATGGTGGAGAAGGAACTGGAGATGCGGTCAATCTGCACCGCCTCTTATGTTCTCAGTTCAGAGCATAAGGAGGAGAACGGCACAAGCAGAAAATTTTCTGGTCTCAGATACCTGCAGCGTATGCATGCCCCACGTTGAGTATAAATAGGGACTATACTTCTTAAGTTATTATACGAGACTGAGAAAGATGTTACTTACCATGTGATACTTCTCATTGGAATTCTGTGGGATAGAGTTTAAATAATTAAAATTAGCCAGATTAATCATGACTTCTCCCCTTCTCCTGACTAGTAGTCCTGCATACACACAGCTTCTTTGAACCTCAGTAGAGTTACATGTGCATAAGGGCCACCTTATTCATTGAGGGTTAGTTTCATATGAAAATGATAATATTCTTCATTTAGACTCTTAAAAACTATTATACAGTGTTGCTAGCACAGGATGGTTACTAGATTCAGCAGCCAAATGACAAACTCTGTTTATGGGTGCAAAGAATTGTAGAGCCTACTAGACTGTATTTTGGGTGCAACATGATAGTGACTAACTCAGCTGTTACTGACTTCTGTTTTATATTTATAGCTTCCTATGTGATTCATACAGAAACCATGAAACCTAAAATATCAAAACCATTTGGCAAAACAGAGGCAACCCTGGGTAATGGCCAACATTTCACATTTTTAAACTTGATGCTGTCACTGCATTTCACCAGCCCATGCTCTCATTGCTTTGAATTTCTTCATTTTGCTTGCAGATGCCATCTGTTGAGTGATGCTGAAAACTTTCACACCTTTATCTGGAATACTTGGCTCTTTGTTTTTTTACGGATGCTAATTGAATTTCTTAAGGCCACAAACGCTCTGCAGAACTGACGCAATTGTGTAACTGAGTGTAAAATAATTGTCTTCTCCTCTTCATACTAAGCATGAATGTAGCCAGCCAGACTCTACAGACTGACTACAGTTAACTTCTGAGTCCTATACAAAGTAGCACAGACTTTCAATGTGCAGCTAAACTAATATGTTGAAAATTACTTGATCATTTTGCTTCAGTGCACTAACAGAGCCTGTCTCCCTTGATCATTGATATTCCTCACAACCCTGGCACTTAAATTTCAGTTTGTCTCTTTCAGCACCATATAAAGTGCATCTCACTTCTGCAAGACCCAAGATATTTGATAAGCCACAGACCAGACCTGGTAATTAAGTATTCTTTTAAAATGTCCTTATTTAATCAGCTTCACTTACTTTTAACTGTATCTTTTAAGTATTGCTGTGAAGTAGTTAGTATTTTCTTTTCTGTTGAGTAGGTCTGTTGATGTAGTCTTTCCATTGCTGATTTTATCTATTTTATTAAGAATTTTTTTGAATCGAATAAAAAGAGCTGGTTTCTAATTTTTTTCCATTTGAAAAAGATGTGATTCATTGTTTCCAATTTGTATAGAAGCTGTTGACACAGATAATGCGTAGCATAATCTAGAATGTACCTTATTATTCTGCTTAACCAACAGTAGTAACCAGGGTTCCCATATTTTCTGATAAATTCAGTTTACATTTCATGTCAGACTCTCAATTTCTGCAGTGCATTGTGCTAACTTCTGTGATACGTTGCGTCGTTTCGCAACACTGATTCTGAAGCAGAATTCCCTGCTGAAATAAATGCAGAGTTTTGTTTAAGAATTAGTGGCACAATATGATCCACTTAAATTTCTGCAGCATCTTCAAGTAAACTCAAAGATCAAGATGTTTACTTAATTAAATGTGCAAATGAGTAATAGAACAGTACATTATTTCTTCTGTGGTCCTCGTTAAATTTAATACAAATCTCAGTTTTAATTTTTTTTTAAATTATCCTAGAATTTCAATTTTTAACATGCTCCACGGTTTTTGAGAGCAGTTGGGACTTTGGTCACATAATTTTTTGTTTTCTCAATGAGGGCTTGTATTGTGCCATCAAATTTTGCAACTGGTGGATTCTGCAGCCATTCTGTGAATGCAGATTTAAAAAAATACAAAACCATACCCTGATGATAGTTTCCGTTTTTAAAAAATGTTTGCATACATTCAGATAAAATGTTTTTTGAAGACAATTTCTGGACTAAAACAGCATTTTTTAAAAAAAATCAAATGCATGAGCTACAATATCATTATTACATCATTTCCTCTCTTACCAATAGTGAATTCAGTTTGCAGTGGCCTGGCTATCGGTGTTTTCTTTTTTTAGTTAAAAACTATCTGAGCAATTTAGTATTATTGTCTCTGCAGCTCTAAACAAGACAACTCCAGGACCTGATAGAACAAAAACTGCTGGAGTGATGAGATGGGGTGGGACACCAAAAGGTAATGCTTACAGATATGCTTTCTCTGCACTATTTTGAGTGTATCAGTAAAAAGCCAGGAGTGTACCTGTTCAATCCCTTTTTCTCTGGATTCATATTTGAACAAGTTTTACTTAGTAATGGGAGTGAATTCTTCAACTGGAATGCTTTAATTCATTTACTACAGGCCTGCACAACATGCAGCCCAGGGCCACATGCTGCCCACACAGGCTCACTGTGTGGCCCACAGGGAGTGAGTAGGGGTAGGGCAAGCCAAGCAGTGGGGTGGGGGGAAGCGGAACTGGGCAGGCAGGAGCAACGACCCAGCACGTGGGGGAAAGGTGAGCTGGTTGCGGGGGAGAGGGGGAGGCCTGGGAGGGCTGAGAAGCTGAGCCGGGGGTGAGGAGCTGAGCCAGGGGGATGGGAGGATGTGCAGGTGAGCTGGCGGCAGGGATGTGCAAGGGGAAGCAGAGCTCAGTGGGCAAAAGCAGCGAGCAAGTATGCAGTGGAAAGGTGAGTGGGTTGTGGGAGGCAGGGGAGGCTGAGGAGCTGGGGAGGGGTTAGGGTGGAGCTGCATCATGCTCCTGCGACCCAAGAGGCAGCGGCGGGGGCTGCGTCGCACTCCCCACTCTGCTGGAGTGGTGCCGCCATGCGGCAGCGGTGAGTTGGATGAGGCATGGGAGTCTCGGGGGTCTGTCAGGGAGTTGGGGGGTGGATAGGGGTCGGGACAGTCAGAGCACAAGTAGGGGGTAGGGTACTAGGGGGGCAGTTAGGATGCGGGGGTCTCAGGAGGGAGCAGTCAGGGAACAAGGAGCAGGGAGGCTTAGATACAGGGTGAGGTCCTGGGGGGAAGTCAGGGGATAAGGAGCGGGGGGGAGGGATTGAGGGTTTGTGGGGGGAGTGGGAGGGAGTGGATGGGGGTGGGGCGAGGGCGGGGCTTTTCGGCCCGCAGCTGTTTTTTTTCCCAGTAATATGGCTTTCACCGCTTCCCGAGTTGTTCAGGCCTGATTCACTGTTTTCTGCTCATGTTATGGTGCTTGGTTTTGCCTATCATGACTGAGCATCACTATGAAAAGCATATATATATTCCATACTGTTTTATATTTGGTCCATTTATAGCTTCAAATTGAATTTGTATGTATAGAAATATTTGTATGTATAGAACCTCTTCTTATTGTGCTTTATGACCCTTGTTAGGTATGACTCATTTCGTGCCTTAGCCTTTTAGATTTTGTCCCAGCATTCTTGTGCTGTTCTTTTGTATTTGTCTGTAGCAATTTGTCCATGTTTCCACATTTTGTTGGATTCCTTTTTTATTTTAGGTCATTAAATTGCTGGTGATGGAGCCATTTTGGCCCCTAACTATTATTCCTGTTTTTCCTTCGCATTGGAATAATTTGCAATTCGGCCCTTAATATTTGTGTCTTTTAGAAACTGGCAGCTCTCTTGAATGCCTTTGATTTTCTTCCCATGGGACCTTATCTACCAGTTCTCTGAGTTTGTTAAAGTCTGCTTTTTTAAAGTCCATTATCCTTATTACGCTGCTCTTACTCCTTCCTTCCCTTAAAAACATGAAACCTATCATTTCATAATTAGTTTCAGCCAAATTGCTTTCTACCTTCAGATTTGTACCACTCCCTCTTTGTTAAATTATATCTAAAATGTTACCACCTGGTTACTTCCTCCACCTTCTACAAGAAGTCCCCACTACAATCTATGAATTTTCCAGCAGATGTCTGGGTAGTTAAGTCCCTCATTACTACCAAGTCTGATGTTTTGGACGTTTTCTGTTGTTCTAGAAATTCGTCATCCACCTCCTCCTCTTGCTTTAGTTGTCTGTAGTAGAGCTCTACTATGTCATCATCCTGTTTTTCTTTCTCTTTTATCTTTACACAGAGACTTTCAAGTAGTCTGCCTCTCAGTTTTTTGTGCATCTCCGAACAAGAATATATATTCTTGATGTATAATGCAAGCACCTCCCCCGTGCCTGTTCTTCCTGAACAAGATGTACCCCGCTACCAATATTTCAGTCATAAGATTTGCCCCACCAAGTCCCAGTGATGGCAATTAAGTCATAGCCCTGGCGACCTAAGATACGCCATTTCAACTACGAGAATAGCATCACTGAAGCTGATGCATTTAGATTGACTTACCATGGCATTTTCATGGCGCTGAGTTGACTGCTACCGCTTTCCCGTCAACTCTGCCTGAGCCTCTCATGGTGGTGGAGTACCAGAGTCAACGGGAGAGTACTCAGGGATCGATTTATCACATCTAGTCTAGACATGAAAAATCAACCCCTGATAGGTCACTACCCACTGATCCAGCGGGTAGTATAGACATACTCATAGTTTACATTGTGTAACAAGATTTCCAGTTCTACCTATTTACTCTCTATACTGCTATCATTTGTGTATAGGCATCTGAGAAGTTGAGCAGATTGCCCCATTAAATTCCCTCTTACTGATTCTATGACCTTATTGTAATTTTCCATTTCCCCTCCAATATCTAGCCCTTTGTCAAGGTCACCTTTTGTGTCCTTCAGACAAATATGGACAAAAGCTAATTAAATCAGTAATATAAATATAGCAGTTTTACATATTTAATATAGTTTGCTATATTAACTCTTTTCAGAGTACTATTTAAGTATTCTATAAGCCACTGCATTTAAATGTGTGACATTTAGACCATGATAGTTACTCTGGTAGTGCCAGTTGGGGCCTAAATGTTGCATGTTTAAATGCAGTGCTTATACAGTTCTTAAATAATACTTTATAAAGCCTTTAAACATTGCGTATTTTTTTCTCCCCTGAACAAGAGTGCAGTTACTGAAGAACCCTGGCTAGTCTGTCGTTCTAATACTAGCTGGTCTCTTCTTCTTCTTTCTCCTTTCTTGCTGGTAGTGTTCTTGGACTGTGCTCCATTTCTTCTTTGTCATTGAGCTGTGGCATCAGTGCCAAGATATGCTGCCCCATGCAGAGTGTTTTTGGCAGCGGGAGGATCCAGATGCTAACCTGTGGAATGTGTTTTTCCAGCGGCAGCATATGAGACTGTGACGGCTTCCTGGCTGGCTTTTTTCGCCCTTTTGACTGGTTGCATTCTTGGCTCTGGTGCCAGGTGTTAAACGGACTGTGGGAATGGGACACAGGCAGCCTCCTTTTGAATAACTTTTCTTTAATTTAATAGCCATGTTAGTCTGTATCCGCAAAAAGAATGAGGAGTACTAGTGGCACCTTAGAAACTAACAAATTTATTTGGGCATAAGCTTTTGTGGGTTAGAACCCCACTTCATCAGGTAAGTGGGTTCTAGCCAACAAAAGCTTATGCCCAAATAAATTTGTTAGTGGGTTCTAGCCCACAAAATCGTATGCCCAAAAAAATTTGTTAGTCTCTAAGGTGCCACTAGTACTCCTCATTCTTTTTTTTAATTTTCTTCCTAATGTGAGGCAACTTTTTCCATAATTTTCTTTTAATTTGATTCCCTGCTTATTTGTCTTAACCTACAAAGCTTGTGTCATAATGGAAAAAGTGGTTTTCTTAATGCCTCATTTATATTCATTTGATCCTGACAATGTAAAGCACTGCACAATGTACTAGCATGGTATATTTGTTGTTTTCAACAACTCTCCTACAAAGTAGCATTCTCTTTGTGCAGAAACTGAGCAGGCTGCTTTTGTCACAGTAGCCACCCACTGTATGTGCTGCCCTTCTTCTCCCCCCCCCCTCCCCCAACCTTTAAAACTAGAGCTGTGTGCTCAGGCTCTACGGGACTCAAGTGTTTAGTTAGTTGTTTCATAAACTCACCCCACCCCATCCTCTGGCAAAAGCCATTTATGTTATGGAAATAAAGTGATATTTGGTGGTCTTATGGCATTTCTGCTATTGGGGAGGGGGATGCTAAATCGTGTGGTGTTCCAGGCTGCATGAGTGTTTCCAGGAATCATGATTAAAGTCAGAGTAAAATATAAACACACACGCACATATAGTCAGCCACACACATCCCTATTTAAAAGTTTGGGTGAAGAAATTCTCCGGATTTAAACCATAACACTAGATTGACAGATACCATGACAAACAGCATGCTGTTGGGTAGGCCAAATACCACTTAAATTCTTGAAGTACTGAACAAAACCACACTTACTTGCCACTTTGAACTCCACTTAATCGGGCAACAGAGAAAATAGAACAACCATGCCAGTATTGTGGCTCTGTCAGCCTGTATTTGTTTTTCCATACTGCCTAATTAAATACCATTTATGTTGTCATTTAAGGGCTGGTCTTCACTAGGGCTGGGGATCGGCTGTAGATACGCAACTTCAGCTATGTTAATAACCTCACGGCAGCGGCGGTCGGCAGCGCGCTCCCCCGTCGACTCTAGCTTACGCGAGCTGGAGTTCCGGAGTCGACGGGGGCAGCGCTGGCGATCGATTTATCGTGTTCTGACGAGACACGATAAATCGATCGCCAAAAGACCGATTGCTACCGCGCATAGTGAAGACAAGCCCTAAATCTAGCTTGTTTTCTTCAAGATGGCCTAATTTAGCTGTGTTTGGCATAGTGGGCAGTTCAATGGTTTTGTCAATGTGCCTGCACATTGTATTGATTATTTAGTTCTGGGATAGCATAATAAACTAGAATATACTTCCCCTATGTCTCACGGTCAGGCGGTTTTTCTGTTTAAGACAGATATTGAAGTGTGTGATCTTTACTCACACAGACAGAGCCATCCCTTGGAGAGGGAAAATTGGGGCAAGCACTCCAGGCCCCATGCTTTGGGGGGCCCCATGGGCCAATGTGATTGCCTGGCATGGTTGGCTCTGGAAGACATAAGTGAGGGAACTAAGCATGCAGGGAATGCTGCAGCCCCACCAGGCTCCCGCCCAACACAATCAGTGTCTCGGCTGCCATCCTGTGCAACTGGGACTCCGCGCAGCCGCCGAGGCAGATTGGGGGTCCCAAGCTAGCGGGGGCTGATTTGTCCTGGGCTCCGCACCCTCTAGGGATGGCCCTGCACTCAGCCGCCAGTGGATCTCAGGCCTGATCTGTAGTGCCATTCTGAATCCTCTACTGTGTGAGAGTTAATTAACGTATAGCCATTGCTTTGATCATGTCGAGTTAGTTCAATGCTATAAATAATGTGAAAGTAGACTGCAATCACAGCAGTTATATGGGGTGGCTTTGAGAGGCAATGCAGTTCTGTGACAGGATACCAAACTAGGAAATAGGAGACCCAGTTCTAATCCCAGCTCTGTCAATGATTAATTATGTGGCCTTGGGTGAATCACTTGACAGTTTGGAGCTCCAGTTTTCTTATTTGTAAAATGGGAGTAA
Source organism: Dermatemys mawii (assembly GCA_007922305.1). NCBI lineage: Eukaryota > Metazoa > Chordata > Testudines > Dermatemydidae > Dermatemys > Dermatemys mawii. Next base: position 24,076,686 of record ML677351.1, read on the forward strand.
TAATTCTGAGCCACCCTTGTAGAAAGCTTTGAAATCTAAGGAATATGCATTGTCAAAACCTGTCTCCTTTTATAAGTAAATCAGAACTTGAGAGAAATCATACCTTCCTAGGAGTGAGGATTACTGGATGTCTAATTCCCTAAATAATGATAATTTACAGGTGGATCAGTAGGTCAGCCAGAAATTTAAATATTGGGGAATGTGTATATATATCAGTTAATTTAGGAAATCATCATTTGTTAATTGTCTAAGAGTAAAATTATGCTGTGTGAGAGTATTACTTTAGATATCTAATATAATCAGAAAGTATTGAGCACTCTGAGACCCAGCAGAATGTCAAGAGAGTAACAGACATGCCTCTTGTTTGGGTAACGAACATGGACAGAGTTTTCTTTGGGGATATTGTCAGTAAATGTTAGTTTTATTAACCGCAAATATTGAAATTCTGAGATTGTGAAGTTGTTTTTTTTAGTTCAAACTATCAAACTATGCAGAAAACCCACTGGCAGAAGATGAGAAAGCAGGTGAGAACTTGAGGATGGAGACAGGATTTTTCGAGAACTAAATAGGAAAGCCAACCATTAGAAAGTATGAATATTGGCTGAATAGATCATATCCAGTCGTGCCTTGGAAGTTTTTACTGAAAATTAGGGATGACTAACCAACACTGAAAGGCAAATTGTATTTTTTTAGTCACTAAATCCTTTTTGGGAGGTAAGAAAGGAGGCATGCAGCAGTGGGAGTACCCAGAAGAATTCTGTTTGACTCAGTCACTCTCAGACGTAACCATGCTCTGTTCTTGCAGGAGAAACAGGCCTGAGAACACAAAACCCAGATCTGGATTTTGAACTTCCTGAAGTTCAGAGTCAGTTGGATTCAGGGTTTTGGTTTGAGCCATTTCCAGTTTGTGTATCTGTATGTGACTGAGTGGCAGTGAGACTCAGTGTGGAAGACCAAAGTGAGGTGGGGTCATTCTTAATGAAATACACTGAAGAACTGAAGATGAGTATATTGTTCTTCTCCTAACTCTCCTGACAGCTGCTGTTCTCTCTCCTCAGAAGAAAGAGGCTCCTCCTACGATTCCTCCTGACCTCTGCCCCACCTCCATCCCCACTCCCATTCTAGAGCCACTGCTTCCTCCATGCCAGTTCCCTCTGCTCCTTCAAAAAAGTGCTTAAGTGATACATAGACCTTGTGTCTCCCCTCTCCATAGAGATGAATTTCATTCTAAAGTAGTGGCTAAATAAAGATTAAACAGTGGAGAAAACTGCTGTCGTTTTTGCTGAGGACTAGATTTGTTATTGTTGCATGCATTGTTACCAAATACCATATACATTAGCAGAAGATGTTTATGATCATATTAGTTCTTGAGAACAGGTGTCCTGAAAAAGGGTCTTTTTAGCCTGAAAGCGTAGAATTTTATTTATCCAATAAAAAGTGTTACATTCTCTATCTTTTTATATATATTGTGACAAAGTTCCTCCTCTGCCTTGGTGGGTCCCTCGTTTATTGGTGGATTTGCTCACCTCAGAGATTCACGGCAGCCCTCAATTTGGTCACTCTATATCTATATACCTGTATGTATGTATAGAGTGACAGGGTCAGGCCAGAGGGTTACAAGAGAGTGATAGAAGGTAAAATACATTAGCCCCAGATTAAGTAAGTCCCTGTTCCCTGAGTAAGATAATGGACTGTTCCAGAACAATCAGAAAGTTGCTGGAACCAATTATGACAGGCAGGCTAATTAGGACACCTGGAGCCAATTAAGAAGCTACCAGACTCAATTAGGACAGGCAGGCTAATCAGGGCACCTGGTTTAAAAAGGCTCTTGTGTCAGTTAGTGAGGTGCATGTGACAAGCAAGAGGCATGTGAGGAGCTGAGAGTGAGAAGGCGTACTGCTGGAGGACTGAGGAGTACAAGCGTCAACAAGCATCAGGAGGAAAGTCCTGCGATGAGAATAAAGAAGGTGTTGGGAGCAGGCCATGGGGCAGTAGCCCAAGGAGTCATAGCTGTCATGGGAGCCATTGTAGATAACTGCTATCCAGAGGGCCCTGGGCTGAAACCCGGAGTAGAGGGTGGGCTTGGGTTCCCCCCAACTCCCTATTTGATACAGGAGGAATTGATGTGGACTGTGGGTGTCACCAGAGTGGAAGGTCCCTGCCATTCACTCAGCTAACATCAGAACTGGCTAGCATGGGGAAAAGGGAGAACATTCCCCACAGTCTCTGCTGACCCACCCTGTCTCTGGAGCGGCTGCTCTGACAGGTACCATCTGTAATGATAACTGATAACTTTGGGATCATTTTGGCTTGGGTTTATCATCACATGCTCATCAAAACTGTATCTGTCCTGGGTACTATAATGCTACAGCAGCCACTCAGGACAGCTGCCATAAGATTGCCTAGAAGACTTAACTGGAGCCAGTCTGCTATTGTTCAGCTTGATAAGTAATCAGGAAACTTCTCAGGATTACAGTTTTAAGGGTGGATCCTTTGTCCACTGAACCCAGTCAGAGTTTTGCCAGGATTAGGCCCATAAATGGTGATCAGTGAATAAGAAGTTACTTGATAACAATTATCTGATTTATACTGTTGGAACAGTACTTCTAACACTTAAACCATCTTAATGATAGCTGTTAAATCTATAAAATCTTTGTTTTTAATGTCATGGGCATGTTGGAATTGAATTTGAAATTGATAGTTATTCGACTGTGGTTTTCATTTTCAGATACTGTGCTATATTAATTTATTTGATTTCTTTGAAATGTTATCCATATTAAGTTTAAGTACACAATGTTCTGAGTCATTTGGAAAGTAAATTGTGATAAAACTTTGCCATAATTAATTGTTTTTAACATATCATACTGAGCACAGTAAGGAGAACTATACAGATGGATTTTCCACAAATGTGACAAAGTTGCAGTGAACATCTCCTCTGTCTCATTTTACCAACATTAGCCATTGTGCAGCCAATGGGATATGTAAATGTACCTTCATTTTGTTAGGGGAATGCATATTAAGATTAGTCTACATGTGTCTTAGTTGTCAGTATGTAAAACAGTTATATCAAAAATAGCTATGTACCAAGAATAGCGATGTTGATCTTTATAGTGCCACTCAGCTTTGGGTTTTTTTAAATCTGTTTACTTTACTTGTAAGTAGGACAGTCCTTTATATACAAACTGAATTTTACCCACATTTTGCCGTCAGTAGTCCAAATATGGTATTTTGTTTGGTTCAGTGTATCTCCAGTGGTTCCATATTGGCGTGAACAGTCAGTCATCTCTAGGAGGAAAAAAGAGCTGGCCCTCTACACGATTAAGTGCACTTAATTTATGTATTGAAAAAGGAAACAAACTTTTTCTCTCTCATGTTGGGCTCTAGCTTTTCTTGAGTAACCATGGAATCTTAGTGCTGTTACCCAGGCCTTGCTCTCACTACCCCTTTCTACCATTTGTTGCCGCCTTTTTTGTGCTGTGTCTAAAATTAGATTTCCATCTCTTTGGGGCCAGAGCCAATATCTTCTTCCTTGCACAAAAAGGGACGTAGCACACTTTGACGTTCAATAAATATAATAACAATGAACAGTAGGTGTACGTAATGAAGCTCATGTTTGTTTTAGCTAAGTTTGAAAATGAGCTTTATGTATGTGTTTTGTCATGTGTGCATTTACTTTATTTTCTTTTATTTCACAGGTGACAAAGAAACAGTTCAGAATTTTACCAACTTTCTTATGGGCTCAAACATATCACTGGAATCCGATATTACAAGAGAAAAGCCAGATTCTGGTAAGATTAATTATGAAGACAATATCACAGTTACTCACAAATGAGGTTAGTGATAAAATTGCCTTTTTAGATGACAAAAAACAAAACAAAACACACTGTGTTTACTGAGGTAGATAAAATAGGATCTCTCAGTTCTCATCAGAAAAATATGTCCTCATAGCTCAGGAGACTAATGATAGAATACAGAAATTTACACTTCTAGATCATCAGTTCATGTGGTGACCAATTCCTAGTGGTCAAGAAGCCACATTACAAAAACACCATCACAGTTTGTACTGATTGGCACTCTTGTTGGATGTCTCAGGAGAGACCTAAGGATGGAATGGGTCTAAATGAGACTAAATTACCATCTAACCCATAAGGATACACTCTACAGGCTAAGGTTGAGGACAATTAGCAAGGCAGTATGAGGAAGCTTGCACTTCCTCTGTATGTGCTGTATCTGTGTCCAGGGCTGTCAATTTGGCAATTTTCACAAGAATTAAATTCCCATGAACATGCTAAGTTTTTTTTTAAAGCATTCATATTGTCAAAATAATAAAACAATCACTCTGTTCATGCTTGAATGAGTTTTTATCTAGCTAATTGTATTCCAATAAGCTTATTAGGAATTGCATGCTTTTAATGAAGAGGAATATATACATGGTATCATTCTCCCTTCATTATAAGAACCCATACTAACTGTTACTTTGGCGTTTCTGTTCACTAGCATTTAATCTGAAAAAAATTAGCATCTCTCTGAAGCTGTGCATGAATTTACTTTTCTGCTCTTACTGATGTTTTTCAAAGGGTTTTCCTTTTGAATCCTGTCTGATAAAACTTTCAAAGAACACGTTCAAAGAAAAGCCTCCTAAATTAATTATAGACTGTGGTATGTTCATAATCCTTAGATAGAACACTGGCACTTAATTTACTTGAGTAAAAAAAGAGAAACAGGCCTTACGGTTGAGATTTGGCATTTCAGTCCCTTAAAGTTTATTCAGTCTAAAAATTGTACTTAGCAAGGATTAAGTCAGTATGATAAACTAGTAGTAGTAATAGCTTCATTTAAGCAGTAAGGTAAAGCCAAGGATGGCTATCAGTTTTAATTGACTAGTCCACTTTTTCTGAATTTAGGTAAGCAGTATGTATTTTAGTAGATCCCATCTGGGATTTGAAGAGTTTGAAAGGACATATATTATACATATGATTTCTGAAGATTATCTACACCTGCTGTTATTATTTCGGTACATTATATATTTAATGGTAAGCCTTTAGAACTTTGAAGTAAGCCAATACTTTGAACTGCAGTCAAAATGGACAATTGGATATACACTGTTTTGTCACCAGCTGTAGTTGAAAGAAACTGAATCAGCTCTTGGTTATTTTATTATTTTTAAAAAATTATGTCACTGCAAATGTAAACAGTAGTTTACACGTATAGCAATTTCCTCTCCCTAAGGATTTTATATTTTTTGCGACTATGCCTGGGGTGATACATTTTACTCCTGAGAGCATTATGCACCAAAAAATTAAAAATCCTGTGCACAATTTTAAAATTCTGCAAAATTCTGAAAACTGTATTTGTTACATAAATGTGGAGACTCCAGCATGGCATGGGAGAGCCACAAGAGGTGGGAGATTACTGTGCAGCTCCTGCTCGGGATATGGACTCAGTGATGAGGCTGCACCCAACCCTGACACAGCGCAAAGACCAGGTCTGCCCCAGAAACAGCCCAGGGCCCTGCCTGTCCATGCCTGGTGCACCAGATGTGGACAGGCAGGCTCAGCAATACAGGATCTAAGTGTGGAGGGGCTTAGTGTGGGGTGGTCCAGGCATCAGTTGAGAGGGCTGTTGGGGCGGGAGAAGGGGGTGCAATCTGGGTGTGGGCAGCTCAGGGGGCATTCTGGATGCACAGGGGCTTGTTGGGGGTTCTGGATGCAATGATAATGGGATTCTGCGGGGGTGGGGGGAGGTCCTGGTGAAGGTGGCTGGGGATCTGATGCGGGGGGACACTTGGCAGGGGAGTCCGGGTGTGGGGTTCCAAATGTTGGGGGAGTAGGGTGGGGACCATATGCAGCTGTTTGGGGCTCAATATGGCAGTGATCTGGGTGCAGGTGGCTTGGGGTGGTCCAGGTGCAGGGGGGAGTGGGACTTGTTGGGGGGGGGGGTTCTGAGTGCGGGGAGAGGGGTGAGACTCGGCAGGAGGACCTGGGTATGAGGGGTCTCGGTATGAGGGGTCACAAGGGTTGGGGCAGATGAGGGAGCAGCTCTCTGTACAGAGATCCCTCCCCCTGCAGCTGAGGCGCAATGGGTGCAGGAAGTGTGGGAGGGAGGAGAGAGTTTGCAGAACTTCCTACAGCCAAGGGAGAAATCTGGGGGTGGGTCTGAAACGGCGCTAGATGCCAGGCAGAGAAAGAGGAAATCCCATGCGCCCCCCCCCCACCCCTACCCCGCGTATCTGGAACTAACAGCTGAGCCTGGCGTAGGGTAGGAGCCACCAGCCAGGTCTTCCCCAGTCCTTCCCCCTGCACCAAGTGATTTACCTCTCTGCTGGCTGCCCTGGGCACTCGAAACTTACTGCTGGGGAGAGTCATATGACCGCTCTTGTGACTTCCCTTTGCTTCCCTGGCAGAAAGTCATTTTTCTGAGGAAAAGTGAAGAAATCTGCTGGGGACATAAATTCTGTGCATGCGCAGTGGTGCAGAATTCCCCCAGGAGTTACATTTTTTTGTATAGTCTCTAGTACAGTGGGACCCATGGACAAACCATGGGAGTGGCTTCTCATCAGCGGCATCCAACATGAGCTGGAAATCTTGTTTCAATTTCTAGTGAACATGTGTTTACAATGTAATAAAACCTCAGAGTTACGAATGTTAGAGTTACGAACTGACCAGTCAACCCCATACTGTATTTGGTTGGAAGTATGCAATCAGGCAGCAGCAGAGACAAAAATTAGCCACCCATACCACAAATATAGTACATTCCTGTGTTAAGCGTAAACTACTAGAAATAAATAAAGGCAAAGCAGCATTTTCCTTCTGCATAGTAAAGTTTCAAATCTGTATTAAGTCAATGTTCAGATGTAAACTTTTGAAAGAACAACCATAACATTTTGTTCAGAGTTACGAACATTTCAGAGTTACAAACAACCTCCCTTCCCAAGGTGTTCATAACTCAGAGGTTCTACTATACAAACTACCCCTGCAATTGACACTCTTGTCAGTAGCTGTAGGGGAAAAGCCCAGGACTGAATGAGACAGGCAGACTGTCCAACTTGTTAACCCCAGTAGGTAGTCTGTCCAGATCAAAATTGAGTCATATTGGCCATTCAGTTTAGGAAGTTTGCACTGCCCATGCTGTACCTCTTCCAGAGCTACACTATTTAAATCTTCCTTAAAATTTGTTAAAAATCAAATAATTATTTAGTATTTTTTGGGTGACACCAACTTTGTCATGAGCAGAGATGCAAGGTAGTAAAAAAAAAAATGATGGGATTTGGGTATAGGACCCTTAATTTGCAGAATTCCAAATATTTTGAGGTAGTGGTTATCCTTTGGAAGAAAAAATATGCAGTTGTGCCTACAATGGTGGTGTTCTTGATAAAAGTAGCTGTGTATACTAAATGAATCTCTGAAGCATGTGTGTAACCTGTCAAAGAAAAGAGAGATTCAAATGGACTGTGTTGGCTGCTTGCTTTGATAAAAGCTTGGTTTAATCCTGCGAGCATGCACTTTTCTTGCAGAGAATTTACGGTCAATATGTAACTTCGTTGAGGATCTCCCATTCTATGCTTCTGCTGTTCTAAATGCTGAAACACAAGCCATAAAATTTTGTTGGCAAAGTCAAAATAAAGCTGTTAGCCCTGTTTCTCTTTCTGATTACATGGTTTGTGGTTAAACAGCTAACAGTACTGTCTTGTAACATTTATACAGTAGCTACAGTACCTGACCGTCGGCATCCTCCCTTAGCTCCCGCCAAGCCCACACAGATGCGAAGAAAACCGTTGCCTCCGAACACAGTGACTGGTAAACCAGGGAGTTCAGGTATTTCAGCCTTTTCATTTTCAGTTTTGATGATTTTGGCTGCTGTGATGTGCTGAATAGCCTTCACCCCTGTTGATATCCATGGGAATTGAGCGCAGTCAGAACTTCAGAGGATCAGGTCCTTTTTTGTTAGCTAAGGCAAGTTCTGCAAAGTTCCCACTTGAATTTCCTTGGATATCTATTTTGTGAACACAAAGGCTGGCTCTGATGAAGCACAGGCTGAATATGACTTGAACCTAAGCTACTCTCCTGAGATGAGCATGTCTAATGTTCTTTTGCCTTCATACATAAGTCCAGTTCCTTCTCTAATCAGATTTCAGTATAATCAGTCCTACTGGTGCAGCTGAAAGCATAATGGAGTGATAGAATTTGACAGTATTTACTTTTAAAAGAGTTACAGTAGATATTTTTATGACCAATGATAGCATTTACAATTATCATATGCATGCCACAGATAGAATTACTCAAACATCATGCCTCAGGATATATCTGTAACTGATTATCTGTCAGAATCAGGAAGGGGAAAATGGTGTCCAACATATGCAGCATTAAAGAATTTTCAAGGGAATTCCACCCATAAATAATCAAGGTTGAGATTTGCAAAGCAATTCAGTGGATTTAAGCACACATCATCTATTGAAAATTAATGGAAAGTGTGTGGCTAAAAACTCTGCTCTGCTTTGAAAATTGCAGCTCAGTTATTTACTACTACTACTATTATTGGAGGCAGGAAATCAGACCCATACGACTGGTTATCTGTTCTAGTATGATTAATACTTTTGTGATTCCAGTATTCCTATGTTAAAATAGTATTTCCCATACCCACAATAAAACATAAAAATCAGACAAAATATGAAGATAGTCACTTAACTTTATATAAATACTTCCAAGCAAAACTGTACTTCATGATCTATTATTCTAAAAGAAAAATAATACTGTGCATTATTAGACAATCTTGAGCCTGAATCCAATAGCTGTGTTGCACATTCTCTAATTGTGTTTAGATCGAATTGCAGAAATATTCCTTATGTTAAACTGTAACATATCCCACAAATATTTGCATTTTCTAAAAGTGTGATTTTATTGAAATAAAATCCATTACTACAGACAGATTTAATTCTGTGGTTTTGTGACTTACTGCAAAATTGTGTTAAATGAAAACCTGGGTTATCATTACATATTGCCTTCATGGTTATTTCCAGGATCTGATGTATTGATACATGCATATTACATTTTGGGTGGATGTAACTACTCATGAGTGTGAAAGGCTGCTAGGTCTGGCTAAAGGCAGGCAAATATGATGCAAATATATCCCAGTCATATCTTATAATTCACCTCAATTTTGGCTTCTGATGTTAGTTCTGGGGTAGAGATTGCCAGTTGTGCAAGCTGGTGTGTGCTGGGCACTATATTCAGCAGAGGAACTCACTTTTTTGAGATGTTAACCAGTTTGCCCCAGGTCTCCGGTATTGAAATGTTGGTATTGCATCAGACTATTGCATTACCTGTTTCTCCTCTTATCACACACAAAAACAAATGCACATGAAATGTTGTGGGCCTATTTTCCCCCTTGACATGGCAGTAGTTCCAGGTGTGAGTTAATGCTGTTAGTTGATTAGTATAATTTTAAATGTATGTTGTAATTGGAACACGTTGAGGCAGTTTCATCCTTGGTGTGATTCCATTGATTTAATGAACTCAGACCACGGATGAATTGGGCCCAGGTTCTGCTTATTGTCACTCTAGTGCAATGGTCCCCAAACTGTGGGGTGCACTCTCCTGCGGGGGCACAGAGGAACGTTCATGGACCGTATGGTGGTGCCCCAGCCAGCCCCCACAAGGGACACAGGGAAGGAGTGCCACCCAGCCCCTCTCTGCCCCCAATCCAGCTCTGTCCCCACATGCAGTTCCAGTCCACCCCATGCTCCACCTCCAGCCCAGCCCTCATTCCCTCTCTGCCTCCAAGCCAGCCCCGCCTCCAGCCCCAACTCCACCTTCAGCCCAAGCTCCTCTGCTGAGGAAGCCTTGATTGTGCAGTAATGGAGGAGATCATGGATAGATTCCGCTGCTGGTAACGGGGGGCATGACACAAAATGTTTGGGCACCAATGCACTACTGTAAATCTGGAGAGATATCTTTGATGTCCAAGAGTTACTCCACATTTTCATTTTTCTTCATTAAATCTTTAATTCATTAAATCTCTGATCCATCTACCACTGTTTCATATTTTCACCCTCTCTTTTCCCACAATTTACAGGCCAATTTACATATTAGCTTGTAACTGTCATAGAATCCTGGATGTTAAAGACGGAATAAACCGATTAGCTCATCCAGTCCATCTCTCAGGGCCAGGATTTTCTTCTGTCATACATTTCCTAATGTTTTGTCCAGATTAGTTTTAAATGTCCCAAATCATGAAGCTTCCACCAATTCTCTTGAGACCATTCCACAGCTTTAATTAATCTCATGATCAGGAAACTTTTGCCTCCTGATATAATATGCATTGATTTTCCCTTTCATAATTTTGTCCCGTAGTTCTTTCTTTGTACCACCATTGGAAATTCTTATTAATAACATTTTATATACAAGCTGAGTATTACAGGAGTTATTGCTTAGCCATTCAAAATCTCCAAAAGAAGGTAAGAGATTTCTTTAAACATCCTGACATTTGATGGCAAGAATAAAAGTCTTAATGGAATTTCTGTTTCTGTCCTTACATCTGATTGACCAAAGCCACTGTCTGTTTGGAAGTGTTGTTCATGTGTATCAGACAGAGCTGGGCAAATAACAGATATTTCCTAATTCAGAAAAATAAAAAATGAATTGTATTCAGATCAAATTGAAATTTTTTTATTTAACTTTTGGCAAATCGAAAAGTCAAAGTAAATTTTGTTTTGGGTTGAATGAAGAGTTAAGTTTCTATTTAGAGCATTTTTTTAATGTATGTGTGAGACAGGATCCCGGGGGGCAGCTTTGGCCTGTGGGACCACTTTGCCCCCTTAACTCTCTCCAACCTGGGCTGTCCCTCACAAGGCCTTGCTGATGACCCCTCCAGGTGCTGTTATCACTCAGCACAACCACATGTGGAGACGCCACACCCAGCTAGATTGCATGAATGCTCCCAGAGCCATGCATGAATCCCACAGAGAAAGGCATCAGAGTCAGATCCCTCCAGCTTCCAGCACTGTACATCAGGAATATACTGACTTACACTGTTCAAGATGGGCAGTGCAAATTTATTAAGTAGCTCACCACTTCATCAATGGAAAGTGGATATACACCAGCCTTTGCAAAACCTGAGCAGATTTGCCACACACTTCATACAAACACACTGGTAAAGATAAAGAGTTAAAAATCTACCTTTTATAGTCAATACATTTGTTTAAGTGATATTAAGTGATAGGCAAAAAGTCAGAGTTAAGTTACCAAAAGAAATAAAATATAAGCACACAATGTAAACTCTCAACCCTATTAGACTGGGCAACAACTAGACTAAGCAATTTTTCACACGCCACTGAATATTGCAGTTCATAGTATACAGATTTCACCCTTAAAATTTGGACCAGTCCCCTCAGTTGGAGTCTTCAGTCTTCTTCTCAATGTCTTTGTTGCTTGCAGCATAGATAGGGGCAGGAGAAAAGGCACAGCATGTGTCCACTGTGTCTGTTTTACAATCTCAGTCCCATGTGCTTGGGGAGCACAAGTCCAGGCATGTCTGAGTGCATTGCCTAGTCTCCAGGCAAGGTTGAACAGTTCCCCTGGTGTGGCTCATGCAGGTGAGTCATTGCACTGTAGCCCCCTGGCTGGACAATGGTTGTTGATGGTTTGATTGATACCCCACCAGGGGTGTTGGTTACTTTCTTGCTGTTGCCTCTGGGGAACTAATATCTGGCTGATTCCTCAACTTACAGTATGTTTTCGTGACAACCATACAACACAATTGTCATAACTTCATATGCATAATAATATACATATATGGATAGAGAAATGACTTTCAGTAGATCATAACCTTTCCCCGGTGTCTTACAAGGCATGCTTTATATGTAAGATCACGATTACATAAAAATGAGGAATATGGAGGCTCCAGAATAGTCCCCCAAGGTATAGAATGTCACCGTGTGTTTATAAAATTATAAGAAGTTTTGAAATGAAATCATTTTGAACCAAAAAAAGTGAAATGTTTCTCTTTGGGGGATTTGTTTCTTTGTTTTTACTGCAAATTTGGCAAAACTGATATGAATTTGCAAAATGTTTCAATGTTGGCAAATCTGCATTTATCAACAAAAAAAAGTTTTGTGTGAAAAATATTGACTATCTCAAGTGTCATGACAAGCAGGGAGCAGGCCTGAATTATGTAGTATTTGAACTCTTTGAGATTCAATATTTGTTAGAAAATATTTGTTGGAAAATATTTGACCTTTTTCAAATGTAATTTTGGACTTCCACTAACTTTTTGAAAACAAACTACAATATAACCCCAGAGTTACAAACACCTTGGGAATGGAGATTGTTATAACTCTGAAATGTTCGTAACTATGAACAAAACGTTATGGTTCAAATTTTTAGTGATTTATTTTCAATGGAGAGTAATAGCACTACTCATCAACACCTTCTCAGGATGGATAGTGCTTACTATAAAAAAGGGTCTGTGCAGCCCAGAATAAAACCATCCTAACCACTTTCTGGGCCCTTTGTGCTATAGGCTGTGCAAATTGTTGGGCAGAACTAATGAAAGTCATGCTGTTTGTCTTGAATGGCTTAAGATCTGTCTTATGGAAATACTGTAGCAAACTTTTTAGGGTTCCATTGTTCAGCTGTATAACTTCAACTGCAGTTGGGACAACCCTTGCTGACTGTCTCTGTTTACATCCATAATCCTTCTTCATAATCTGGAATTGGTAATGTGCCCACCGTGTTGAGTATGCAAGTGAAATGAACTTAAAAACAGTATCATGGTGGAAGAGCCCAAGTCTCAGTTACTGAATTTAACTCTCTCATCACGTACCTTGTGATAGGCATAAATTATCACTACTAACCTGGAAGCAGAGAATTGTAGATGAGAGAAACAAAGTTTTATGGGGTAATTTAGTCCCTTTACCAATTAGTGTAGGAATGTGCTCTGTAGTATATTCAACTAACTATATTCAATTTTTATCTGCCTATATCCCTCAGAAATCAAAGTTTGAGTGACCTAGCATTTTTTAATATATTGAAGGTGTAGACTGTATATTGTTTTAGCTGCAATCAGGACTCATCCAGTCTTTCTTGAATCCAACTGGAAAATGGTGTACCTGTGCTGAGGGGGGAGCTATGCCTGAAAATGGAAATAGGTGCTTCCCCCCGAATACATGATCCCACTCTTTTTCTGACTAAACAGTCATCAAAAATCTGAGTTGTGTTCAAAGGAAAACAAGCTCACTTCTTCCATATAGGAATTGCCTTCAAGTCACGAGCTCCACCTTCTCCCACAACTACTGTAGCTAAACCTACTGAACCAACCCTATCTCTGAAGACGCAAACACCAAGAAAGAAGCCAACGGTTTCTGCTTCTCCAGAGGACTATGGTAAGCATGTCAGGAGCAGTTTTGTTTTTATCTTTGTTTTTATCTAAAGTTAAGGGAGCTCCTGTATTAAAGTTCCATGCAATTCAGCTACCTGATTGTATCAGTCACTTAAATTTTTGTTGCATCCCTTCCCCAAACACTTGTGTTTATATTAGCTATTTAATATAAGGTCCTCTGGTTTGGTTCTGATTCTGATCTCACTTTCACCACTTCTGCACCAGTCTAACTCCATTGAATTCAACTGACTTACTCCTGATTTGCATCTGTGTGAGATCAAAATAAAACCCCTTGTCTTCCTAGAAATCTGTACATGCTTCACACACTTTTGATACTTACTAAGAGGCCACTTGAATTTTGTTGAGGTACCACAAGATGTAGCCTCCTTCTCTGAGAGTTTCACTGTATGTAGTGCCACACATTCATGTCAAGCTATTACTCATCTGTGATCTACATGGTGGTGGTGGTGTTGTATATTTCCACCTCATTACTCTGATAACCCAGCACCCTTGCCTATAAGAAGTAATATGAGATGGGTCCAAGCAAGTACATCTGGTTTTTAAAATCATCTGAGTTTGGGAAAGTTGTGATTGGTGAATTGTAAAGTGAGGGGCAAGATGCAAAATTTGAATCTGGATTCAGATTCTGAATGAGCCCAAAGTTTAGGTGTGTTTTGGGGTTTGGCTTTGAATCTATCCATGGGCCAAATGCAACCCCAGTGTATGCAGGCAGGCTGCACTATCATAAAGGATGTTCAGTTTACTTATTTCACTCACTCCACAGTAACACAAAAGTTCCAGCCTCTTTACAGTGTTGGTGAACTCTCTATGACCCACTCTGCTGGCAAAAGCAGGCTTGATGCTAGATTTATAAGAATGCATGGTGTGAATTTACATTTTGTCCTGTCCATCAAGGTCTTTTCCCAAAAGCAGATATTGAGTTTTCAGGATTGTTACTTGGTATGGTTAAAGATTACAGCCTGAGTTAACTATTGGAAAGTTGTAATTTCTGCTCCTAACTTGGTATGCTTTCTTACAGTAATGATAAGCCACTAGATACAAACGAGTGACAGTCTTTGTTGGGAAGACCTTTAAAAAGAAATGAAAATAGACAAGCAAAATAAGAGCTCAGTCATTTGGGTAATGATTATCCTGATTTGGCCGAGAAGATAGGCTTTTATTTTCCATCACAGCCAAATTCAGGTGACTACTAGGAGAAAGCAAAAATGACAGCAGGCACAGACCATGGAGAGGTCATTTAGAATGGCAGATGAAATATGAGGTGTTGTTATTTTTATATTGCAACTTGATGCTTTTCTGAGAATTTTATTGTGATTCTGTCTTCCCCAGTAAATGCAACTGTCTTCAGCTCAAGTCCTACATCAGAGACTGATTCTCTGGGCAAACCACGGTACACAGGTATGACTGTAATGGCTACAATCCTTGGTTATTAGGTCAGTTTTCATATATTTCTCCATCTAGGCTATATCTGTAGAAATGTTGGACTCATCAGTAGCACGCCTCCTCTCGACCAGGAATGGTGTAGCAGTTCTTGCCCAGTCTGGCATTCCTTGCCAATAGCCATTCTAGTCCTCTGGTGGCCCATTTCTTCCCATGATTTGGCTCTTCAACTGGGTGATGATTTAAGCCCACCCCTTCTACAGTAACAGAACAGTTGAGCAATATATCAGGTCTTCAGACCCAACTCTGGATCCCATGGTTGTCGCTCCCTTTTCTCAGGAATTTCCATCATCCCTCTCCCCTACTCTCACTGAATGTCCGCTCAGCAGTGACCGGTAAGAAAACCTGGGCTGTTCCACTACACCACATTCTAGCTCAGTGACCCTGTAACCAGTAGCAAGGAATCCTCCATCCAACTCCTTGCTGTTGTTTCCTTGGACTTCTTCCTTTCTCAGGCCTTCATCCCCGCAACTCTCTGGGCTCCTCCTTCTTTCAGGACCAGAATCCCCCTAACCAAAATCCCAAAGTAAAAGTAGAAACTTAGTCTACCTTCTTCTGGCTCTTTCCACTCTCTGATCCCAGTCCAGAACTACAATAGAATTTGCAGATGGATTACCAATGCTGGTAGGGCATCAGCATCGGTCATGTCTAACCTCAAGCAGTACAACTGTGCTACTGTAGTGTTCTAAGTGTAGACAAGCCACCAGAGAATAACTGCAGAGTACCTGCCTGTTTTCCTGCAACCCTTTTCTACCACAGCTTCCTGTCTTTATACTAACCCTCAACTCCTCCCTCCTCAGTAATTGGTAGAGCCCTGCGCGAATACAAATATATGTCCGTGGATATATATCAGTGTCTGTGAAACCTCAGGGCTCTCCCAGGAACTGTGAAAAGAGCAGAACGTGGGACTGCCAATCCCAGGAGCTAGCATCCCATGCTGGCAGCTCTGCCGGTGCGGCTGTACCACTCACAGCCCCACCCCAGCCCTGCCCCGCAGCCCTTCCACATAGCTGTCTGTCGGCATGTGCACCACTTGAACATAAGAGAACATCCAGGAACAGTTGCCGGTGAGCCTGGTGCCCACCCCAGTGAGCAGAGCTGGGCCAGGGTACAGCCATGCCAGCGGAGCTGTCAGCGCGGGGTGCTGGCTCCTGAGAGCAGCAGCCCCATGTTCTGCTCCTTTCACTGTTGTGGTTTCCGGAAGAGACCTGTGGTTCTACGGATACTGATTTATATCCGCATCCGCAGGCATAAATTTGTATCCAAACCAGGTTCTAGTAACTGGGACTGACCTGCCCTCCAGATGCAGCAAAGTACCTTAATTGAGCTCTCTAGCTCCAGTTAATACTTATCATACCAGTGTATTGGTACACAACCCATCACGATACCCTGTTTAGTTCCTACTTCCAAACTTTAAGTGCCTTTTTTTAGTTACATTTTGGCAGCAGATGAAAGGACTTCAATGTAGACTACCTAATCATTCTTGACTGTATTTGTCTCCATTTCCCTACACTTCCTACCTCACCATCCAGTTCCTAAACTGGAGGACAGGAAACAAATCTGCCAGAAACCATTTGCCAGCAATTGTCCTAATTCATGCTGTTCATATTCTACTGAAATCATAATGGAATATCCTAATATGCCTTGCAAAACCACCCATTCAGGCTTTTACCACTGTGCCTCAAGGCATGTTTTCCCCTATGGATTACTCACCCTACCAAGTATTACAGGGCAAACCCATTCTTAGAGTTAATCCCCACCGGTGCCAGTGTGCCTGATCAAAAAAACTATGCTGGAAAGAAAATACATCAGTCACTGTAATAATTGTCTTTTAAACCAATTGTGCATTTTCTTTCAAATAGAGAGGCACTATTGAGAGTTTAAAAGAAACCTGAAGCATGGGAGTGCAGAATTACAGTAATAGTTCCCATCTCCTCAGAGGAAGAATTTACTTTCCCAGACTAATCCTGCCTCTTTCCAATCTATGCATAGAAACTGTTTCATGTGCAATTTAAACCATATTAGTACTCTATTTCTCTGACCTAATAAAGGTTTCCATTTTAAGTCTAATATACTCTTTGTCATCTTCATTGATCTTCTTTTATGATGTCACTACAGAATGCAAAATTCTTGCCTTTTAAGGATGGTTTCAGGGCTTGATCTTGCACCATTGAAATCAATGGAAATTTCCACTTGATTTCAGAAATGGCAGAATCAGGCAGTTAATGAGTGCAAGGGCCTGCATTAAAGTTGTTACCCTTTTGTGGAAACAAGACAATGATTGTCTTGTATTATAGTAGCAGCTGGAAGCTGCAAATAGAATCATAGGACCATAAAAATATAGGGCTGGAAGGGATCTTGAGAGGACATCAAATCCAACCCAGTGTGCTGAGGCAGTACCAGCTAAACCTACCATCTTTGACAAGTGTTTGTCCCACCTGTTCTTAAAAACCTCCAAAACTGGAGATTCCACAACTCTTGGAAACTTATATCACTGCTTAACTAACCTCATAATAAGCAAGTTTTTCCTAATGTCTAACCTAAATCTCCCTTGTTACAGATTAAGCCAATTGCTGTTACTTCTCCCTTCAGTGGATATGAAGAACAATTGATCACTGTCTTCTTTGTAACATCCTTTGCCATATTTGAAGACTCTTATCAGCTCCTCCCTCAGTCGTCTTCTCTCAACACTAAACATGCCCAGTTTTAACTTTCCTCATAGGTCGGGTTTTCTTAAATTTTTATTGTTTCTCTTCTGGACTTCAGTTTGTCCATACTTAAAATGTGGTGCCCAGAATGGGACACAGTACTCCAGCTGAGGCATCACCAGATCCGAATAGAACAAGACAGTTACCTCCCATTTCTTACGTATGACATTTCCGTTAATACGCCCCAAAATGGTATCAGCCTTTTTCAGAGCTTCATCACGTTGTTGACTCATTCAATTTGTGATCCACCATAACCCACTGATTCTTTTTGGCAGTAATACTGCCAAGTTAGTTAGTTCCCATTTTGTAGTTGTTCATTTGACTTTTCTTTCCGAAGTGAAATACTTTGCACTTGTCTTTATTGATTTTCATCTTGCTGAGTTCAGGGCAATTCTCCAATTTGTCAAGATTGTTTTGAATTCTAATCCTTTCCTCCAAAGTGCCAGCAACTCCTACCAGCTTGGTGTCATCCACAGATTTTATAAGCACACTCTCCACTCCCTTATCCAGGTCACTGATGAAAATATTGATTAGTACCAAAGCCAGGATAGATCCTTTTAGGACTCCACTAGACACAACCTCTCAGTTTGATGATAAACCATTATTAGCTACTCTTTGAATATGGGTTTTCAACTGGATTTTCAACCAGGTTTTTCATCGAGACCACATATCCCTAGTTTTCTTGTGAGAATGTCATGTGGAATTGTGTCAAAAGCCTGACTAAAATCAAGATTTATCATTTCTACAGCTACCGCATTTCCCCCACCATCCACTAGAACAGTAACCCTGTCAGAGAAGGAATTTAGGTGGGGGTGGCAAGATTTATTCTTGACAAATCCTTGTTGGGTGAGGGCTTCATTCTTCTAGGCACTGTAAAAATAGATGATCAAAATCAGTCAATTTCCCAGTTTGTGGTAGAAACTAATTCACATGCTCGGAATATTTAGCTGTGCCTTCACTCTGTTGACTCCTATGTAACACTCCCTGCAGTTTTGAGTGCCCATTGCCATCATCACTTGTGTGAATGAGGGGTGGGTGAAATGAGCACAGGCTCCAGGTGTACAAAAATCACACCAACGTGTGGTTGTTGGGATATTTATTATTCTCTCTCTCACAGGTAGGCATTAGAGAAGATAAATTTTAAAAAATGGGAAAATAATAGTTAAAACGTGCGCACAGAATACAGTGCACACACAAAGTGTAGCTGTGACTGTCACAGAATGACATTTGTGTGAGATTTTGGACATGATTTGTCAGGCAGGATTTCCTACTTCATGCAGTTAAATAAGTTTTGCCTTGTTTTAAATGTATCTTCATTCTGCTGTCTTACTTAGCACTAACTGGTGATGCTTTTCTCCTAGCCCCTCACGTCAAGTATGTGCCAAAAAATGTAAGCGAGCCATGTTCTATTACAAGAACTCTCCAACACTTCCGAGAAGAGAGGGGCAGCAACAAGGATAATATTACTAGCCCTCCCCAAAATCCTCCTTCCAACCTCACTGTGGTGACAGTCGAGGGTTGTCCAAGCTTTGTTGTACTGAACTGGACAAAACCAGAAAATGACACCGTTACCGGTCAGTTTAATTTCAGTTATCAGCTACTACTTCAGTATATATCACTGTATACTCATTTTTACTTTAGTTAAATGTTTGTCGTTGTTTTGTGTCCACCGACGAAAATATCATTTATGCAAAGGAAGCCTGATTCTTCACTGTCTAGCATCTTGTGTAACTGTTGACAGTTGCAGAAGGTGGGTGTAAAGTGCTATCAAATCAGAACTGTGGAGTTCTGCACACTCACTGTGTACTGATGTCAGTGACTACACAAAGTGCAAGACAGTGTAGAATCCGGCCTAAATAATATGTGTCTTTCCGTTATTTATTTCTGCCTCCTCAGTGTACTGTAGGTAAGTGGATTCTCTACAGTCTGGTAAGATCTAATAAAGGGGATTCAGCTGTTTGACAATAAAAGGGAAAAGCAAGTTATTTAACATTATTATTTAACACTTATGTATAGCACAGTATTTTAGGTGTGCATAGCATTTTACAGCAATAACAGAGACATGTTTCTTGCCTTCAGGAGTTTACAGTCTATAGACCTGATCCAGCAAAGCCTTACAACTAACCAATAAAGTCAATGGGCTTCTACTCACAGTAATAAGCATCACACCCCAGAGTAGATACTTGCAGGATCATCAGGCCCTAAAATAGTTATATCTTGACTTTGGATATCTGTAACTCAAGTCAGGTTTCTAGATTTAAAAATCAGTGAGGATAACTTAGCATTCATGTTCATCTTCCCATAAAAATACAATGTATTTCATTAGTCTAATGGCTGATCTTGCATACTGTCATCATTGCTAAGTGAAGTACTCCCTTAGCCTTGATGTACTCACAAGTCTACTGTGGAGCCTTAATCATACCCATTTTACAGATGTGTACAACTAGAGGCAAATTCAGTCTTTTCTTTCAAGAGGAACACATGTAATGGTATAAAATAGTCTGCAGTCTGTCCTTTGGGA
Source organism: Dermatemys mawii (assembly GCA_007922305.1). Taxonomy (NCBI): domain Eukaryota; kingdom Metazoa; phylum Chordata; order Testudines; family Dermatemydidae; genus Dermatemys; species Dermatemys mawii. Next base: position 24,096,750 of record ML677351.1, read on the forward strand.
AAGAGGTGAGAGGCCTGCCCTCCTTCTGAAGCTAATATAGCTTATATTTTATGAAAGCTTATTATATACATAAAAAAGCTACTATACATATTTGGTTTAGAAGGATGGCCTCTCACCTATATTTTTCTTGAATGGAAACAAGTCTCTGACACCTCCCAAGATACTCTGCTGTTCAAGTCCTTTCTTTTTCAATTCTTTTATTTAAAGAGAGAGAATTGGAGTACACAGAGCAAGCATATACCCCTCAACAGCAATGGCAATACAGCCCTCTGCATACTCAGTATGGTTTTGCCTGGAGAAAATTCCATCCTGAGTCTTTAGGAAGAGTCCCATAATATGCTTTCTTTTTCCATATAATCATCACTATACTGCTGCCTTTCCCTAAGGTTTGTCAATTAGCGTTTTCTACATTTTCCTTCAACAGAGATACAGCTCAGTCTCCAGGAAAAGGAGGAACACATTGTACAAGCCATATGAATGGCATTAACTGTTGTTGGGCAACTAAATTTTTTTCTACTTAAAGAAACTTTTGTCAGGATGCTAACCCACTAGATACCTTCACATCTAGAGGCTTTTTTTCCCAACTTTTCTTTTTGTTCTCAGTACGTTTAATGCCAAGGTTCAAAATTGTTAGACCAAGCAACATTTCTGTCAGTCATATAGATTTGTCCTCCTCACTTCAGTACATTATATGCTATATTTATTTAGTGAATCAGTCACAATAATTTTCAAATTTGAGTGAAAGCACTGAACTCCATTTTAAAACACCATGCAGTGTTAATTCGTATTGGCACCACTCTGATATTTATTATTGGTTCAAACATACTTAATTTAAGTTTTCAGAAATCTGTTTTTATTTTTGGACTTTGTCAAGGATTTTCCAAATTGTGTTTCTCTGTGTTGATGTATATAATTTTTATTTTTTCTCCAGAGGTTTTGGACAAGGAGTGCTTTGGAAACAAAAAAAAAGCAGCATGTGTTGATTCCTTTATTAAAGACTGTATCAGCTACCTTTTCACTAATATGTTGCCTGAGAGCTTTCGAAATCTTCGATATTCCTAAGAACAGAATTCCATTTCAGTGATGGAAAAGACTGACAAAACACTAAACAAAACTGTCATGACAGCTACCTCCAAAAGTACTTCAAAGCTGTCAGTGTCAGCCATTAACCCCTTCACTGCTGGTGCTCAGCTACAGCTTCGGCATGGTAGTGGTAGCAGCAATGTTGTGGTGTCCCATTGTTTCAGATGCACACACAGGAAAATGGGAGGCAAGGGATGTCATTTAATTAGGCCACAACTTTAGTAACTTAACTTTTCTCAGAAATATCCAGCAATAACTTATACAGTGCAGGTTACAATTTCTTCCTGAATCATTTCCACCTCCTCCCTTCCACAGCTGGTCCCCAGCTAGTTGTGATGATCCCACCAGCCTCACTTTGCGTGAGGGGCTGGTGAAAGAGGATGGTCTCCTTTCTCTTCCAAACACTAGGAGCCCAACCCCCATTCTCCAGTCTTCTCCTCAATCCAATTCCAGTTTATCAGGGAACCAAGACTTCCTATGGTACAAATTCCTGCACTTTACACCTGCTAAGTTATGACAGTTTGAACCTTGCCACTTGAGCTTCCCCACCATTTCTCTGAGCTGCTGTGGAGAAAGCAAAAAAACCCACCTCACCCCAGCCACACTGGCAATGGTAGAAAAATTTCGTCCACGTCCCTAAACTAATGACTGGTGTAATGCCCCAGCAGATGAAAAATCCTGTTACGTGCTTACTCTAGGGGTGTGAGCTGCTAATTTGGACATGATAGATGGCTCCGGCTGGGGGGCCAGGGTGCCCAAGAGCAACCCCCAGCCCATGTCCTCCCCCCACAGTGCAGGTGGAGGGTACGGCGCTCCCCACAGCAGCCCTGGCTCCCTGGGAGGCTCTTACATGGCCCAGCTCCAGCTTCTGACCTGGACAGAGGGGGAAATCTCAGGAGGCAGAGAAGGAGCAAGAGGCAGGGCCTTGTGGCAAGTGGGAAAAGCCCGGTGCTGCCCCCGTGCCTCAGGCAGGCGCAGAGCGGTATCAGAGGGAATTTGGGATAAATGCTGCCCTAAAGTCATTCAGCCTGGGACTGGAACTTGAACTCTGCATTTTGGGATTGTCCTACCCAATTCAGGAATGGTGATCATCTTACACCTGGGTGTGTCAGTTAAAAATCAGACACTATGAGAGTCAGAGACTGAGAGAGAAGGCTGAGCCTGCAAGTAGTGTAGGCTTTTTCTCCCAACTCTGAGATGGGAAATAACCCAGCCCCATGTGAGCAGTGGCTAGAGAGGTTAAGCTTAAGTAAGGGAACATACACATAGGTCTCATTATTTAATGTAGCTCTCTAAGGACTGTGTAACTTTTGGGCAGAATAAATCACATTTATTTCAAAGAAGCTGTTTCTGTGTTGACTGCAAGTGTATGCTGAACACAGGTTCCCAGAGGGAAACTTGCAGATGATGAGCCCAGTGAGCCTGCTAAGTAGCAGTGTTGGCACCAGAGAGTTGTAACCTAGAGACCCAGTTGGACAGTGTTGGATTGCAGGATCTCACCACGAAGAGTAGAGACATGGGTCTCACTTGACAGGGATGTCCTGGAGAGACGGGAAAAGGATTTCAGCAAGCTCAGCCTACCCAAGTCCCGTTACACTCACAACTCCATAACACTGAATCATTAAACATAGTTTCTTCTTCAAGCGATTGTTCATGTCGATTCCAGTTAGGCGTGTGCACGCTGTATGTACGGTCATCGGAAACTTTTTCCCTTAGCAGCTTCCATCGGTCAAACAGGGAGCACCCTGGAGGGCGTCCTCATGGCGTTCAATAGATGACCCTGCTGACCCGACCCCCCTTCAGTTCCTTCTTACTGTCCGTGGTGGCTTTGGAACTGCATTAGCTTGCTTGCCTGCGAGTCTTTCCTTGGCTCTTCTTAGTTCTTGACAGCTTTTCTTTTGTGTTATTATTTAGTTTATTGTTTAGTACGATAGCATTGGTGAGTGGGTCGTTCTCCTCTCACCCCGCCTTGGGCTCTGGGGCATGCCTCAAGCCCAAAGATTTAAATCTTGAGGTCTGTGCAAGAAACCTGTGCCCACCAGTGACCCTCACAACTCGTGCTGGAGGTGTCTAGGGGAGGCACATCAGTTTGAGATCTGCAAGGCTTTCAAGCCCAAGACTAGGAAGGAATGCAACTTCCATTTTAGACAGCTATTAATGGAAGCCGCACTGCATACAGCGGCACCCGACTGCCAAGTCCCGAGCTCAGTGCGGAGCGCCCTGGCGTCGGTCCACAAACCAGTACCAAGGAAGAACTCTGGTGCTAGAGACCCTTGGTAGTGAAAATTCCCGGCACCGATCAACATTCCCAGTGCCCCGTATATGCCATAAGGCTGAACGAGGGTGCTCTCCTCAGGGAGTGAGACCATCTGGGGAGAACTTGCCCCCAAAGGGAGGACTTAACTTCCAAACAGCAAAATCCTGTGCCGTCGACTCCACTGACCCAGTCGACACCATTGAATCGGGCACCTGGCTACTCTCCAGCGGGGCACTGCTTGCTGGAGGAGTTGGAACCCCTCTCCATCCCAGATACTTTCAAGGAAATAAGGGAGCTGATAGAAAGTACTGCGCCTCAGTCACTTGCTATTAGAGACAAGACCCTGGCACCGCCTGGACGGGTGCCATCTACAGGCATACCAGCAGTGATGAGGCCCTCTTCCTCAGCAGACCAGCACCGGTGCATGGCACAGTTCCCAATCTACTTTACCCCCAGCACCGGTTCCAGTATGAGATAGTAAGATGTCACTTCTCTCCTCTCTGTCAGGAGGCTCTCCTCCTGTGGGAGTTTCGCATAGGCCACTCCATTCACCTCCTATCTCCCAGGAGCATGCAACAAGTTTGCGGACCACCTCAGCAGGTCGTTCTGCAGTCATGGACGGATGGACGTCAGCCGCTCCATCTTCCAAAGGTGTGGGTTTCCTCAGATAGACCTGTTCGCCACCAGGAGCAACAGGAACTGTTCAACATTTTGCTCCTTCCAAAAACAGAGCCCGAGATCAGTCTCGAATGTGATCATAATGCACTGGGGGAACCATCTACTGTATGCCTTCCCTCTGATACCACTTGTCCATAAGGTTCTCCTCAATATCCACAGGGACATGGCACAGGTAATTCTGCTTGCTCCAGCGTGGCCATGCCAGCATTGGTACACAGCACTTCTGAAACTGTCAGTGAGCACCCTCCTCATGCTGCTGCTCCTTCCCGACCTGATCACACAGGACCACGGTTGCCTGCTTCAACCAGACCTCCAGTCCCTCCATCTCACATCCTGGAAGCTTCATGGTTAAATGCAATGGTGCTTCAGTGCACAGAATTGGAGAGGGAAGGTACTCCTTAGTAGCAGGAAACCTTCCACCAGGTCCACCTATGTGGCCAAATGAAAACGGTTCTCGTGCTAGTCTAGTCGCAGTCGAGTATCTCCAGTTCAGGCATCTATAGCATTCATCCTGGACTATCTACTGTACCTGAAGCGTCTAGGCCTGGCTGGATCATTTTTTAGGGTGCACCTTGCAGACATCTCAGCGTTCCACCCCAGAGAGTTAGGGTGTTCAGTCTGTGCCAATCCTATGGTGGCTCATTTCCTTAAGGGCATGGAATGGCTATACCGTCAGTCTTGATCACTGGCACCAACATGGGACCTTAATCTGGTCCTAGCTAGGCCGATGGGAGCCCCATTCGAGCTGCTTGCTACACATGTTCCCTTCTGTGTGTCTCATGAAAGGTAGACTTTCTGGTTGCCATCACGGTGGCTGGAAGGGTGTTGGAGCTAAAAGCACTAATCTCCGACACTCACACCCATCCTCCCCCACACACATACACACACCCCCGCTACATGGTCTTCCACAAGGATAAGGTACAGCTCAGGCCACACTCAGCTTTCCCGCCCAAGGTGTTATCCCAATTCCACCTCAGCCAGGATATTTTTCTACCCCAAATCATGTGCCGAAGCAGAGGTTTCACTCATTAGATGTGCAGAGGGCGCTAGTGTTCTTCACTGAGCGCACAAAGCCTTTCAGGAAGTCAAACCAGCTGTCTGTAGCTGTGGTGGACCAGATGGAGGGACCTCCGGTCTCACAGTGCATCTCTTCCTGGATTGCGGTCTGTACCCGTACCTGTTAGGACCTCACCAAGGTCCCAGCTCCAGCTATAACGGCCCACTCAACAAGAGCCCAGGCCTCTTCCACCACTTTGCTGGCCCAGCTGCCCATCCAAGAGATCTGCAGAGCAGCGACCTGCTCCTTGGTGCATACCTTTGCCACCTAACTGTACCATCACGCAGCATGTCAAAGTAGCTGGCAAGAAGGAACTGAATGGGGTTTGGGTCGGCGGGGTCATATATTGAGCACCAAGAGGGTGCCACTCTAGGTGCTCTCTGGCCAACCCGATGAGAGCTGCTAAGGGAAAAAGTTTATGATGACCATGCACTCAGTGCGCGCGCACCTAATTAGAATGGACGTGAACAACAGTTACAAGAAGGTGAGTAATCATCTTTTTTAATTGGCTCAGGTTATAAACAAAGAATAGTTCATAAGGGATACCTTTATGATCCATAAGAAGATAATATGGGAAATTCACACAGGAGGAGGCAATCAGACAAGAAAAAAGAGAGGAATGAAAAATATAGAGGAATTAGAGCTTTTATTAAAGGAAAAATTTCTGTTTCTTTTAATTTTTCAGATTATGTCATTGTATCATCTGAAAATGGAACAGCTAATGGAACAGAGGTGTCCGTTCAAACTACAAATAAAACCCACTGTACAGTGGAAAATCTAAAATCTAATACAAGGTAATGCAATAAGAGAACTTTTCAAATTCATCCTGCTAATTTAGACTGTCAGTCATATCCCAGTTTAAGAAACAGATACAAATATAAGAACAAAGTGAGTTTGTTGTAGTTCTGATGGGAAGCTGACTTTTTTAAAAAATACAATTAACGGAGAAAGTAAGTTGCAGATGGTCCAGACTCCATCAGCTGGGTATAGTGCAAAGGTGACATATTCAGTGTAATGCCAAAAAGATCCACAGTTCAATTTTTAAAGGTCTACTACAGTCTTTTGTGCAAAAAAAATCCTGTAGAATTTCATAGGGAAAAAACTAATTATATTTTGTAGAAACATGAGTATTGGACTTTAATGTACTAACATTTCTATATTTTTAACCATCCTATAGAATTAGGTTTCAAGAATCTAGAGAAGGGGTAGGCAAACTTTTTGGCTCAAGAGCCACATCTGGGAATAGAAATTGTAGAGCGGGCCATGAATGCTCACAAAGTTGGGGTATGGGAGGGCGTGAGGGCAGCGGTTGGGGGTGGGGACTCCTGGGTGAGGACAGAAATGAGGAGTTCAGGATGTTGGGAGGTGGCTCCAGGCTGGGTGGGGGAGAGGGTGAGGTCTCCAGCTGGGGGTGTGAGCTGTGAGGTGGGCTGAGGATGAGGAGTTTGGAATGTTAGAGGGTGCGAGGAGTATCAGGGCTGGGTGCAGTGGGGTTGGTATGTGGGAAGGGGTGCAGACTCTGGATGGGGGTGCAGGCTGTGGGGTGGGGTTGGGGATGAGGGGCTTGGGATGCAGGATGGTGCTCCATGCTATGATTGAGGGATTCGGAGGGTGGGAGGAGGATCAGGGCTGAGGCATGGGGTTAGTGTGTGGGAAGGGGTGCAGGCTCCAGATGAGGGTGCAGGCTCTGGAATGGGGCTGGGGATGAGAGTTTTGGGGTGCAGAAGAGTGCTCTGGACTTGGGACTAAGGGGTTCTGAGGGCGGGAGGGGGATCAGGGCTGTGGCAAGGGGTTGGGACTTGGGGAGAGGCTCAGGGGTGCAGGCTCCAAGCAGCACTTACCTCAAGCAGCTCCCAGAAGCAGTGGCATGCCCCTGCTCCAACTCCTATGCGGAGGCTCAGCCAGGTGGTTCTGCATGCTGTCCTGTCCTCAGGCAGTGCCCCTGCAACTCCCATTGGCCGTGGTTCCTGGCCAATGGGAGCTTCAAGGGCGGTGCTTGGGGCATGGACAGTGTTCAGAGTAGAGCCCCCTGGCTGCCCCTACACATAAGAGCTGTAGTGGGGCCATGCTGCTGCTTCTAGGAGCCATATGGAGCAACCCCCAACCCAGCTGCCTGGCTGGAGAGGGGCAAGCCCCAGACCTCACTCCATAGAGGGAGTTTGAGGGCTGGATTAAAACGGCTAGTGGGCCAGATCGGCCAGTGGGCCGTAGTTTACTCACTCCTGATCTAGAGCAGGGGTCTTCAAACTGGGGTGTGCGAGACACCAGCACCACCATCGAGCCCACCCGGGAGACCGCCGAACTCCCGGGCGGGCTATTTTAGGCCTGCTGAAATGCCACTGTGGAAAGTGGAAGCTTCCGCTTTCTGCGACGGTATTACAATGGACATAACCTCTGGGGGCCACCAGACTTTTCCCTCCACGGAAAGGGGCCATGGGGGGAAAGTCTGAAGACCCCAGATCTAGAGGGTGAGACTAAAATTTCCAGTGGGAGTATCTCACCAAAAACTGCATATGTGACTTCGTTTTTAAATGAATAATTGTAGTTTGAGTGGTAGATTATTTTGAAGTGGGTATAACTACGTAAATGTGTACAGATGATAATTTGTTATACAAATATTAAAACATAGCTAATGATCCAATATTCATGTTTGGGGGGAGAATTCAAATATTTTGAAGTTGAATGGAGCATGAATATTTTCAATATTGAGAAGTAATTGCATCATGCTCGGTGTGCTTCAGGGTATCCATCTTCAAAGTGAATATTATTAGGCCATGTCTGAACTACGTGGCTAAATCAGCGTGGCTGCGATCAATGCATCATCATCGATTTAGCAGGTCTGGTGAAGACATGCTAAATTGATGGGAGAATGCTCTCCCGTCAACATCTGTAATCCACCTCAATGAGAGGCGGAAGCTATATTTCCAGTAGAGCATCTCCCGTCGGCATAACGTAGTGTGGACACCACTGTAAGTCAATCTAAAGTATGTTTACTTAGGTTACTTTGTTTGCATAAATTAACTAAGGCCTGGTCTACAGTGTGTAGGGGGGTTGACCTAAGATATGCAACTTCAGCTACGCGAATAGCATGGCTGAAGTCGGCATATCTTAAGTCGACTTATGTGGCCATTCACACTGTGGCGAGTCAACCGCTGTCACTCCCCCATTGACTCTGATTCCGCCTCTTGCGGAGGTGGAGTACAGGAGTTGACAGGGAGCGCGTTTGGGGATTGATTTGTCGCGTCTACGCTAGCGGCGATAAATCAATCCCCGATAGATCAATCGCTGCCTGCTGATCCGGCAGGTAGTGTAGACGTACCCTAACATAACTTAGATTGATTTATGGTGGTAGTGTAGAGCAGGCCTTAGAAGCAATATAAAAGGTAAAAGAGAGAATGTGTTTTCATTGCATTCACAATACAAGTAGTAAGTTCTGATAACTCTCTGCCAGAGGCCGAGTCAGGTTTTTCCCATGGTAAATGCTAATACAAAAGTAGTGTATTTGTCAGCATACATAGGGCAACTCAGACTCCCACCTGTAACAAATTAATTGAAGATTTTTCTATCCTCATTGCAGCTCAAATAACCAAACTCCTTCCATCTGAGATCCTTTACAATCATTTCAGTCATTATAATTTATGTCAGTAGTAGGATTAGATCAGAATTACAGATCAGAAGCAGCCATTTAGTCATGCAAGTCGCTGGCTACTAAATAGTACCTTAGTAATAAAGCAGTTTCCTTGTTCCTTCAAGTGCTGACCTTCAGTCTGTCTGCTGTGATTGCAGTTCCTCTAGGAAAGTATACGGCATAACATTATTGGTATTTGTCAAGTGCCTGGGGCTGTACAAAATGCAACGTGAAGGCATCCCTTGCTCCAAAAGGCACTGGACTGGGAGCTGGGTGACCTAGGTTCTATTACTAGCTCTGTCATTGACCTGTTATATGATGTTTCATTTCTCTGTGCCTTTGTTTCTCCTTCCACTCTTGTCTCTCTTTTCTGTTTAGGTTGTGTAAACTCTTTAGGGCAGAGACTGTGTCCTATTAGATGCTAGCATACCTAGGACAATAGGGCTCCATTTGGGATTGGAGTCTCTTAAATGTTGTTATAATGCACATAAATAAATAATAAATTCATTGGAAGTCCAACAGAGAGAGTAATTTCTTATTTTTTATGGTGGGGAGAGTAGTTCACTGCTTGTGGGCGTTGCGGAAGAAGTGAGCGTTTAAGAGGGATCGGAATGGAAGGAGAGTAGTTGTCTGGTGAACTGAGATGTGAAGGATATTTCATGCACAGGGAATGGCAGGCAATGAAGCATGGAGATGGGAATGTGAGAAGACAATAAGTCTGTTAGCATGAACAGAATGCCTTACGCTTTTTTAGTCTTCCTAGCAATGTGTGGAAGCATCCGCTGCCACTGCCTCTACCATTCTATGGATAAAATTGAACAGTTTGACCCCTGTGATGCCAAATTCACCCTGTTTGTGAGCACTAAAATTCTCTGGGAAAGTGTGTTTTTAGGTTTTCAAGCTCATCTGCTAAAATTCATGGATCCCCAAAGAGTATGTTTTCATTGTAGTGAGCAAAGAGTTAGCCTTGTGACTTCATTAATACTAGTGGACCAGTATTGCTGCATGGTGCTGTAGTGAGGGGTGCCTTAGAAATGTGTATTGTAACCATCTCCATGCATTGCACTGAAATTTCCCATCTAGGTCGTCTATAAAATCGTATTTTGGGACCATTTTGGTGGTCAAGATGCAGGGCTGGTCAACTCCTAATCTCTCATTCCTCAAGTCCCCAAGGTCTAAGAACTCTGTACATTGCAGCAGGTTTTGTCAGGGTAGAGCGGGACAGAAGCTGGGGAATTGCTTTTCATCACTGAACCAAAAGTTTGGTCAGTTAAGGAATAGTGATAATGGACTGCTAAAGGAATCCCGTCCATCCCTTTTCTGTTGGAAGGAGCTAAAATAAAATATTACTAGTCCATCCAGTGTATGACAGCTATATTTGAACACTGTTGCAACATGATTTCCCTGACCATTGCACACTAGGAAGTGTTTTTTTTTTGAAGAATTGTATTGTAACTTCGGCATCCGACGAAGTGGGTATTAGCCCACGAAAGCTCATGCTCTGAAAAAATTTCAGTTAGTCTTTAAGGTGCCACAGGACTCTTTGTCACTTCTGCAATTCCAGACTAACACGGCTACCCCTCTGATTCTTGTATTGTAACTGTACCATAAAGCCATTATATGGACTTCCTTCAGTTGGCCAGTTTAGCTTTGTGTAGGGTGGGATCTTAATGTACAACATAATTTGATTTGGATGGTTCTTAAATGAAACAAAAACCTGTCTTCATCTTGAGGACTACCATGTTTAAACCTAGTAGGTGCTAGCATGGTCTCCCTTGTAATGTAGACAGGACTTTTTGTGGAGAGGTTGAAGCCTTGAAGATCATGTTAAAAAGCATCTGTTTTCTTTCACTCGTAGGAATAATGCCACTGCTGACTATTTTATTCTCTAGACATGCCTGGCAATATTAACTTCAGAAACAAAATATTTACAGTAACTTAGTTCATAACCGAGGAGTTTATAGTTACTTAATTCACCCAATGATTGGTGCAAGGACTTCAGTCCAGACGACAGCATCAATTGCCTTGTAATCAGTACCTCAGCTTTTTTGTTTGGTGTGACTTCAGACTATTCCAAGGCATCCAGCTTCAATGAAATGAGAGCATAATGTTCTGCTTGAAACCTGTTTTACTGTGTAAAGGGCACACACCCTTTAAATAAATGCATGGCTCTGTCAGCTGCTCAGCAGCCTGCGTGAAATGTGCTGATGTTCTTATATTATTCCATTTTGTTGGATTACCCAGACATGCCACATGTTTGCTCAAGACACAGATGTGCTTTGTCTGTTCCATTTTCTAATAGTCATACATGCCTGACAATTGGCACTTGTCACTGGTTATTTAAAAAACTTTTCCTTAGATGATTAGTGCCTTGGCCTCTGCACCTGGAGAACTGTCAAAAATAATGTTTGCAGAATTTCAGCTTAAGGGAAAAATAACATATCTTAGAAGACTGGTAAAAGTGCAAATAACTTGAAAGTACAAATCATAATGTGCAGTTTTAAGTGGGTTCTGCTTTCTCAAAACTACTACATGTTATTGGCACTAAGGAGTAATTAGCTAGGTGCCTAACCCGCTCGTTTAAAACAATGCGTGTTGACTATGGATCTAAGAGTCTGCTTATTCACATAAATGCTTTGCCTTTCCATAGTTGTTTTCATCTACAGATTTCAAAGCACCTGAGATATAATTAAGTCTCCCCTGTGAGTTAGGTAAATCTGCCCATTTTTTTAATGATTACCCATTGGGGCTTCCCAGAAGACTTTCTCTCTTTGCATCAGTTTCTTTTCTGCCTCTGTGCTCCTACAGTAGAGTAGGCTGTGTACTAGTTACATAAACATGATTATTAATTATTCTGCACTTCTTATTGCACTCATCCTTTATAATGACTCTCTGTCCCCTCTCTCTACAAAATCAACTGTAGAGTTTCTAAACATGGATATTTCAGATCCAGATCATATTCCATCAAGCCCTCCTTGACACACACCCAAAAATTCTTCTCTAACCTTTTTCATCACAATGTGCTTTCAGTCACAAGTGCCCTCTGTATTTTAATGTCTGAACTCATTCTTTTGCCCACTTGAGCTCATTCTGGGCTATATCCTCATATCTTAGTCAATTTCTACTTCTTTCTTACTCAGGCAAAATTCTCAAGATTTGAGTCCCCATAAATACTATGCTGATTAGTCTGGTGGATAGTTATATCTTATAAATCTTCACTTTGCCCTTTTTCACAAATGAAAGCTAAACATTTTTGTGGTGGCTTCTCTGAGAAATTAATTTTACACACGTGCCAGTGTCACAGTTTCCAATACTTCTGAGCAGAGAAAAATACCACTAGGAGCAATAGCATTAATGTACTCATTTGCCACCAGATGGAAATGTTGCCTTTTTTTATAGCAAAAACAGCTCTTGCTGTTACCTGAAAAATCAACATTTATTCCTTTTGGAAAACAACCCAAGTATTTGAAGCAAAACCACAAAAATTATTGTTTTTATTAAAGCAGTTAGACTGTGATTTCCAGCTGTCTTTCCTACTAGTGAGAATTGGTTCACACAGTTCAACTTGTAATTTGGAGCCTGATTTTTCAGAGTTGTTCCCAGAATCTTGGGTGCTCAGCTCTTCTGAAAACCAGGCTTTTAGTCTTTTGTAGGATGCTATGTCACAAACAGTCATTAAATTGACTAAAATATGCCAATGGCTTCTTAATAGTCCTATATAGCATGATCTCTTCTTCGTGAATCTGTTCTTTCTAGGGCTTCCTTTAAAAGAATGCAGTCACGGTGTGTTTCACAGTTTTTAGTATTTTTCCTCGTTGGCATTTTAATAAACCTTTGAAAGCTCAAAATTGAACTTTCCTTAGTATGAGTTGTCTTTTCCTCCATTGTGTTTGCTTTACAGTGGTGGTGGTGTTTGTCAAAAACATCTTCTCCATAGCTTAAGTCAGTCTTGCTGCTTTGTTCTTTTCTGGGATCTTTCCTAGCCCACACATTAATTACAGATGTGTATTAGTTGGTCTCCAGTCCATTGCTTACAAAGAAGATTAGGATTTATCTGCTAATGGTTGTCTTATCTTTTCTACTATTTCTTTTGAAATTCTACATGGCTCATATCTGCCCTGGGATTTTGTCAGTCTTCAGTCTAATTTTTCAGTCATCTATTGTGATGACATCCTGATTTCCTTTAGTAGTTTTTCTTCCTTCTCTGGGCAGATGTTCAGTCTGTTTTTCCCCATCTACCTCCCTCTAGTCTTTCTTTGTGAACACTGAGGCAAAGGATGTCATTTATTTTCAGAAATGTCAACCTCTTCTGTCTATAAATCATCGCATTCCAGCCCATAGAGGCCCTTCTGGCCTCCTATGTCTAATGTACTTGAAAAATGTTGTAGTTATTTTTAACCTCCTATGAGATCTTCTTTTCGTTTGCTACCGAAGAAGCTTTGTGCACACCATATGCTCTGCTGCCCTGTGTACTATAGTGCAGCTGCAATGAAATATGGGATTTTTTTTTTTATGACAGATTAGCTCTTTGGTTCATCTAGTCTCTTGCCCTTGGCAGTAGTCAGCACCTAAAAGGAAGATAAACCCACCATTAATATGCTTATCCAATTAAGCCATGTTGTCACTGGGAAGGAAAATTATTCTCATTTACCTCAGGTGATTATATTTAATCTCTGAAGAATGAGATTTGAATACCCATATTGTTACCTTAATTTGCTTAGCCATAAATGAATGAATAAATAAATAAATAAATAAATATTATTACTATAAATATTATAAGTAGCCATAAATAAATAATATAAATTCACAGAACACACAATAAGTGGCCAGGAAACTTTGCAACCATAAGAAAGTATATAACTTTGCAGAAGTTAGTTATACATACAAAGTTATATACTTTGCAAAAGTTAAAGTAAAATGTTACGATTGCACTGCTGTCATATTAGAATCAGAGATGTGCCAAATGGTTCAGGGGAAATTCGGGTAGCAGTTAAATTAGGCTATCACCCTCCAGCCTACTGGGAAAGATTTGTATTAAGACGTTTTTGTTGTAAAACAAAATCTGTAATTTCTGTACCACATAGCAGTGTAAAAATTCCTTTTGGGGTCCATCTCTGTGCATGTTTGTTGCAGGTAATTCAGTGTTTCAAAACTGCTTTTTCCTCCTTTTTGGGTACTTTTTGACAGGTCTCTTTGGATTAGATCAGGAGTCAGCAACCTTTCAGAAGTGGTGTGGCAAGTCTTCATTTATTCAATCTAATTTAAGGTTTCGGGTGCCAATAATACATTTTAATGTTCTTAGAAGGTCTCTTTCTATAAGTCTATAAAATATAACTAAACTATTCTTGTATGTAAAGTAAATAAGGTTTTTAAAATGTTTAAGAAACTTCATTTAAAATTAAATTAAAATGCCGAGCCCCCCCCCCCCCCCCGGGACTGTTTAATTTCACCTTTTCAGTTCTGGGATCTTACATTTTTCTCCTTTTGCATGGTTTGGAAAATGATGGAATTTCCTTTGCTTGCCAAAGTTTCATGTGGGATAGCAATTTCCTATGGAAAAAATAGCCTGTACCATAATTAAATAAATAGAAATTTAATCTGCACGAGTACTTTTATTGTCCTCTGTGGTTTGGATGGATTTCTGAGGCCTATTCTTTCCAGAGCCTATGGAATGACATTCTGACAGAGGCTGGAGTCAAAGGTTGCTTTAAGCTGTTTATACTGGTTAGCTGAGGAGTTTTTGGCACTATGTATGAGATGAAATATAGACTACAGCTTCTTATGAACATCAAAACTGGCTAAGATGTACGTATGGGATAATCATTATATAGGTTTCCTTTTTTTCTTGCTCAACTCTGGCCTACATAGTCTCTTAATCCCTTTGGCATTTTTTTTTGTCCTATGGCTTGTGTAGAAATCAATAAATTAGAAGAGAGCACTTGATCATTTTTACATCCATTTTATTTATATACACAGAGTAGTCACTTCTAAGATCTTTTACCTATAACCTTAAAAACTGACATATGGTTATGCAGACATTTATGAAAATGCCATATGAACTCTTTATTCTTAGCCAAACATTTTCCTTCTCCCCACTAGTGTGCAATGTGCTGTCAATCAGGTAGTTACTATCCTGTGCCCCAAAGGTGCCTGCTGGTTCTTGTGCTGCTGCCACTGGCGTTGCATCCTGGCTGGAAGCCAGCCGAGAGAGAGGGCAGAGATGCTTCTTGCCTAGATATTTTTTTGAACTGCCTGTCACAAGACCTGGGAAACTCAGACATTTGGATTTCCTCTAAAATGTTTACAGTCTTCAGCTTCTGTTCTAGTTACGGAACTTGTAGAATTGATGGGTCCTGTTATTCAAACTGAGTTCAAAATTCAAACTGAGTTCAAACTGAGTTCAAACAGGGTAGGGATGGTCCCTTATGATGTGTGTAACCATTCTGTCAGGTGTCATTCATAGTAGTAATTGTTGGGTCACAATATCCATATATTCACCAAAAAAAATCAAAACTGACAAAATCCAAACAGTGTTTCAGCCAGGAAAATGGCCAACCCCAAAGTCCTCGGTATTAATTACCTGGCTGGGTGACATCCATAACTCTTATTCACAAAACATCCCGTATCCATCTAAATCCTCACTCGTGAATCCAGATAGACTCGTCGGTAGTCAACTAGGTATTGGGGCAGCTTTCCTGTCTGCTTTAGTTCAACAAAACCTACACCATCAGGTTCTGCTCCATCCTGCAGCTGGTCAAAAAGACCTCTCCACTTACTCAGTTGCTGTCCTGTCCAACCTCATCGCACTCCACAGAATCAGTTCTGTGCAGAGCTTGGAATTTCTAGAGTCAGAGCTAGGATGAGGCATCTTAGATAGATCTCCTTAGCTCCATTTCTCGAGGTCCTCAGCTCCCAGCCTAGCCAGAGTCTACTATATGTCCATTCAAAGTGACTAACTTTCTACAGGGTATAGCTTGCATAATTCATGTGCCCCTTTATAAGTTACAGTAACAGTAACAAAAGATTGTCCTTCAGAAAATCAAAACACAAACTCCAAATAATACAACACAACACACTATATTAACTAAGCTACACTTTGTCTTGTGAAGGAAGCAGAGCATTCCATCCTTCTAAGCCTTGTAGCTCTGAACTTATATCTGTTTCTACAGTGCCTAGGACATATGGGGGCTCTAGGAGGTGCTGTAATACAAATAATTAATTTATGTTAATTAAACTTCTTATTTAAACTTCTGCATTAGTTGTTCGTCAAAAAATTGTCTAGTGCTCTGTTGCCATTTGAAATATAAATGATTTTATCTTGTCTCAGGGTTGGCCTTACATGAGGTGAACTGAGGCCACCGCCTCAGGTGCCAGACTGTGGGGGTGAGGGTGAAAGGGAGGGCACCACTAGGATCCAGAGTGTAGAAAATTGTGTCTGCTCCTGGTGCATATGTATTCTCCCTGCTCTAGAATCACAGAGATGGTGGAGTGCTGAGCTGGAGGAAGGAGGGCACAACAGACATGACATAGGCAGGCAGGAGGAAAGGTGAGAGGGAATAACAGAAAGCAGCAGGAGCTGCAGGGAGAGAGAGGAGGAGCTTTTATGTACCTTTCTAGCACCCCAGGATCCTGGACTGATTAACACCAGCTTCTCGGGGAGCTTCCTGTTTCCTGCTGCTTCCCTGAACCCGCTTGAGGAGAACAGGCAGTCAACTGAAGTAGTAGGAGCCAGATAGGCCCTTAAGATGCTGATATCTTCCCTCACTGAGGCCCTGCTACCAGCCTGCTTATTTGTTCCCTTCAGCTGAGTGTTGAGAGCCACTATAGCTGGCACAGAACAGTAGTCATGAGTGAAAGAAGAAAAGGCTCCTCTGAGGCAACATTCAGAAAAAGACAGAAAGCAAAGGAAGCTTTTCTAGCTAAGCAGGAAGAAGCTCTCTTGAGATACATAGACACAAATGTTCACGGTGAGCCTTCCAGACCCAGTGAGGATGTGAATGGTGAGATGCCTGATCTTCCAGTTAGAGTGCAGGTGACCTGGAAGCTACTGCAGCATCCATATCTCCATCTCAAATGGATGTAACCATGCACATTCCTGAAGAAAAGTGTAGATCAGAGAAGAGTGTGATGGAGACACAAGAAACTGCTGCTGAGTTTAGTTCCTTAAGTCTAGAGGATCCAGGACTGTGGACCCACTTGAACAGTAGCCTGAGGGACTTCCTTGTATTGCATGGGCCACAGCAAGTGAAAAAAATAGAAGTTTCCATCCAACACTTTACTGGCGTGAAATCCCCAATGGTGACAGAGTGGAGAGGCCATGGCTTATGTATTCAAAAACCCAGAATGCTGCATACTGTTTTTATTGCAAACTCTTCCAGTCTAATGTTCCAGC
The DNA here is from genome assembly GCA_007922305.1 of Dermatemys mawii. Classification (NCBI taxonomy): domain Eukaryota; kingdom Metazoa; phylum Chordata; order Testudines; family Dermatemydidae; genus Dermatemys; species Dermatemys mawii. Next base: position 24,113,845 of record ML677351.1, read on the forward strand.
CACATTGGGTTCTACAGGAACAAAGGACTGGAAAAATCTGGCTAGAAATCTGGCATGCCATGAGAAGACAGCAAATCACCAGAGAGCATTCCATAGGTGAAAAGAGCTTGAGATGAGACTAAGGTTAAAGCTACCATAGGTGATCAGCATTAAGAGAAGATTGCATCAGAGTCTCTTTATTGGCAAAAGAGCTTAGTACTGTTGATACCACAAACTCAACTTTTCTTCGATACACACAATGAATTAGTAAATTAGGAATAGACATGTGCCATAGGGGAGGTGGGAATTGCTCCACTCTCTGAATAATTCCTGCTATTTCACCAAAAGTATCAGTCTGCACCAAGAGTTTTTCTTCAAGGAGTATCCTTTTGGGTGCTCCATTTTGGGTAAACCCTGTGCCAAATGTAATTTGAGATTTTTAGTAGCAGTACATGGTTGGGTCAAACATGCGCTGTCCTCATCTCATGCCGCCTCTGGCATTACATAGTGCTGTGTGACAAACCCCCCTCAGTTCCTTGTCTACTGCCCTTGGCTTACGACAGAGCACTTGGCAGCACAAAGTTTATAACCCAACTAGTTAATTCAGTTAACTCTTCCCCATTTATTTTTCTTTTCTTAAAGAAAAATTCTTAGGAGTTTGTTTCAGTTATTAGTATACCCCTTAGCGTAGTATAGTTACCCTCCCTCACTGGAGAACCCCTAATCTAAGAGGCATGCCTGGGTCCCCGGGTTTTAAATTTTGTGTCACTTGCCGGTCATCAATCCCAGGCTCAGATAGGCATTCACTGTGTCCGCTGCCTTGGCGAAATGCACATTCCATGAAAGTGCTCTCATTGCCACAGTTTGAAAGCCCATGCCAGGAAGGTGAGAGACCTACAGCTAAAACGCCTCATGATGGAGAAGTCTCTGCACCTGCTCTCTGATCCTGGATCACGGGCCCCTCCTGAGCGATGGTCTCCAAGAGCAGCATCTGAAAGAGGTTCCCCCCACCTTCTCAGAGGAACGAGCATTCCTCCAAAAAGGTGACAAAGAAATAGACTCCAACCTCACCATCTTAGGATGACTGCACCAAGGCCATCCACCACTGAGGTAGGGGGACCATCTGGTACCATGCGAGCAAAAGAACCTAAGCAGACTGGCTCAGAAAAAGTCAGAAAAGGGAAACCTGTGATCCCTGCCTCTGTACCAATGGAGCCGCTCAAACATATGGCACCGAGCAGCTCAGCAGTGCTACAGTCTGTGGCATCACCTTGTGCCTCCACAGCACGTTGTGCACAACCCTCAGCACTGACAATTGCATTAAAGGTATCGGTACCACTGACAGCACCCTCCTTCGTACCAATGCTCTCAATAATGGAGCAGTTTCTCCACCATAAAGATCTTCTAGTTTCCTTGGAACTGGAATCTCCTGTTTGAGGGCCTGAAGCTGATCACAGCTAAGATGGATGAGTCGCTTCACACATTAAAAAAACTCTAGGGTGACTCTGAAATTCTTGGATATTTACACACCTACCCAAAAGAAGGAACAGGGCAAGTATTACTCGGTGCATAGAACAAGATCTGTACCTTAGACCCAACCTCAGAGGCAATGTGACTGGCGGAGGCAGAGATCCATTAGACAGAGACCACTCCCTTCTCAGCCCTCAACATTCCAGCAACCTCCCACTAAACAACTGTTTTGAGAGTTTGGTCTAGGACCAGAGGTACCTCCTACATCTTCTATTGCTGGAACCATCTGACACAATCCATTCAGAGACCATCTGACTCCATTCCACTCAGCATGGCGAAACATCAGGTCAGACAAATGGGCACTAGAAATTATCGAGGCTGGTCATTCCATCCAATTTAACTCCATCCCCCATACCCACCATCCCTCCCTATCCCTCTTCAGGGACCCTTCTCACAAATACCTACTACAACAGGAAGTGAACCACCTCATATGCATGGACACAGTAAAATCAGTACCAACACAACACAGAGGGAAGCATTTCTACTCCCTTTATTTTCTAACCCAGAAAAAAAAAACACAAGAGGATGGAAACCCATTCTTGACTTAAGAAGACAACAAGTTCGTGAAGATCCAGCAATTCAGGATGGTTGCACTTCCAGCATTAGAATGAGGGGACTGGTTCTTGGCCCTCAACCTCCAGGATGCATATTTCCACATATCAATACATCCTTCACACAGGAGGGTTCTCAGATCTGTTCTCAGCACAGATCATTACCAATACGAAGTACTTCCTTTTGGCTTGTCTACAGCTCACAGGTAGTCCTCGCGGTGGTGGCGGCTCACCTATGCAGATAAGGGATCATAATGTTCCCCCTACTCAAAGCTTCAACTTGAGAAGAGGCCCTAGAAGCTACTCAGAAGACAGTTGCTGTTTTCATACAGCTGGGTCTACAGATAAACAAAAATCAATGTTCCCACTCATGCAGAGTTCATCAGGGCCTACCTACACTCTATGGAAGCCACAACCTCTCTGTCCCAGCATAGGTTTACCACTCTAGTCAGCCTAATCGCTACAATGCAAGCCAGCCCACAAACATCAGCCAGGACGTGCCTCCAACTATTAGGCCATATGTCAGCAACGGCATTTGTCATCAAGTCCAACAGACTGCACATGTGATGCCTGCAAGGCTGGCTCAGGACAATATATATTCTGCACAGACGCAGTATAAACAAGCATCTTACGATGTCAAGCAAAGTAAAAATTCTCTACATTGTTGGATTCAGAGATACTATGTTTGCACGGGAGTTCTCTTTGCACAGACATCCCCCCCCCCACCACCACTTGGTGATAAAACAGATGCCTCATTGCTAGGTTGGGGGACACACCTGAACAACCACATAATCCAAGGCTGCTAAGCCCATTGGACTCAACGTTACGCATAAACTTATTGGAACTACAGGCAATCTGAAATGCATGCTTACATTTCCTACCTGTGATCAGGGACAAGGCTATAAAAGTGCTGATGGACAATGCTGCTTGTATGCTTTACATGAAGCACCACAGAAGGACATGGCCACACTCCCTATGCACAGAAACGATGTGGCTATGGAACTGGTGCATCCGCTGCAACATCAACATCTCAGCCTCCTACCTACAGGATGACAAAGCACCACAGCAGATGTACTGAACAGAAAATTTGCCCAGGACCATGAGTGGGAAATGAACAGCAGGGTACTGCAGAACCTATTCAGACATTGGGGCTTCCCAACTATCCATCTCTTTCCAACAAACCAGAATGCCAAATGCCAAATGCCCATGCTGCTGCTCCAGAGCAGGACTGGGATCCCGATCTCTCAACAATGCTTTTCTCCTCAAAAGGAATACATATCCAGTGTACACTTTTCTTCCAACCCCTCTTATAGCCATGGTCATGCACAAGAGAAGGACCAGCAACACCAGAGGTAGCCCCCATGTGGCCCAGACAAAGGTGGTTTCCTTACCTCCTGAAGATGACTGCGTGCCCACTACACATTCTTCCACTTCTACCTCATCTGCTGTCCCAGGATACAGGCCATGTCTACCACTCAAACCTATCAAGACTCCACCTAAAGGCATTGCTATTCCATGGTTCCGTGACAGTGAAATGACCTGTTCAGAGGAGGTAAGAGACATTCTTTTTAATAGCAAAAGGCCTACTACACGATATACATAGCTACTTTTACAAACGGATGAGATTCCTTACATGGTGGCAGAATAGGCAAGTAATGGCAACTACCTCTCATTTACCAATGGTATTGGGTTACATACCGGAACACAAGAAACCCAGTCTCTCAATGAGCTCCATTAGAGTATACCTTGCAATAGTCACTGCATTACACCACAAGGCAGACGAGTTCTCCATCAGCCCATACATTCACACAGCACTATGCCATAGTGCAACACTCGGCATCAGATGCTCTACTTGGACTTACGCTCTCCTCGCTTATACTTTGGAGTTTTCATGCTAGAGAAGGAAATTCCATTCCCCAGGTAGATTTTCTGCATTTAAACATCATATGGCTTATTTAAAGTGACCTTAAAGCAGCTTGGATACTCACAGTGGTGAAATATCTAAATTAGATTAGACAGGCTTTTTAAATAATTTTTTTTATTTTTTTAAATAAAAATAATGAACCTATGGTTAGGCTTATAAATGTAGACTCCTCATTATTGTATGTAGACTCCTGTATTACAAAATATTTGCTCGTATGAGAGCACTTGTGGGCATTTCTGTTTTGTGTGAAGACTTATAAAAATTGAGGCAATTGTTAGTTTTATGCATTAAACTTGGTTGAAATAAAAATTATCCTACCAAGTATCTGTGGGAGACTGTCCCTTGGTATTTGGCCATAAAGAACCTACCGAGGTTAATCAGCGTGCTGCTCAGGTCTTCAGAGACCAAAAAACAGTTGGAAATTCCACAGTTTGTATTAAACTATTCAGCCGCTTTGTGGGGAACTTTTACGTGAAGTGTTGGCAACCAAAGCAGGAGAATAGTGGCATGGTTTTTCAATTTTGTCTCTTCTGATCCTTTGATCTCTTGGAAATTTGCTGCTTGGAAAGCAGCCTCTTGCAGCTCCATTTCATAGCAGTCTGATAAATTCACCATGCACCCCCTTCCATTTATAAGTGATTGTGAATCAACAGGAATATTTAATTGTCCAATATAACATTCAAGATCAAAAATAACCTAAATGCCTGTTCATTGTTTTGAAAATGTGTCCTTTGTTTTTTTGCGTTAATTGCTAATTTAAAATGTACTCAGTTGCCTACTACTTATTTACGTCAGGGCTTCTCACAGCCTGCAAAGCAGGGGCTGTTTCTTGCTGTGACCCCAGAATAAGTCCTTTAGGCTCTAAATAATAACGAGGAAAAGAATACATTATTGTTTTTCTGTACATTCCCCACACCGCCTGGAAAGCTGCTGCTGGAAAGTGAACGACAAAGGATTTTGAATGTTACAGGCTTTGGGGAAATTACCTCAGTATCTTCTCTTTTTCTCAACTACATTCCTTATAGTAATTTAAAAAACAAACCAAAAAACAACAGGAGCTGTGTGTGTCTCAAAGGCCTCAGTGAGCGAGGTAGCTTTCACATTTGCATGACAGGCCCAAGCTGACAGTCGTCAGTTCAAGGGAAGGAACTGATACAGAACCTGAAACTGGAACAGAAAGAAGGGAAAAGAACATGAACGGAAACCTTTGTACGGCAACTTCAGCAAAACATGCAATTTTCCATTGCTCTGAGGCAGGCAGATCACCATGGGGGTGAGGGGAATGTTATAGCTGTGCTATTGTTGTTAATGTAGGCAGGTGATGGTATCTTATTATATGCCGATTCTGAGTGGTTTTTAGGTCAGTGCTTGGCTGTGTGGGTAGTGGGGAAAAAACACATTGATATTCTTACCCATACTGCTAGTTCAGTACCTCGGAGTGCATCCATTAGTGTGAGTGCATCACACATGAAAAGACATCAGTGTAGGAGAGGAGGGGATTTGGGAAACAGCATCAAGTGGCATGGCCACATTTGGCTTAGCTGTGTATGGGGTGTACAGGAGCCACTTGGCACCGGGTAGCAGCCACGGGCCTTACTCCTGTAAGGAAATTGGAATGCTCTGGCCCCCTTTCCTTGCAGCACAGCAGCAAAATAGGAAGGCCACAAAGGGCAGGGGCCCTGAACATCCTTAAGGAGAAGAGGAATGAGAAGCAGGGCTCTTCCCAGGTGATAACAATAGGAAATTGGAGTAAGTGTTCAGCCTCCTGGATTCGAATGGTGGGGATGGGAGCAGGTCTTTGCTTTCTGCAAAGCCACACAGGCGAAAAAGCCAGAGGAGGGACCTCAACAGCACAGTGTAACTGGGATTATTCTTGCTTTTCTACTTTGTTTTACTTTTCCTGCATTCTGCCTTGGTCCCAACTGGAGTTGCACCTGTCCAGGTTTCCCCAGGATTGTCCCTCTTTTGAGGTAGCTGTCCTAGGAAATTGGGAACAGAGCTCAGTACATGCTGCCAGCTGTCTAGTTTGATGAGCTCAGGATCATCCCACATGTCCTGGCCTTTGCATCCCAGAGGTAGCAACCCCACTCGGGAGGAGCGGGGAGTTCAGGAAATATTGATGTTTAGAACTACACCATAAAATATTGCTGTGGAGAAGGAGAAGAAAGAGACATCCCCAAGTGAGGTGCGTTGTTGTTATTAAAGCACTATATATTGCACTGAGGTGCATTTAGCTAGTTGGATCTTTCAGTTGGCTGAACATGCCAACCCCACCTCCTGAAAGACCTACATTATTTGCTGCCACAGGTCCTATCACCTACACCATGCCCCCGCCAGCATTAAAAACAGAATAAGGTACCACCAGAGTATTAAAACAAACAGTAAGGACCTGCATGCAAGCTCACTATGCATAGACAGAGGGGTCTTACATTATTAGGAGCAGCATGTCCAAATGTTTTCAGAGTAAGAAACTTGATACTTTATGCTTGTCGAGAAAGCCAGTCACATCAGAGAGGGTAGCTGCATGGGTGGTTTGCTTGCCCAGGACAATTAAGAATACAGTGTGGGTTTGTTTCTAATTTTATTCTCCAGTTATAACTTCCAGGTGAAAGCCAGAAACCCTCTTGGTGAAGGTCCAAGCAGCGATCAGGTCCCATTTAATACCGAATCAGGTAAGAGCTTCAGTAGATGTATCAGTTTGTCAGTGAAAACCATGATAATGTGTTCAGCCAAAAAGACAAGGTAAACTTGACCCTTAGGTGTTTTCGATTATGGATGCAGTGTAGCCTAGTGTGTAGGGCACTGGATTCAGACTCAGGAAACCTGGATTCCCTTCCTGCTCTGCCACTGACCTGCTGGGTGGCCCTGGGCATGTCATTTTACCTCACTCTGTGCCTCTGTTTCCCCACACGTAAATGACAAATTCCCATACTCCTTTATGGACGCAAGAGAGAGTTGTGGTTTAACCATGGAGGATGTACAAAGGCTTACACTGAATCCAAGGATTTTTTTTCTATGGGTAGTGTGGCATCTTAAATCCAAAGCTTTATTATAGTAAATTCACATTTATGTTTGTATCCCTCTATCAGATAGCTCTGCAAACGGACAGGCCTTTGCACACAGTGGTACACAACAGATTTACACACAGGGGACACTTTTGAAATGTTGCTTTGTTGCCCATGCTTTTCCCACTGTCTGCAATATAGGATTCTTTTAATTTTATTACTGGTGTTTATCTCACGATAATGCCATGGGGCTTAACTGAGATCGGAGTCCCTTTGTGGTAGGCACTGTGTGTGTGTGTGTAAATACATAGCTATCTAGAGAGAGAGAGAGAGAGAGTCACTGCCCTGATGAGGTTACAGTCTACATAAACAAGACACACTTGTTGCAGGAAGAGAGACAGAAGCAGAGAGAGATTAAGTGATTTACCCAAAATCGTCCAGCAGGTCACTGGCCGATCTGAGAATAGAATTTAGGTGCCCTGGGTCCTAATCCAGTATTGTATCCACTGGATTGACACTTATTGGAATGGAGTCAGTGTGGGCACAGGAAATATATTCTTTAAAATTAAGGATTACTCATTTAGCAGATTGGTATAGGGCCCTCAAAAATATGTATCTAATGCATCTTCAAGCTAGAGTGCTATTTGCAGCTTTGTCACATGTTTAAAATGGTGCAATAAGCAAAGTCCCACCTGACTTGGCTATGTGGAACAGAGTTATTCTTATATTTAGAGTCAGCTGCCTATTGCTGATAGTACTCTGAACTAGTAGGCTCTTACTGTGTACCATCCCTCTTTAAAGGGACACTATCAGGTTCAACGTTTTAAGTCAAGTCCTTCAGTGCTTTCTCACTGAAATTAATGGGCCTTTTGACTGAATAACAGGTATGTGGAAAATGAATAAGGAATTCAAAGTATGTCCCACGTTTTAAGAAAAATTAATACCCTCTTGTATTACTAATGTATCTTAGATTATTAAATTTGAAAGAACCATTTATATTTTAATGAAATTTCATGATTTCTGATGTTTGTTTTTTTTCCTTCTCTCAGTGTGGACAATGGAAATAAACTGGTCGATTTCAGTTTCTCCTAATCACTTTCTGCACATTGTCCATTTCTCATTCTCATGCACTAATGTAAAGCTGCAAGCAGTACAGAGGAATCCTTTAAAATAATAATAAATTGTCTACATTGAAATGTTAAAAATGCCATGAAAATATGTTTGATGATAAGTTTTGTAATTAATTTTTTTTTTACGAAACCAAATTTTATTGGTAGTAATCCATTAATAACATTTTTTAAAGCTCAGCGATGCGGTAATTCCAAATAGTTACATGAGCAGTTTATTTTTTTAAACTTACACAAAATTGTTGCTATTTTACAGATTTATGTCAACCATAGAAAATCACTTTCTAGTGGGCTTCTGTAGAAATACCAGGAGAGGTTATTTTACAATAACTCTGACTGTTTGTTTTTCTCCCCAGCGGACCCAAGAGTAAGCGAGCCAATTTCAAGTAAGCCCTTTATGCATAGCATGCTCTAATCAGAACATTTTTCTGAAGTAAGATAACGTACTGTTTTATGACAGGAGTGGTCATGCTATCCCAGCTACGCATGCGATGGAACAGAACAGCATTCACACATGATTTCACGTCTTCCATCTATGTAACTTGTAAGGAATTCCTGCCAGTCTAAATGTTTACCTGAGCACGGCACAATCAATGTGATGTGGTATTCCCCTGGCAGCTAAGATGGCTTGGAACCAATGTACGCAAATGAGCCATGGACAGCTTGTGTTTTCTCAGCCCTGTTGTTAAATCAATAGAAAGTTCTGTAAAAAGAATACGGTTTCTCACGTAGTAAGTGACTTAACAGAACGCTAGTCAAAGTCCGCTATTTATCTGTCATTATGCTGAAATGTATGCCGTGAAAAATAGTCAGCTTTGAAAGGCTTTGACTCAGTTCCTCCTGAAGACAGTGGTAATGCTCCTGTTGACTTCACTGGGAGATTGAACAGGCTCTAAAAGAGCAGAAGGAGACCCCTTTCAGCCTAAGACAGCCTGTGTTTCAGCCTGTGTTTTGCATTTAGTACTGAAGTTGCCTTTAAAAAATGGCAAATATTCTTCCTTTCCACAGTGTGGGCACTCTCATCTGATCATGTAGTTTGCTGCAAGTTTACGGTGCCCTAATTTGTACTCTCTCTGTTAGAAAAGCTGTGGAATCACAATTCCCCCACTACTACTATATGTTTCCCCCCTGTTATAAGTTGTAACTGTATCTCAATACACATACAAATATTTGTCTCCCTGACATAGCAATACACGCTGTACATAAAGGCCAGATTTTGATCTGATTTACAGCAGTCTAAATCTGGAGTAACTGTTTACCCCTGTGGAGTTATTACAGACTTACAGCAGGGTCAGAACCAACCCCAAATTGAGATCCCTGTGTGAAAAACTTGGAAATATGTTTGTAATATTTCTTATGACTCAGTTTTCTTGGTTGTTTTTTGTATTGCTGCCTGCCTGAGGGCATAAAGTTGAATAATAAAAACAATGTTAGAGAACCCAGGAATGGTAAAGATAAGACAGGCTCTTGGATCCACTACTTCAAAAGAACTAAGAGAATAATTGTGTTACTTAGCTGGGTCCATCCAGGGTAGGATGCTGTTCTCCTCCCAAGACTAAGCCTGAGGTCAAAGGAGACCTAACCCTTCAAATACCGTAGAAAAGAGACAAGGGTGTTGGGTGAGCTGAGAGAGCCTGGCCAGGATTTGTCAGCAAAAAAGGCTGACAATCTGAGACATTCAGGGACAGGAGGAGGACTGCAATCAGTGTAGGCTGTTCCTCCCAGCTCAGAATAACCCAGACCACACTAAGCAGTGGATGGAGAGGTTAAGCCTGGGTAAGGAGATATGCTTGTAGGTCTTGGTTATTTTAAATTCCACTTCTCTAAGCACTGTGGACCTTCTGGGCAAAATAAATGATGCTTTGTTTTGAGGAAGCTCTTTCTGTGTCAGTGGAAAAGGATGCTATCAGAGACCCCCAAAAGAGAAATCCTGGCAGGGACCAATCCCAGCTGGACTTGCTGAATTATTCCTGGTTGAAACATAGGAGGCTGTAATCCAGATCCTGGTCTGAGAGTGGGTGAAATGTGGAGAGGGGCTGACACTGAGTGCCCTCCGTTCGACCCTGAGAAGGCTCAGCTATGCAGCGTGCCTGGGACTGGGACACCCTGCCCCTATATTTTGCTGCTTACAAATTCCATAGAATATCCTTCAAAATGCAGGTGACTGGTGCTGTTAATATGATCCAAGTGGCATCCTGTTGCATTTGCGTTTCTGGTATTCTCTGATCATTGGAATGCGTTTGTCACGCCCAGTTTTGTATGACAGTATCATTAATTCCCCTCTTTCTTCTTCTCCTGCAGTGGGAAAAGATGCCATCTGGAGTGAAGTCCCATTCAGTTCCGACTCCTATTCAGAGTGCAAAGGGAAACAGTACATCAAGAGGACCTGGTACAAGAAATTTGTAGGCGTGCAACTGTGTAACTCCCTGAGATATAAGATTTACCTCAGTGATTCACTTACAGGTAAGAGAAACCCAAGGCAGTGTTAATGTATTTTTATAGCTGTGACCCAAATTACAAGATATACACACACAGTCATTTAGGTTCTTCATAGCCATGAGCCTGGGCTGAATGGTTTTAAAGGATGATCAGGCATGTATATGCTACTTGCCTTGGAAATATGGATTATGGATGTTCCAAAATTCACAGGTTACTATTAATCATACCCAAAACAGTGCAAGGCACTTGACAGAACATGTAAAAATATAACGGCCCTCTCCTGTCCCGAAGAGCTTACATTCTGTGGTGTCAGTCTTGCATTAAAAACCTGTGCCCGCACAGTTCTTCATGCATAATTGGGGCCTATTATTAGATGGGATGCCATAAGAAACAGAGAAGACAGAAGCAGATGTGGTGGAGCAGGGATTACAATACTCTCCTGCTAGGACCCAGTTTGGCCTGTAAACATCTTGTGGCTCTTTTCTGAATGACATTTTATGGGGATTGTTTTAATGCATTTATACACATGGCTTTATATCTCATAGTAATCTTTTCCTCACCTACTTTCACTTTATTTTAAATCATGCCCATTTGTTTTGGGGTGTTTTTTAAAGCCCTATTCCCCCTCAGCCCCAACATACACTTTCATTAGCACTAGCCTTCTTGACGTAGTGTCTTACCCCTCTCTCATTACATTCAGGTTACTGAAACCATCTAGCAAGTGCTGGCCTCTGTTTTGTTTCTTGATGTCTGCCAGTGGTTTGATTTATTCCCAAATATTTGTTGTACCTTTATACACGTGCACTCATCTCGAGAACTATACAAAGCTTTTGTTCCAGTTTTCCATTTATTTCTTGCTAAATTGTTGGGCAGTTTTTGGGAGGCCTCTCACCATGAAACTTCCATTGCTGCAGCTCCTTTGGTGCTACACTTAGTAGGAGAACTAGTGCAAATGTCACTGGTTTTACCACCTTGCTCTGTAACTCTGCTAAAAGTAGGTGTAGATTACATGGGGCATTTATAGACTAGGAAAATAGGTTGTGTTTTAAAATATGGTGGGTGAGGTGATTTTTAAACTTGGACGTTGGTATCTAATGTAATCAGGGCAAGTTATGTTTAGAAATCTGTTAGCCTGTCCTGGTCATCCCTAGGTTCTTCCTTGCTTCAGTTGCCCCAAGGCAAAAAACTCCAGTGTAGACAAGGTCTCAGTCACCAGCACTGTGATATTTCAATGACAAGGGGTGCTACTATAGAGCCCAAAATACAAAGAATAACACAGACCTGTGTAATGTATGGGAAATATCCCCAAAGGTCCGTTATGGGCAGTCATATCAAAAACCAGAAACAGTCATTGAAAGATGCAAATTTTAGGGCCTAGTCCTGTCAGGTGCTGAAGACCTTCCATGAGCAGCTAATTCCCTTCCATCCCTCCTGAAATCAGTATCCCAGAACCTAGCACCTCACAGAATAAGGCCCATAGTTGAGATTATGGAGCAGCAAGGAGAGCAGAGAACTTATAAGAATGCTGGATAGACCATAGCAAAATAATAGGCATCTATGCTGCCTGGTTCTTCCCCTCAACTCCAAAACACACATGAGGAAAAAGCTGTGGGTAATTTTAAGTTAATATTTCTTAATTGTCAAGACACTATTTACATATGTGAATGAGAGAGACCATTTTAAAGCAAGTATCATTCATTCTTTGCTATGGTACTAGCTATAATCAGAGAGCCCAACTGGCCGCTATATTTGGAGTCAGGAAGGAATTCTCCCCCAGATCAGATTGGCAGAGAACCTGGGGGGTTTTGCCTTCCTCTGCAGTATGGGTCACTTGCAGATTTACACTAATGTAAATGGTGGATTCTCTGTAACTTGAAGTCTTTAAATCCTGATTTGAGAACTTCAGTAACTCAGCCTGAGGTTAGGGATCTAATACAGGAGTGGGTGGATGGGGTTCTGTGGCCTGCAATGTTCAGGTTGTCAGACTTGATGATCATAGTGGTCCTTTCTGACCTTAAAGTCTATAAGATGACAAAACTGCCAGTGAGACATAGCACACGGTAACACTAGTCTGTGGAGGAAATAGCAGTGCTACTCTAGTCAACATTTAGATCTATTCTAATGCAGCAAGATTGTTTGTTTATTTTCATCTTTCATTTTGGAAGACATTGATAAATTGTTGGTCCTTGTTTAAGAGGATTTTTACCTGTGAACTTGAACCTAAGCAGAGTGTAAGGGAAACAGGACTTAGCCCTTAAGCTCTTTGAGTGTTCTTTGTTATCAATCTTTGCTCATTTTAAGGATAATATGTAGGAGAGCATTAATGAAGCAATGATACATTTATTTGAAAATATTTTTACTATAGGTCCAATAAGAGTTAGCTTGGTGGTTTGGCTAACGCTTCTCACCGAATTTATGGGTGGGTACATATTAGCTATGTAGTCATCTATAGAATGTGAATTATACACACATTGTAAGCACAAAAAGGGAGAGTAGGCTTGAAGAATTTGGCATGCTGTGTGTTAGGTATGGCCAATAAGAATTTTTCTGGCGTCATTTTGGATTGCTTTTTCAATAGAACTTAAAGAATGGACATACTAGGTCAGACCAAAGTTTCCTCTAACCCAGTATCCTGTCAAAGCCAGGTGCCCAAGAGGGAATGAAAATAACAGGTAATCATCAAGTGATCCATCCTATCGCCCATTCCCAGCTTCTGGTAAACAGAAGCAAGATGCGATCAGCACTGATGTTATATAAAATATACTAATGTCGCGGGGGGGAAAAACATGGAGATCTGTGCTTTTGCCAAACAAGTGTGTTTCCCTTTTCATTAATTGGCATTGTGTTTGGGCATTTACACAATGCTGTAAAAACAGAGTTAGATCTTAACTGGGGCAATATCAGACTTAACATTGAGACAAAATGAATACTGGAACTTAACTCAGAACCTGCTCAACTACAAAGGAATTAACTAAAGCGTTGATGTTGTCAATCTTCAAAGGGTTTTCCTCATATTTTCTTTCCATTTTCAGGACAATTTTACAACATAGGAGATGAGAGAGGATATGGAGAAGATCACTGTCAATTTGTGGACTCATTTTTAGATGGACGGACAGGGCAGCAAGTTTTCCCAGACAAACTACCAACCAAAGAGGGTAAGTTTGAAAGACCAACAAAACTTTCAAAATCTCTGCCATGGTCTGATTTTTCTCCTGCTGATCGCTTTAAGACTAACCCCAACTCTGAGTTTGACAGGGTAGAGTCCCAAATTTAGCTATCTTCCCAGCAGATCAAAACTATCCTTCAAGATGCTATTCCATCCCATGCACCCAAAACCATTAAGAATTAGCCAGGCTAGAATTGTCAGCCAGCTGGGAGTTAGACGGTGTAAGAGTAATGCAACCTTTTATCCTGGAAAGGAAGGCCCTTAGTGGGGACAGAAGCATGATCTGAGTGTGGGACAGCATCAGGAGCTCCCGAGTTCTAATCATGGCTCTGACACTGAATTCTGTGCTCTGTCTCAATTTCATCCACAATTTTGCATAACAGATCTAATATTGTATATTTCCTTCTGGGGCGACATAGTGGGGTTTGATGATGAACAGTACTGGGATAGAGGGAAATGGTAACTAGGATGGTGGTAGAGAGTAAGAGCTCTTTCAAACTTCCCAACAGATTTTTTTCAGCAGTGTTGCATATTAAAGAAACCCATTGCCTCAGCCTTCCTGCCAGCTTGTAAATTTATGGTCACAGTGGCATGATTGGTTTTAAAGTGCTATAAAGCAGCAGAGTTGTGCATTATGTAGCTTTGATTGGTGATAATGAAAGACAAACTGGAAAGGAAAAAAATTAATTGTGGGGGAGACTTCCTACTGCAGTAATTCAATACATACATTGCAATAGAAATCAGATGCCTAGAATGCTGAGAGGCAGCTGCAACTGGGACTAGATGTCTTGAGCTGTTTTCTAATCATAACTTTGAACCGGAGGCTTAGCCTTGGACAAGTCACTTACTTATTCTCTTCCTCACGTTTCTCATCTGGAAAATGGGGATAATCAAGCCTTAGTTACCAATACCAACCTCACAAGGAGTCGAGACTCTGCCAGCTAGCTACGATGAGGTATGACATGACTTAGCTGTCTGCGTCAGCAAAAGCCTCATGTTTAGATAAAGTTATACTGGCCAAACTGCACTTCTGATACACTTGGAAGGCTTTGCTAGTGTAGCTATACCATATACTATGCCAGCAAAGCTCTCCTAAGAGTGGATCTGGCCTTAGGCCTTGTTTACACAGTAAAGATGTATTAGGTATACCAGTGTAATTAAAGCACAACAAGGGAGTGTAGGGTGGATGTAGTCTTATCAGTATACCTTATTACCCTTCCTCTACAGGGAAGTGGGATATGCTACACCAGCATAAGGCATCCAAACTATGGGTGACATCTGTCTATTGATTTTCATTTTTAAAAAAACCTGAGGTATTTATACCAGCACAAAACCAGAATGTAGACCAGGCCTTTGTTTGTTACGTGCTTTTAATGTGCACAGCACCTATTAAGCCCTAAATACTAATAAAATCCTCATAATTGAACTGTTATGTCCAAAAAGGATAAATCTGAACTTCTTGCAACTGCCTTCCTGAGAGCAAATAAATACATTTGTCTGTCTTCAAACTGGCATTGTCAAGCCAGTAAAGCTTAGAAATGCCAGATTTAGTTTTTAAAAGCATTTATATCCAAACACAGTAAACAAACACCACAAACAGAATTAATGTTTTGCCTTCAGGTACTGAGCGTAACAGTTTATACCTCAGCTACTAAACGTTCAGAAAGATCAGACATTTCCACAAGACAAGTTCAGTATGCATTTCACTTGAAGTTGATATGTTAAAAGCTAACTGGGATTTTTCCCAATGTTAATGTAACTAAAGAAGGTCACTTACTGGCCATTCTTCTCCAAAAGTAAAACCAGTTTCAGCAGATGCTCACTTTTCAAGCACAAGGCTGAAACTTTAACTCTGGCCTATCATCCCCAACAGCAGGCATTTCTCTGGCTCCAGGGTGATGCCAAATAACCACTATTCTTATGCTGGCCCTTTTCAGTCTATCCACAGTTCTCTCGCCCTCCTTCTGTAAGAGGAGTTGAGGGTACATATGACGTATGAAAGCCTCCCCCATTGTCTTTCAGGCTCACTGGGTTCCCTAATAATCTCCTGTGTGCGTTTACCTCTGGCACTTTCACAGGTATTAGATGCCAGATGCAATGAAATTCCAAACTCTCAACTTCTAAACTCTGTCCTTACTCCTCATAACCTCACACCAGGCTTCCAGGATACTGCAAGGAGAGTGGGGCCAGGGGGGGTGGTGGGGGGAATGGGACACCAAGCACCTTGTCATTCTTGACCCAGGGAAAATTCCTTCCTGATCCCCAACGCTGGCAAAACCCACAGCATCTGGGATACAGTTCAGATGTGCCTCTATTGTAGAGAAGGGCAGCACAGCAACCCCTGTATGTGGCTGCTGTATGCCTTGAGGGCTTCATATATCCAAAAGGGAGGGATATGAGCCCGTCTCCTCTCCTCACCCACTCCTGCCACAAACACTTTCAGTGGCACCAAGGAGAGAGAGAATTCTGTGTGCATTCGGGATAGGAAGGCCCCAGAGAAGGTAAGCCTTGCCACCTCTACCACCAAATGACCTCTTCTCCTCCTTCCCCTACCACTTGTCCAGAATGGATTATTAGCGTATGCTGCTGGACAAACTATTTTCTCTCATTTTCTATGGTATGTCTCTAAATTCAGCTTGCAGTATTTAGGTAGTTAGTAAGGGCTGAACTTTCCACTGAGCTTCTGAAGTCAGATAAACTCCCTATGAGAATCAGAAGCACCTTTGGAAGGTACTGTCTTTTTCTCCCCACCCTCTACTAAGCCTTTCCTCACTGTTTGATAGGCTTTTTCAGAGCATTTCGCCAGGAACCTGTCAAGTTTGGAAAAATAGGTGGAGAAACCCATATTACCTATGTTCACTGGTACGAGTGTGGAACTTCAATACCTGGTAAATGGTAGCTGCTACATGAACTTGAAAATGAACGAAGGTCGATCATGACCCTGCCCCTACCCACAAGATGGAAATGTTTAAGGTCTTCCTGTCATTTACACATGTTTACCCATGTATAAACTTTATACAACTCTAATGACAATACTGCATTAAGTGTTTCATACCATAGGCTGCTTACTATAGTTACTCCATTTTTACCAAAAAGCAAGATAAGCACATGTCATAAGATAAGGTCTGGGGAAGCTGGCTCCCTATATTCTGGGTATCAAGGTACAGTTTATATGGTATTTTAAAAGATACAGTTTGTATATTATTTATCACAGTGTTGTAATAAATATTTTGAGGGTTATGGCAAAGTTGATCATGAAACTGCAGCATACATTTAATTTTAGATATTCACTCTGATTGTTACTAAATATACAGTGTCCTATGGTATCTGTCAAGATAATTCTGTAAAGTCTCTGACAATTTCTAATTCAATCATTTAAGTATATGGGAAAAGCTCTCAAACTGACTTCTGTACTTTATAAATACTCAGATTGAAGAGCTTTTTCCCTTAGAGATAAATAGTGCTCTTGCCAGAATTGGAAGAAAGCTTGTTATACTTTAATGCTTAAGCACCAAGAAAGCAATTCTATTTTTTAAAAAATGCAAGCATAGCTTCAGCCTCTGACAGAAGTGTAGATTCTGTCACCAAGAAACTCAATATTAGAAACACTGCCTGTTCCGTGTTTAAATTATAGTCTGTCCCCCTAAATACAGTTGCTACTTAAAATAGAACCTAATTAGCTTTGATGAATAGTATTTTTACTTATCAGGCTTTCTGGTAGGCATTGAGCATGGGGCACAGAAGTCAAATCTGCCTCTACTGCAGTAGGTTTTCTGAAGTTTTCATGAACTACTTTGCAGGCCAAATGTATAGCAGAATTTAATGAGATGTAGGAGGATATGCTTGAAATACCAGTCTTTACAGCACAATCATGTTTGCTTTATTAAAAAAAACAAGATCTATTTCACAGAAATTGTTTTTGTGGGACAAGGGGAAGAGTAGAGAAATTAATTTTCAAAATTATTTTTACGGTAGTGCCATTAAAAAGCTACTTACCCTTTCTTCTCCTCCCAAGATGCTAGATGATGTATTGCTTGAACATTTATGAACTAAATAAAGAGATGGGTTTTTTAAGCAGGGTGGTTTTTTTAATACAATGAATAAAGGTATGAACAGGAACACCGAAGAAATGTCATTTGTAGAAAATGCCTTATAAAGTACATTGCAGGTACACTGTACTCTAATAAAATGTTTTTTTAATCATGTAAAGTTGTTTTATAGAGATTGGTTTTCTACTCAAGTGTTGTATATTGAGACAAAATGGTGGTGAAAGGTAGCACCAAACTGGCAGCCTTTTATCATCAGAAGAGGATACATTGCAAGCTTCTCTCACCTATTCTATCAATCCTTTTCTGAATGAACCCTCAACTACATTAAGAAGAAAGTGAAGAATCAGGGTTTCTTGAAATATTTCCATTAGGTGTGCAGAGCTCTTTAAACTGCTTTTCCTTGTAACTGATGCACTACATACTTGCATGTACTTGTTAACTGATGAATATTGGGTTTGTGCCTGTGGATTTTGTTACAGGCATGATCTGTTTTTTTCTGAGCTCAGAATGAAGTTTGTAGAATTACCTTCTCCCAGTTTCTCTGTCTGGCAAAAGGTTTGTGGTTATATATTATACACACACACTATCCTTGTTGGGCCTGGAAACATTAACACCAAAATCTTTATTAGGGCAAAGCTTCTGCTGAATGACAGTTTACATTAAGGCTTTATTCACTCAATGTGAGCTGTATTAATGCAGTGAAAACTAACATGATTTGGTAATCCGTGGCAAGAGTTAGTCCTGATACGCAAAAGCAGTCTGCATTTGTAACACTTACCTAGTCTGTATCATACACAACTCTCTTTTTTTAAAATGATCCTTTCCCTTAAGGCCTGGTAAGAATAGTTCATAGTCTGACAACGACATATTTCTTTTTACATGCCTACTTATCTCACAAAGAGTGCTTAATAATTAAAAAAACAAGTACTGAATTCAATATTTTTATTAGCTTTCAATGGGAATGTTACAATTTATACATAATACCTAGTTTTAATTCCAGAGTGAGTCTAATTTAGTACATCATGTTTTAGTAAAAACAAGCCAGATAAGTGGGCTAAATTTCCAACTAGCATTTAATTTCCTTCAGACAAGGCAAGCTAGAATGTCAATCACCTTACAAACATTGAGGAAGTGTTTCCAAAAACCCAAAATCTAAGTAGGAAGCTGATATAGTTTAAAGCAGAAAATCAGATAGATTGATTTGGTCTTTTGTTCCAACAATGCTCTGACTTAGTATTTTGGAACATCAGTACCAATTTTAAATATTGGAATCTGTTGGGATGTATTAGTAGTTAATAGCTGCTTGTATTTACCTGCATCATTCAGCAGCTGAGCTTCCTTATCGGTAGCCAGGTCCTGGCTGAGTATAGCCCTGAGCAAAGGGAGGACGGTTGCGTGCATAAGGGTTAGGCCCACTTGGAGGGGGAGTCATAGTACTTCCAGGGGGTGGCGTGAAACCCGGCCTTGGTTGATATGCACCTGCCTGGCTTGGAGCCATTGCAGCCTGGGAAGCAGGGGCCACATTATAATTAGCAGGCTGTGAGGCTTGTGTCGTGTAGTTCTGCGGTGGGTAGGAGCTTGCCTGGTACTGCTGCTGAGGCTGAGCAGGAAAGCCAGGAGCCGGAGCTGGAGCTGGAGCCTGTGCTGGCTGCTGATTGTATCCTTGGAACTGCTGTCCTTGTTGAGGAGCAGGCTGCTGGCTGTAGCCTGCTAGAAAGACACAACAAACAACAAAGCAATATATTTAAGCAGCAGAGTTGCTTTGAGAAAGTGATTATTTCCTTATAAACAGAGATACTTGAGCGATCACTAATAAGCGCAAAAATCCTGAGGTTTGATATATGCAACAGACAGTGTACACAGCTAGATGGTAATGAACTGCAGTTTTTCTTGTCTGTCACAAACACAAGCTGTCTGTGATGCGCTAAAATGGAACATTCTCTAGTAACAGGAAAGAGAGTTTTTAATTCAGGCCAAAATAAACCTTTTACATTTAGACTGAAAGACACAACCTTCATTACAGGTTTTATATGGATAATTATTTCCAAGGTTTCTATTTGAGAAACAAGGGGAAAATAGTATACAGAGTCTTTTTTATCACATTATGAAGGAATTTAAAGGTCTCAACGTACACTGAAAAGCAACATTTCATATGGGACAGGTGCTTTAACTTTGTTTTTTTTAGTAAGTAGCTCATAAGTAAGGGCAGAATACTTGCACTGAATTCACACTTAAATCATCGCCTAGTGTTTTGTTTGGTTGACAGCTTTTAGCATTCATTAGCTAAAGATATAAGTCAAAGATTACAAAGCTAAACAAACGTAAAAGCACTTTGCAGAACAACACTTCTTAAAGTGCAGCTGCTGCTGGCATCAGTATAATATGTCCCAAATGTGATTTATTTATGTAAAAACAGCTTCCCTGGGGATTTCTCAGATGGGAGATATAAACAAAAATCCTGCTATAAAGTGATAGCTATTTTGAGCTCTAGCATGAAACACACCTGCAGCTACTTGCAATGAAATCTCTCCATTGACTGGAATCCTGTCAGCATTAAACACCAGATACATAAGAATTATTAAAAACGCACAGCCCTGAAGATAGAAAATAAGGATTGAAGAATGCACTGGAGTAAATTTTGAACTCACCTTGAAACTGGCCTCAAAATTTACCCATGAAACAAAAAACTTTCAAAGGTTCCATTTTCATTGGCATGACCAAGAGTCAGCACTATGCAAAGCCAATCTACCAGAAGAGGAGAGTGGGAACTATAACCCACTGTTAGGGGAAGTGGTGCTTGAAAGGAGGTAGATAGAGGAATATTCAAAGCAAATCCAACCCCTTTGATGAGAATCAAGGAATGAAAGCTACAGCAGGAAAGCGTATAGATCAACCTTGAGTGCCATCTGTGAAGAATTTATTTATGACGAGCCCTACCTTGACAGATTAAGCTGAGCATGAAAATAAATCTCTTTAGAAAAATAGTTTGTTGCAATTTGAGGTTTCCAATTTTGTTGTTTCACTGACTAGAAAGTTTGAGAAAGTAGAATTCCCACAATACGCCAGACCTTCATAAAAATTCTCAGTAGAATGCCAGATGAGCCTGCTAACGTGTGACTAAATAGCTGAATAAACTGAATTGTTATTAGGATCAATTATTACTTATTGTATAATTTAATTCCAAGTTCCCTTTTTCCACATCTTTGAACTGAAAGTAAGCCTAATATTTTTTTCATTTTGGGGCCACGTAGAAGCTTACCTTTTTATTCAGTTTCACTCCCTCAATCATGTAGCACAAGGTCATGGCATGAAAGCGTTCTGCTAATAGAGACCTTCACTATCACGGTTTTGTTTAAGCACTATTGACTTCTACAGTTTTTTTTAAATCACTCCCGGAAAATAGTCTCTTTCGGGTGACAATTTAGATAAATACAGAAGAACTGTTACAATCCAGTGTTCATACCAAATGGAAAAGCTCAGTTTGCATTCTGTATTTGATTTGTAAGGTATTGAGAGGGTGAGGCATTTTCTCATACAATTTATTGGGTTGGGTGGCATCATTTATTAGAGGCATCAGAGTGGAATACTGTGTCTTTTTTACAACAGAACTAAAAACACTGCCCTTAGCTTCTTAACTCCTTACAATGTTCTTTCAATCTGTCTATCTTTGTAACAATGCATTCTGTTGGGAAACCCTGAAAAAAATCCTCTTTAGCTCAGAATCAAGTAGCACTAAATGTTAGGAAATCAGCATAAACTTTACAGTTATTATTAGGAGAACAGAAATGCTAACAAATTAAGGGCAATATATTTTAAGGAGCTGCTGAATGCCCTCTAATCACAAATCAAGTACAGTTGAAGTCAAATGAATACAGGAACTCCTCACTTAAAGGCACCCCAGGTTAATGTTTTGTTGTTACATTGCTGATCAATTAGGGAACAGGTTCGTTTAAAGTTGTGCAATGCTCCCTTTTAACATCACTTGGCAGCTACTTGCTTTCTCCACTGCTCGCAGGAAGAGCCGCGCATTGCAGCTAGCTCATGGGGGCTTGGAACCAGGATGGACCAGCAGCCCCCCTATCAGCTCCCCTAAGTTCCCTGTGCAATAGCCGCCCAGCAGGCTATCAATTGCCAGCAGTTCAGCTGTCCCTCCCCACACTGCCATGTGCTGCTCCTGCCCTCTGCCTTGGAGCTGCTCCCCAAGACTCCTGTTTGCTGTGGGGGGAAGGGGAAGAAGAGGGTGGCTAATGTCAGGCTGTCCCCCTCCCCCCTGCTCACCCCATCTTCAATAGAGCAGGGAGGACACATGAGGGAGGGAGCTGGCTGGCAGCAGCTGGTCTCTGCAAGCTGATTTAATTAACAAGGCAGTGTACTTAAGAGCCAGCATATTTAAAGGGGAAATTCACATCGCGCGCTCACACACACACTGCCCTTCCTCCTTTCCTGCTGCGTTGTAGAGTTAACCCTTGAGGGTTCAGCCAATTGCTAGTTCATCATTTAGCAGTAAGGCTTTCCCTGGGAAATATCCCACCCTCTGACTCCTCCACCTCAACCAAACTTCCCAATCATCATCACTGTGTCCCAGTATTAAACTGTTTGTTTAAAACTTACTCTGTGTGTAATATAGTCTTTTGTCTGGTGAAAAAAATATCCCTGGACCCTAACCCCCTCAATTACATTAATTCTTATGGAGAAATTGGATTTGCTTAAAGTCACATTTTTCAAGAACATAACTACAACGTTAAGTGAGGAGTTCCTGTACTTTGGCACTAAGAAAATTTAGTGACCATAATCTGTACCTAACAAAAATTTGGGAACAGCAGCAGCTGCTTACCTGGATACTGCACACCATATTGTTGTTGAGGCTGAACTTGTGGCTGCTGAGCAGGATAACCGTACTGTTGATACATCTGGCCTATGAATTAAAAACATGGTTTTTAGTAAAGGAACACAGTACCTGAGGCCCAAAATCTGACATCATACACAATGGTCTGGTGGACAATGGCTAAGAAGCAAGTTGGGTCTCAACTAGCTCGTCCTATAGCACATTTTTTTAAAACAGGGAATTATGATGACTGATCGCAGAATGCTTCCGCATAAGGGTTAGTTACAAGGTATTCTACTAGAAGGCACTTGTCTTTACAGCTCCCACAATACTGGTCTAACAAGTAGTACATTTTCTTTAACCTGCAAAGCCCAGTAAACAAGTTTTTTCTTAACAGATTGTAGGTTTTTGAGGGGCTGCGTGTATGATGCAACAAGTATGCCATAATTAACAATGGTTTAGCTCAGGGCTAGTGATGTTTTTATTGTTTATTAAAGGATCTTAACAAATGGGGCTAAAAACCACCTAGGGTGTTTTCCTCTTTAATCTCCACTGTCTGCCTGTTTATACCACGGTTCTAAAATGTTTTCTATGGGCAGTATTCTAAGGCTAATGGTACATTATCCACTCTAATCTCATATTCCAGACATCTTTTAGCATAGTCGGCTTGCTATAAGCTACGTTTTCCAAGAGGCCCAGGAGCATACGATTTTAGAGAAAACCATACATGTAAGATCAGAAGTTCCACTGTAATATTTTCATTTGCTAAGTTCAATGCTGTATTTCAGTTTTCTTAGGCTAACTTTGCACTTCAGTGTTGTTTTGGGGTTTTGTTTTTTTTAAAATCTGCTATTGAATGATGAATTAGAATTTCCTTAGTCTGTGCCCTGTTGAGCTTGAGGGGTCTACTTTTCAACTCTCCTCCACTGCACAAACACTATGCAAAGAAGCAAGCAAGGTGTGGCTGCCAAACCTCATGTTTGGCTTAGCTTTGGCAGACATGCTGACAGCATTATGTCCACTACGTGTTAGCATATCATTTACTATTTCTGCTGCAAAAATCTGAGGAAAATTGCAAAAGCAGCAAAATTATTAATTTCGGAGCCTTTTGAGCTATTCCACATGAAGACTAGATGAAGAGAGTCACAATCACAAGAACTGGCGGTAAGCTTCCTCCAACCTCCCCAACAGCAGTGGCAAACCATTTTTATATACTCCCCCCTTTTTTTAAAAAAAAGGTGAAAAGATCAATGCTATTTACATTCCAACTCTGTAGGCAAAGTCCAAAGAAAAGAATCCAACAGTAAAATCTCACATTTTACAACTACAGTATCTGCCGTCTCGTGTACATTTAACAAAAGGGGAGTCTCAAGTTGCCAAAAGGAAAATAAAAGCTAGTCTCTGGACCAGGATGGGAAAAAAGGGGCAAAGCTATCAAGTGGTCTTGAATATATGTCACGCAGAGAGGTCGGAAAAGGTTTTAAACAACATTTCTTTTTTGTAGTATCTCACACCAAGCTACAAATCTCAGTGAGGGAATGGACAGAGAAAGAAAAGGGAGACACTCACTTTTACTGATCGGAAGAAAATAAAGTGTTAGTTTTTACCTCCTTTAGTGAAAGCCTAGGAAAAGGTTTTACACTGACATTAGTTAACACTGTGAAATTAGTCTGCTAGTGACAGTTTGTTTCTAGGGCACTTTGTCTAGGACAGCAAGTGCTCCATATTCAGAAATGAATTCACACATATCCCTGAGTTATCAATAAAAATCAGATTGTTCGAATTAAGACCAAGAGTTTGTTTTTGGAAATGAAAGGAAGCGAATAAAAAAGATCTCTCCTTCCAAATTCTTTATGCAGAGTTGCTCCAAGCTCCACTCGGGATCACATCAACTCAGATAACACACATAGCAGGGGAAAAGAATCATAAGAGAAACGACAGAGAAGAATGTACTGGCCAGCTTTTTAAAAGTGGCTACTAAAAAGATGAGACCTTTAGAAACAAGAGCACTGAACCATAAGCCAAAGTAAAAAACTCATCTAGGGAGAGAAGCTGAGGAAATGGTTGTGGTAGTTGCCGCTAGGAAGAAAGCTTCTATCTTCTTCTTCAGCAACATTCCCTCTGAGAGACCCTTAAAATACTTTTGAATTGGGAGCCCTCTCACTCATGACACTGATGAGGTCTCTCCCCATCCCATTCTCCAGAAAGGCTTGTAC
This sequence comes from Dermatemys mawii, assembly GCA_007922305.1. Taxonomy (NCBI): domain Eukaryota; kingdom Metazoa; phylum Chordata; order Testudines; family Dermatemydidae; genus Dermatemys; species Dermatemys mawii. The sequence continues at coordinate 24,138,656 of ML677351.1, forward strand.
ACCATTCGTATTGATGGGGAAAAGGAAAAAATATGTTAAACCTGTCATCAATCATTAAAAGTTACATCTGAGGAACTTAAGAAATCTTCTTGTTTCAGTCGAAGAAACTTTAAAAAAAAATTGTTGGGAACACGTGACATGTAAAAGGATAAGAAACTAACTAAAGTGGTCCCTCCAAGGTTGAGGCACCATGGTGAGAAGTATGAGAATGCTTATCACCTGTTCTTTCAACAGAAAATTTACTGGATTAAAGGGGATGGGGGAGTTGAGAGGAATCAGCAAGGAGTATTTGGCCTCCAGAAAAACTGCTGCATAAGAAGTATCTCACTATGAAATTTGCTGCTGGTGTCCTATTTCTACAAATCCCAGATGAAACGAGTAAAAGTAAAGATCCTAGTGTGGGCATATAATTACTGAAGCTATATGAACAGTCTACTATGACTAGCCTGAAAGCAAAGTGCACTGAATAATACAAAGCCAAGTGCTGCACAGCACCAATGAAAGCACTAACAAGCATTTTACATTTTAACATCCCTGCATTAGTTATAGATTTTCTGAAGTTCAGAGACAGCAGTTTCATGTTACTTTAGACCAGGCCTGCACAATTCAGAAAGCAGAGAGGGCCATATTACTGCAAAAAAACCAGCTATGGGCCGAAAAACCCCGCCTTCGTCCTGCCCCCATCCACTTCCCCCCACCCCACCGCTTGGCTTGCCCCGCCCCTACTCACCCCCCGCGGGCCGCACAGCGAGCCTGTGCCGGCCGCATGTGGCCCCCGGGCCACATGTTGTGCATGCCTGCTTTAGACTAAACCTGGCACACGGAGAATATCTTATTTGTATAGCACCTATCAGCCAGAAAGGTCCTGAAGTGCTTTACAAACTTATGAGCTATATATGATCTATTAATGCAGGATTCACTTTACCCACCATTGAAATGCTGCCACTTCTGCATAAACAGTTGGTTTAAATGAATCTTACTTGAAATCAACAACATGCCTAAGCAAAATTTCCAGTAAGAAAAATAAGGAATGACTAGACATCAGTAACTCATAAATCATTCAGAAGTCTCAGCAACCAAAAGAATCCTATGTTAGAGTCCATTTGATGTACACGAATGACTAAACTACTTCAATATTTCTAGTACAGAGGATGTGACAAACGTAGACTGATGAAACTGATGTAAGCAAATGTAATAGAGCAATTTAGAGATAACACAACAATGGAGATGGTATTTTAAATTGAAACAGTGTTTCAAATTAGTCTGCAACTGAAGCATTAGTGCCCTGCTGTAAAAAAACAAAGAACATAAACAAAGGAAAACAAATTCTTACTATGCTTAGCTGGAAAGAAACTGAATAATACACCATTATCTCCCAGTTTTTGAAAGGAGAAAAACAACATTGAATCTCACATTTATATTGGAAATAAAATAAATATTAGCAATAAAGTAAGTGATCATTATTTGTAAGTGGACAAGGATCCTTATTTATACATCAAGGAATGAGAAACAGAACACACTAATATTTGCAATAACCAAAATGCAATACCTGTGATTTCTAACCTCTTCCCAGTGACCAAACTAACTAGAATGCTATTTTGAAAATAAAATTACATGAGGAAAATAAAATCATCTCCATTCAATGAAATAGGACAATTTCAGAGAGGCAAGAAAGGACTTATAGAAAATTCTAGTTTTTTATTTTAACTCTTATACATGTAATGAAATAGAAACAGGTCTGTAAAAAAGATGTAAAAAAATAGGAGTAGTTTAATGAACACAAACCCTTGTATTTGTCTCAATTTAATTTTGGTAAATGATACCAAAAATGTGTTCTCCTCATGCTTCTAAACCATGCTACATTGTTCTAAAAGGCATTCTCACTATGACCATTACCTTTAGTGAGAAAACCCAGAATTTGTGGAGCAGTTTTCATTGGGTCTTCTGCCTCTCTCCAACATGTCAGTGAGTGATTTTTCACTCACTTGACATTGACAAATGACTCAACAGTTCCAGACCTGTATTAGCAATTTAAAACCTCTACTTTGTTACTTAATTCTGTTTTAACAGTCAACACATAAAAACCCATACCTTGTTTTTATCCATTTGACTTCCTTTCCCACAGAACTGCTGACAAAATAAGTTGTTAGCAGCTTAGAGTTACAATGCTTACTTTTCAGTTACATTTTCTGGCTGCCAACAAAGACCTAAAATCACTAGTGTCCAAAAGCATCTACAGCACAAGTCCCAGGAGCCAAAAGCGTTAAACAGAGGACACTGCAACTTAGAGTTATTTTACTTCAACTTCAGTCCTAAAATCTTCCTTGCTAGCCACATGATATTGGGTTACCTTCATCACCTTCTTCAGTATTTGCTACACTCACCTGCTGAATACTGAACTGTAAATTGCAATATACAGTATAGAAAGCAAAACAGGGATGCTATTCTGCCTCATGTTAAAAAAAAATATCAGGACTACTAAAGAAAGATCTTTGAGCTGCATCTTAAAATAAAGTAGAGGTAGCACAGCAGGTCCTTCCTGAAATAGAAATTCCTCAAAAGGGATGACATGCATGTCTGGTGGATCAGTGTTTTTTCAAGTGACAATGTAGAACCAAAATAACTTCAATATAACGGAGATTTCAAGCACGTATAGATAAAGAAGTCAAATCACAAAAAGAAGGGCACACAGTACGATGAAGGGCTTTGAATGCCAAAGTCTGGATCTTAAACGGAATTTTTAAAATAAGATCTAAGTAAGGCATTTGAAGAAAATTAGCAGAAAAACGACGACTATAAACTATCACAATGGCTACATGATTTTGAACCAGTCATTGGAAGAATTATTGGCAGGTCATTATGAAGGCCATTACAATAATCTATCTGTGACAGAATGATATAGCATTATACAGTGTATATTCAGAGCATTTACAGCTGAGCTGACCTGGATTTTTGGACAGAAGAGTAAATTTGTCTCTGTCCTCTAAGGCAGTGATCTTCAAAGTGGGGGTGTGCAAAAACCCGATGCCGCTGCTGATCCCGCCCGGGAGACCGCTGAACTTGCAAGCAGTCTATTTTTGTCCCGCCAAAATGCTGCAGAAAGCGGAAGCTTTCTATTTGGCAGCATTTCAGCAGACATACCCCAGGGGCCGCAAGTGGAGGCGGGACAGTGTAGAGGGGCCACCGAGGGAAAAGTTTGAGGAACGCTGCTCTAAGGAACATGCACTAAGCGACATAATTTGCACATAGTGTACAATTGCTTACTTTATAGCATACAGACCAGCATTTCTGATTCCCCCATATTTACCGTAAAAGTAAGGGACATATGCAGCCCGTAAAGTAACATGTACATGTTAGACTTTCAAACAGTTTAATGTGAAGTTTGACATCTGGAATGGCTAAACATTTCTGTCAATTTTTACAGACATTTATATCTGCACTAATTTTCTTACTAAAGTACTACAGTCATTACTGTAACAATGTTCCTTTCTATTATCTTTCAGTACCATCTGGCTTTTAAGACAAAGCTACAGCACCATCTACTGTTTTAATATTGAATTTTCTCTCTCTATATATATTTTCTCTCTCTCTCTACACACACATATATACATACACACACATATTTTCTGATGGGGAGAATTGCGGCCTTTAGAGTCTGATATTCCTTATAAGATTCCTAGTCATAAATAGTATTAGATATGCAATTTAAAGTTCTAATGTAACCCTTTAATGTAAAACATGACAATCCTCAATTATTGAAGTCTGACTGCAGTTTTAATGATGTAAGTTATGAGAAGATGCTACTCACCTTCCATCTGACCAGTTGGTGGCTGAGTTCCTGCATATGCTGGCTGCTGCTGCTGAACCCCAGGTGGATGGGCTGCAGAAGAGGAGGAAGCAATGCTATCAGGTGTTCCTGAACGTTCTTCTACAGGGGCACTGGGTGGTCCTGGGGGAGCAAGAGAATATAGTAAGCATGAGAAAGCAAACAAGCAAAAACATCTGATAATCTTAAACTTATTATAATGTCTTTTCAGCATCAAGTACTTCCCAGTTTTGCACAGCTTTACATTTGAAAAAGTTTAAACTCTACTTCACAGCACAGTATACGCAGTCTAAATTCAAAACCCAGTTTACTTGGAAAATAACTGGTGGGGTGATTTACCACTATTTCCTAGGGTAAATGTGTATCTGACTGGTAGATGGAGAAAAGGGCTTGTTTTCGGTATTCTAAAGACTCTTTTGGGTTTCTTCTCCCAGCCAGGATATAGCGGGTGTCTGTTTGAAAATAATTACTTGCCATGGCAATTTTGAAAAATAAGGTGGGAAAAAAATAGTCACTTGGATGCTAGTGAACAGTTTGAAGTCACAAAGACTAGATGGATTCTGGATATTTTCAGTCTGTAAAACGGTCTGGAATACCCAACTGAAAAAATACAACATATAATTATGTACATTTTGGTCTGAGGCCTGCAAACTAAACCCCAATCCTACCAACCCAATGCATGAGTAGTTCCACTGACTTCAAAGGGACTCCTTTAGGAGCTTAAAGTTGAGCACATGCCTAAGCGTTTGCTGGACTGGGACCTAAAACAAATACTTGTTCTGTCTTAAAGGCACTCATACAATATGCTTCCACTGACACAAATGTGATAAGTATTTTTCAGTTTTACTTTCACATTTCAGTTTTAAAAATTTGAAACAAAGGTGTCCCTTTCTGCTGGGTTCCTTGTTTATGTAGTGGGATAAGCACAGCTTTGGGAATGGGATCATCTTTTGCTCTACCAGCCCTATATACAACAGCAGCTTTCATTTTTTCCACTGCCTCCAGCAAAAGCAGGGAAATCTTTCTAATTTTTATTAAGAAGATAACTTCCCCGCCATCTACACAAATAGCATGATAAGACCATTCAAATATAATGTCTTAATATTTGTTCCAATATGGCTAGCAAAGTATTTTTATAATGAATATTTTTATAGTAACAGTAAGAATCTATCCCATGGAATACCTACCTAGCTCACAAAGCTGCTCAAGAGAAAAGTAACTTGTAACTTCAAGTGATTTATATTATACAGAAAGTTAGTAACAGATTTAAGAGCCAAAGTGCTGTTAAACTGCATGCTCATTTTTTCCAGAATATAGTATATTTTTATGCCTACTATATCAAAAATGTAGTACATTTTTTAACATAGTCCATTATCAATAAGATTAGCAAAAAAAAATTTTTTTTAGATTTCTAGTTCTATTTCCACATTTGCATGAAATTACAGGCACACCAATTTAATGACAGTAAACACTGACCTTCAAAAACTTAGATTTATAAACCATTAAATCACAAATTGTCATTGTCCCATGTCAATATACACAAATTAAATATCCTTAAATCAACTAATTTTTTTTTAAACTATTCATTACCTAAGTCTAAGTCACTGGATTTTGACACTAATAAGTGCTCAAGCAGCATTTTTCTTACTTTGCCTACTTTTTTTTTTAAATGGTTTGTGTGTATACAGGGAAATCTCTTTACTGACATTTACTGATGAAAATCTAATCCTTCCAAACCTAATTATGAGTGGCTCCTGTTCTCACAAAGATGTTTAATCAAGCAAAGAGTTTTGTCCCAAGCAAGTGGAAGTTTGCAAAGCTGCACTGTAATATTAAGATTAAGGCTTTGTAATGCTATAATGTCACAGAAAAGCAATTCTGAAGAGTTATACCTAGTTATACTAGTGGAAAGAAGTTAATTATTTCAGTTGTTCATACAATGCCAGTTCATGAGATACATCTAAGCTATTATCATTTTTAAGATTTCAGCTATATACTGGCTCACCACCTTTACCATAATTTAATTCTCTAATTTTATTTCTAATTAAAATCTCTTATCAATATTTTAATGTAATTCCTGAATTAAACTTCTAAAGTTTATCCTCACCACAAGTAATAAGCAGCATATATGCTACCATTGAACGCTACTGGTACTTGCTCCTGACAGAGGAAAAAAAAAAAGCTTTTACAAGACATTCCCATTGACCAAAAACAGCAGAAACAAGTGCCAAGGAGACACGCTTTTAGCACAATCAAGCAGCAAATAGCAACAGCTGATCATGTTTTCTAGTCATCAGTATGCAGCAGTGACGTTTTTTATAATTTACTATAAGGCATCTACAACTATATAGAAATACTCCCAACATTTTTATGATTATTTAAAAATCAAAGATTAGTTACTGGATGCCAGCATTTACAGAATAATGTCAATGGTCTGAATGTGAAGATCTGGTTTTAACAGTATTGTCCGCTCTTGTTTCTAACAAATAATGGAATTCTCTGCCACCTACACACGAATACGATCAATATTTCCATTCTTATTTCTTTGCTGAGAAAGAGTCTTAAAAAAAATCCTTTTGCTGAAGGACTTCATTAATCCTAACACAAGGATATGTTAAGCGATGAATAATAGTTCTAAAATGGAAGCTTACAGAGCTTACAGGAAATGAGGATCTTAGTTTGGGAATTTTTTTGGCATAAGGAGAAGAATTTGATTCCAATTTTACTTCATATCAAATTACAATTTCTAAAGGGTTGAACATGGACACAGGTTTTATTGCCACTTTAATAAATATAAAAATGGGAAATATCAAGCTGTTCTGAATTTAGAGCACCCACATTAAATGCCATTGACGTTTGAGCCAACAAAACAAGGAATTTCCATATTAAGAAGCCTAAACTGAACTCCCGCCACTTGCCCTTAAATCACTGGATCTGGCCCCCAAGCTTCCCACTTGACTCTCAATCTCTTTTACTCCAATTTCAGCACTTTGGATAATCCCACATAAAGTATCATCAGAGCTGTAAAATCTAGATGCAGAAAATAAACCCGCAGACTGACAGCCTAATTTCAAATTTCAGTGCTCTTGGATGGGTGGTTGAAGTTACCTTAGTTTTCATATAGGGGATTTAAGATGACATTACATGTATTTCATTTCAAGAACATCTGACATGTTTGAAGCAGCTGACGATCAAGTGTCATCAGCATTTAGTACCTGTACTGTCCTACTTTTGCAATGGAGCTGTACTAGCTCAGAAGGTACCATTGCCATAAGACTTAATTTAGTAACAATGCTATGATTAACAATAACACTTAGCAAATAAATTGGCAAATGATTGCTTCTTTTGTTATATCCTTTGAACAAAATTTAGTCGTGGTGGAAATTAAGAATAATCATTAGTAAAGGGGAGGTTTTGGTGGTGGTTTTTTTAAATTTCTGACCAGTATTTGCCACTCTACATTGCATTTTTGTGCAAATGCGTGAAACTCTGAAAGTGAAATTGACTCAAAGCTCACTATAAATGAAAGCAGAAGAGGAAACCTTATCCAGGAAAAAAAAAAGGAAAGAGGTTTTGGGGTTTGTTTGGTTTTTTTTGTTTAAATTTCTCACTTAAATAACATCAATAGATTGAAACCCGTAGGCCTTTAGTTTAACTTGCATAAGCAGGTGTAAATCCTTGGATTTAAATACAGTTGTGCCCACTTAACTTGTATAGGCCCCAAAACTTTCTATTAATAGTAAGCTGATTGTTTTAAACTACTGTAAGCTATTTTGCTCTCCACATTAAGTAAAAACAATGCAATATAAATTTTTACCTACATTCCATCAGAATTTGTAAACCAATTCAACCCATGCAGTTTAAAACTACTATATTATGAAACTCTGTAAAAACAAAGTACTGAATGGAAATAGTAACCTAACACATTCACACTACAAAGTCTTTATTTAAGAGGGAAGTTTTAACTGACAACAATGAAAAATCTGTTCTGCTTTATTTTCAATAAAATATATATCCTTACCCGACACCTGATCATCTGTCAGCCCAAATGCTGACATGACATTTTTGCTGATTTCATCTTGATTTTTTAATGGATCAAAAGCAGACATACTTGCTGCTATAACTTGAGTAGATGGCTTGACAGAAGAGTCAGTAGCAGCAGGTTTTTCTTCACTACCATCAACAGCATCTATTAACACAGCAATAGATTTGTTTTCTGTTACAAACACCAATTAAAAATTCTTGAAAAGGCTTATCAATTTGAAGTACCATTCTGTGACAAGGAAACAGAGAAGTTAAATGTGCCATGGCTGCTCATGTATATAATTTGCACTATAAATTTTAAAAACGGCACATACAACTTTTAAGTTGACATCAGAATAACTGGAGAATGAAGCTTATCTACATACCCATTATAGAGGTCAACAGAAATTGGTTCAGTCTTAACTCACTTCTGTAGCAGAATGTCATAGTACACAAACTTATTTAGACTGTAAGCTCTTTGGGGCAGGGCCAGTTTTGTTCTATTTGTACAGCAACGGGCCTAGTGGGTTCCAGGTTCCTGACTGGGGCTCCTAGGCTGTACAGTAATACGAACAACAACATGAACTGAGATTCCAAGTCTTCTACCACAACCTGCACAAGTGTCTGCTTTTCTAAATCGTCCCAGCATAGGACAGGGACCAGAGAACTCCCAGTGAAGCTGCCCAGCAGAGGGAAAACAGGAGAATTCCATATATTAACTGTTGTCATTATTGTGCCTCTGACTGGACATTATTATTTATTACTATTATATTCCTCAAAGGAGGGTTCAGTTAAGCTGACAGGGAAGTTACAGTTCTTTGTACTTCTTAAAATGAAATTGCACTACCCCCAGAAAATCCGTATATCAGACACATTGCTACTATTAAGTAAAAATGGAGCAACTACTTAGGCTCAGATCCTTTTCTAGGGATTAGTAGCTGATCCTTCAAAGCAACTTCTCCCAGATGGATATTAATCCCCATAAACTGCCATGCACCCTGACAATTGCTGCTTAAACATCAATATTTGTTTTGTTTCATATTTAAGAAACATCATATCTTTTAGGAATCAGAAAGGCAGGAGTCTCCAAATTACGGCCTGGGGGCCGGATCCAGCCCGCGGCTTCCATTTGTCCGGCCCTCCAGCTGAGCATGCACACCAAGCAGGCACGTGGAGAAGCCACCGTGCTCTCCCACCGCACTCCCGTGAGCTGCTGCCAGCAGCCCCATGTGCAGAGGGGGGAGTGCCACAGTGGCCGGAGGAGCGGGGGGTGGAGGTGGCAGTGGCCGGAGGAGCAATGGGGGGTGGGGGATTTTGCATATATTGAAATTTTTCACAGTTGCTTCGGGCCGCAAAAAATCTAATATGGCCCTCGTCCCATAAAGTTTGGAGACCCCTAGGATGGAGCAAAGGACTATGCCAGGGATTCTCGAGTTCCAAACTTAGTTCCAAGCAATGACTGGTAAGTTATTAGCTTTCCAGCATCCACTCCACTCTCTCCTCCCATCTGCAAAATAAGCATATTACTACTTACCTACTCACAGCGGAGTTTAAATTATCTAAATAATATTTAATACTTGATTATCTTCAAAGTAAGTTAGGAAACAGGCAGTCAATGTTTCTTAATATCATACAATACCCCTACTAGCTAAAAGACTTTAAGCAGTAAGTAACCTTAAGGGAACTAGCAATTTAAGTTTCTAAAACAGCAACTGAGGATCAGCCTACAGACTCAGAGAATTAGTAGGCAAGACCCCCACACTTTTTTGCTAGATGTAAGAGCAGACAGTTTAACTCAGACAATTCTTTAACAATAGATATGCCTGACCTACCATTTTCAGGCAGGCTGGTGGAAAGCCCTGGTTCAGCAGGTGGTTCCAAACAATCCAACAAGCGATTCACTTTGTTGCGAAGTTCTATCAGCTCTCGACGGAGATATTTCACCTGACTGGATTCTAGCGGTCTTGGCTGCCCATTAACTATAAAATAGTAATTTTAAAAATGAACTCTGATGGAACATAGTAACAATCATTTGTGCAGGCACAGGTTAAACAACTCTCTTACACAGTAGTATTTCTAGATGCCAAGCATAAAGAAGAACATCTCTCTCTCTCGTGGAGGGGAGTTTAAAAATCAAGTGTGTTGTAGGCACTGTAGCCATTTGTACAGTCATTGTAGATCATGGGTGAAAGCAGACTGAGCTCACACTGGCTCAAAATGAACATTTACCACAACCCAATTTGGCATCTTATTGCGTATTACCAGAGCTGTATGGAGAAGTTTGCATGCACCAGTCTGCCATATGCTTAGGTCAACCAAGAATTCATTCTTTTTCGGTTATCAATTTTTTTCTAATCTTTCAGTTGAAGCAATTTAAGTGTTAATTGTAAACAGCAGGTAAAAAATGTTTAGTCACATTTAAGTTGGCAGTATCCCTCAAGAGGCAGGAACAGTTTACAAAACACAAACTAACATATGCTAATATCTGTGCAAAAAAAAAAAAAAGGCTGCGATAACCACCCACATGTACAAAATGGTTTGCTTAAACAATCTTTAAAATGTACTTTTTGAACAAGAAAATTTTCCACCACAACTCTCATGTTTTTCTGTCCACTTAGAGTATGTTTACACAGGGATAAGAAAGCCGTGGTCAGCTGACTTGGGCTCACACTCTGGGGCTGAACAATTCCTGCATACATGTTCAGACCCAGGCTGAAGCTCAAGGCCTAAAATTCTGTGAGGTTGAAGGCTCCCAGGCTCCAGTTCGAGCCCAAACCCCACAGCCAATCCAGGCCAGCCATGCTTGTGCCGCGGGTCTTTTATCCCTGTGTCAATATACCCTCTGGATTCAAGCTCTTTACATATTCTTGTAGTCCCACAGTTCTTCCTCTTGATTTAGGCTTAAATCATCTCTGGAGAAGGCCTATTAACAGTGGAAGCAGAGAGAAGGTCTATATACACTGCCAGCACCAGAGTGGCTGCCCTCTGTGCTCATTCCATTTCCCACTGTACTTCCTGAGTGTGTGTGCATGGTAAAATACAATTATCACAAATCAAAATGGAAAAGATTTCCACTCTTTCTGCTCCACAATAAAATTAACAAAAGGACAGAATGCACAAAGCCAGTACTACGGTAGTGTTCAAGGACTCATTATGTCTCTTGAAAGAAGGGTACTTACTGCTGTCTGAGCACTATATATCAGCCTACTAGTTGCCTGAACAGTGGAAATTAGCTGAAAAACAGTTCCTTAAAAGGACATTGGGTCAACTTAAAATCTATTCAATTTTTCAGACAAGTGAGTTAAGAATCTTCTGATTTACACCTCTATGAAGCCTCCCTTTTTGTAGTTTTATAACTACATTTTATTATTTCTGATGCTTCTCTCCTTTACACTGCTGCCTGGAAGACCCATACAAACCAAGGAAAGTTCATTCCTGTATGGAGAATAAAATGAAATTCCCTAAACACAATGCTCTGCCAAATGAATTAAAGCTGCAAAAATATTCCTCCTTCTAACACCCAGTTCCTGTAAGTTTAGATGTCTCTTGTAACAGCAGGGAAAGATATTTCAGGTAACAAGGTAATTTTTAAATGTATGGCATCCTTTTAATTATAAACAGTCTTCATGGAAGGAAACGTCACCAGTATACAAAGAAGAGAGCCTATTGCCTGAATTAACAGAAATAAAGACGATCCCCAAAACATCTGTACTTACCAAACAATGTCAGTTTAAGTATCCTACTGCACTGAATTGCAAAGGAAAGATCTGAGCTATCAAAAATTGTTATAAGATCTCCATCTGTAAAGAATTTTTTTAAAAAAACAGTTAATATTGAACAGTAACACAAAAAAGTCCAATGCCCATCTATAATTCAAATGCCCCTTTAAAGTAAGATGCTTGCTTTCTAGAAACTGCAATCTTAACTTGTTAAACTGGGTTTTAAAGCAACTAGAAAAAAATTGTTACATATTACATTAAAAATGTGGTACATGACAAATACAATTACAGGCTAAGGTAAAAGCTTAAAATGCACAGCATTAAGAACACTTTTTTAAAAAAAATAACCCTGTCCTTTCTAAAGTCTTAATGACATGACCAAAGATAATTTATAATTTGCAATTTAAATCAGATTAGGCAAAATATTTCTTCCACCCAAATCATGAGCAGAGAGCACATTTAAGAAGTCACTGAGGGAGGTTCAGTGGTGTTTTTTTTTTTTTTAAAAAAAAAACTACTCTAATTTTAAAAAGCTCAACAGTGGAATAAGCCCCCCTGTTCCTTATTTGTGGAATAATCCACTCTAGAAGGATATTCAAATGTACTTTGTTTATTCCATAAATAAAGGAGTTTTAGAGAAAACATGAGGAAGTTTTCAACAAGATATGCATGATGGAAAAGGAAAAGAAATTGGCATAACACCACATTTAGATGGAACTCAGACACCATACTTTTGGAAGGATTTTAAATTCCACATACAATCAACCCACCCCTGTAAATGTTTGCACACAGGGTCGATAAGTTAGGCGTTGTCTACACTGCCACTTTACAGTGCTGCAACTTTCTCACTCAGCAGTGTGAAAACGCATACCCCCCCCCCCCCCCCCGGGCGGCAAGTTTCATCACTGTAAAGGGGTGGTGTCAACAGTACACCAGCGCTGGGAGCCGCACTCCCAGCGCTGGTAGCCGCACTCCCTTCATGGAGGTGGGTTTTTATAGTGCTGGGAGACCTGTCTCCCAGCGCTGGTGCCCGGACTATACAGCCATGTTAAAGCACTGCCATGGCAGCGCTTGTGAAGACGTACACATGGAGCTAGTGCAGGGGTGGGCAAACTACAGCCAGCAGGCCACCTCTGGCCCGCGGGCTTGGCCTGCCTGGCCCCCGGAGTTCCTGGCCAGGGAGGCTGCCGCCGGCCGCACCTCTCCTCTTCCCCGGAGCCTCAGCATGCCGTGCAGGCAGCACACTGGGGGGTGGGGCAGACACGCTGCTGAGCGGCGTAGTAATGGGGCCAGAGCTGGGGGGTTGCATAACGGGTGGAGAGTCCCAGGGAGCAGTCTGGATGCAGGCAGGATTGGATGGGGTGTGGGAGTTCCAAGGATCTGTCAGGGTAGGGTTGGGTAGGTGGGTCTTGGGAAGGGTGGTCAAGGAACAAAGAGTGGGGGGGAGGGTTGGATGAGGTGGAGTCCCATGGGGCGGTTGGTCTCTGGAGGGGGCGGTCAAGGGACAAGGAACAGGGGGGCTTGGATAGGGAGTGGGGTCCTGGGGCGGGTGGTCTCTAAAAGGAATGCTCAGGGACAAGGAGTGAGGGTGGGGTTGGTTGGGTCGGGGATTCTGAGAGGGGCAGTCAGGGGGCGGGAAGTGGGAGGGAGTCAGATAGGGGATGAGGTCAGGCTGTTTGGGGAGGCACAGCCTTCCCTATCTGGCCCTCCATGCAATTTTGCAACCCCGATGTGGCTCTTGGGTCAAAAAGTTTGCCCATCCCTGAGTTAGTGATTCATTCCCACCAGTTAGAATTACTACATCCATTTCAAATGGCTCAGAAGAGTGCTCCAGAACTTCATTAGTAGAAACAGGTCTATCATGATTGTTTTCTAGGGCAGAAAATCCTTAAACTCAATAACCAGGGACTGCATAAACAAAACTCAATTGTTTATTGCAAAAACAAAATGTCATAAGTGAAAAAATGAGTCAAGAGGCCAGAATTAGACAGGTGTAAATAATCCAAGAAACTGCATTCTCTGAGCATCAGAACGTAATGCTGATCAACTCAGCATCATTAACAGAAGGCACTACTGTGACTTTCAAAAAGCTAAGAATCCAGTACCTGAGGAAATACATGGTTAACATTCCAGGCATCTTCACCACGAAAGTACTGGGAAGATTTGAAAGGGTCAAGGCATTTACAACAGTGGTTCTCAAAACATAGGTCAGGACCCTGAAGTGGGTCACAAACCATGCTTTTATGGGATCACAAAGGCTGGTGTTAGACTTGCTGGGGCTCAGGCTTTGCCAGCCCCGCGCCACCCCTATTCTGGGGAATGGAGCCCCAGCCCAAGATGGTGCGGCTCAGGTTTTAGCCCTACCTGTCTCCCCTTGAGGTCATGTAGTAATTTTTGTTGTCAGAAGGGGAGGGTTAACAGTGCAATAAAATTTAAGAACCCCTGACTTAGAAAAACATTTCCGACATCTCTAAACCCAGAAGTTTGGTGATAAACCTTAGCTCCTGATCATTTATTTCAACATGGAGGATCTGAACATGTCTCCTGTTAAAGACAGATGTTGGGAGATGTACCTCTTCTTTTGCCTTCACAACTACAAGGATAACCCCAAGCAGATCTCAAACTTTTAGGACAACTTTATGAAATACTGAGTTCTTTTAACACTTTAACATCCAAGGATGTGAGGACACAAGATCCCAGATTAAGTCCTTAGTGATTATAACCTGCCCCAAGACAATCATGTAAGTACCTTCTTTCACTCACAGATGAGGCATGAGAGATACTTCTCCCTATCAGATAACTAATCCAATGCCCATAGCAAGCAATGATATATGCATGAAACCAAACTAAAGAAATCATAAGAGCAGTCACATTTTAAAGTACATTTTTAATCAACCTCAGATTATTCAAACAAAAACAGTAAAACTTTGAAGATGAGTGTGCACTCCCAGCTTTCTGGAAGGAAAGGAATAATCTGTAATTATAAACTGCCTTTCATCCAAAAATCTGGAAGTGCTTTACAAGTGCTTTAAACCTCACACAATCTCTGTTTACAGATGAGGAAACTGAGGTATTGCGAGACTAAGTGACATATTCAGGGTTACACTGTAAAGGAGAGCTAGGAATAGAATCCAGTCCTAAATCCCCATCTTCATCATGCTTCCTCTCCAAATAATTAATTTGGAGGCCATTAGCATACACATATATGTACACACACCCTACTCTATATTTTTGGATAATGATCTAAAAATTCAGATAGCTTTCAGCACAAATACAAGGAATGGCCAACGATTAAGGGTGAAATTAATAAATGTCAAATTTAATTAAGGTTTGGATATATACTCTGAGTAAAGATTGACTGCAAGCTGATAAGTAGCTTGAAAACTGGAAGTTTGAAGATTTAAATATTCTAGCTGCACCATCTTCTTACAAAAAATCGTGCTGCAGTATTAACTAGTGTCATAGAATCATAAAAATGTAGAGCTGGAAGGAAGGGACCTCGATAGGTCATCGAGCCCAGCCCCCAGTGCTGAGGCAGGACCAAGAAAGCCATCCCTGACAGATGTTTGTCCAACTTATTCTTAAAAACCTCCACTGATGGGGTTCCACAACCTCCCTTGGAGAACCTAATTTACATTATGGTTGGAAAGATTTTCCAAATACCTAATCTAAATCTTCTTTGCTGCAGATTAAGCCCACTAAGTCTTGTCCTACTTACAGCGGATATGGAGAACATTTGATCACTCTCATCTGCATAACAGCCCTTAACACACTTGACAATTTATCAGGTCCCCCCTCAGTCTTCTCTTCTCTTGACTAAACATTCTAGATCCAACTTTCCTCATAGGTCAGGTTTTCTAAATCTTGTAGCATTTCTCTTACTCTCCTCTGGACTCTCACCAGTTTATCCACATCCTTCCTAAAGTGTGGTGCCCACAATTGAACACAGTACTCCAGCTGGGGCCTCAACCAGTGAGAGCAGGGTGGAACAATTACGGGCCATATCTTACATATAACACTCCTGTTAACTATCCCATAATATTAACCATTTTATGCAATTTCATCACACTGATGACATTCATTTTGCGATCAACTTTTATCCTCAGATCCTTTTCAACAGTGTAACTTAGACAGTTATTCTCCATTTCATAGTTCTGCATTTTATTTTTTCCTAAGCATAATACTTCTCACTTGTCTTTATTGGATTTCATCTTGTTGATTTCAGACCAATTCTCCAATTTGTCAAGGTCATTTTGAATTCTAATCCTGTCCTCCAAAGTGCTAGCAACCCATCCCAGCTTGGTATCACCCACAAATTTCTTAAGCACACTCTCCATTCCATTATCCAAGTCATACATGAAAATATGGAATAGTACCCGACTCACAACTGACCCCTGTACCACTCCACTAGATATGCACTCCTAGTTTGACAGCAAGCCATTGATAATTACTCTAAAGCCTTTCAAGCAGTTGGACAGCCATTACAGACTGGATTCTGATTAATGGGGAGGAATTGGTTGTGAATCTGAAGGTGACAGACAATATGGCTAGAAGTGACTATGGAATGATAGATTTCATGCTTCCAAAAACAGAGGGAAGGAAGGAGTACATGCAGCAGGATAAGGACACTCCTCACCTTTTGTTAAAGTCTTCTTTTTTAAAGTCCATGAAATCTGTTGTTCCATAATGATTTCTAGCCAGAATGCCTTTCACCTTAAGATTCGCAACCAATTCCTCCCTTTTAGTCAGAATCAAGTCTATACAATGGCCTTCCACTTAGTTACTTCCTCCACTTTGTGAAACAAGAAGTTATCCCCAATACATTCTGAGAACTTTTTGGAAATGTTATTTTACCATATGTAACAAAATGTAAGATTATGGCCTTTTTAGCTTTCAGACCTGCTACCACTTTTTAGAAAGAAAAAAAAAAGTGATTGAATATCAGATCGATTTATTTTGGTATTTTCCCCAAATGGTTAACTTTTTTAAGTTACCTTATATTTTGTCTCCAAAGGCTATTGTTCTTATTTATCAGTTCAGGCACAGAACCCCAACTATTGCTCCTGCTGTTGAAGAAATTGTTTGGCACAGCCAACAACAGGCAGCAGTGCTTGCTACCAAAGATCTTGCTATTCTACCACTGCCCCAAAGATACGAGACATATTTCTGGCAGGATGTAAGGGATGTCTTATCAGACCCATAAAACAGTGTGCCACTGTGTATGTCTGGAGGGAACTAGGGGCTATCTTCTGATGTTATGAGAAGATTCATAGCTGGCCATGAGAGGAGTTTGCAGTCCTAGAGAAAATGCAGTAAGTCTCCCTAGAACTGGTCATTTTCCTCTACTCCCACTGTCTGATTGCTTGCACAGTGTCCAAGTGCACCACCATTTATGGCCCTCTCTTCAAGTGTGCGCAGGAAGGTCCCTGAATGGTCTATTTCTGTAGCATCTCCACTTTTCCAACAACCTTCAACCTTCTTTTTAAAATGTGGAAAGCAGAACGGTAAGTAGCATTCCTCCCTAGTCATTACCTCTAATGTTTATTCATGCAAAGATCGCATTAGCGCTTTTTGCCAAACACTGGGAGCTCACATTCAGCTGTTTGCCCTCTGAGCCCTAAATCTTTTTCAGTCACTGCTTTCCAGGATACAACACCCCATTCTGTAGGTATGGCCTGCAGTCCTTGTTCCTAGATGTATAACTTTGTATTTGGCTGCAACAAAAAGCATTGTTTGAATGGGACAGTTTACCCTGCAATCCAGATTGCTCTGTATGACTGCCCTCTCATCATTACGTATCACTCCAATCTTTGTTTAAAATACAAGTTTTATCAGCAATGATTTCACATTTACTCCCATATCATTATGAAAAAATGCTGAGTCGTACGTACCACCAATCCTAACAGGTCCCCCACTAGAAACAACCCAACTCAATGATATTTCCCCACTGACAATTACTTTTTGACTTCTGTCAGACAGTTCTTAATCTGTTTGCCATAGCAAATTTTTAATCATACTGTTGTGTGACAGTTATACGTTTCACTGATAAAGGCAATCTTAAAGGACAAAATCTGGTTTCTTTGACCAGATTTATATTCCATAAACCCATGCAGACTAACATAAATCATACCCTTTGATTCTTTATCAACTGATTCCCAGATCAATTTTTCCATTATTTTGCCCAACAATGAGCTCAGGCTAGTCGCCCTATAGCTACCTGTGTCGTCATGCTTGCCCTTTTTAAATACTGGTATAATATTAGCACTCTTCCAGTCTTCTTCAATTTCTGCACTATTACAAGATTTATTAAAAATTATCAGCAGGCCAGAGATGATCTCAGCAAACTCTTTTAGTACACACATGGGTACAGATTATCCAGGCCTACTGATTTAGAAATGTTTATCACTAGTGGATATTATCTAACATCCTCGTAAGTTACTACTGGACTGGAAAGTATGTCATCTTTATTAATATGACTACATCATCCTGTTTCTTTCCAAATTCAGAACAAAAATATTTATCAATACTTTTGCCTTTTCTGCAAACAATTTTATCCTCTCTGTCTACTAATGGACCTATACAACAGCTAGAATCTCTTTTGTTCCTAGTAAACACCTCCCTGTTGTCCTTAGTCCTGCCAACTATGTCTTGTCCCCTAATGTCTTTAGCTTCCCTTATTAATTTTCTCCACCTCATAAATTCTAATTTATACTGATTGCTATTTCCAATCTCTCTGCCTTAACTTCCACCACTGAATGTAGATGGGTTTTTTATCAAAGTTGTACTCTTACTCGTGAAATTGTGGAATTTTGGCCATCTAATAAAACTCTTGCTTAAAAACACCCAGTTTTCATTCACATTTTTCTATTTAAATTTTTCCTCTCAGTCAATTTCTCTCAATTTTCCTCATCTTTGGGAAATTAGCCTTTATGAGGTACCAAGTTTATCTGTTACTGATTGGGACTGTCCTCTGCCCATACTGAATATGATCAGGTCGCGATCACTGGTCCTACGTACCCACCAACTTCCAGTTATCTATCATGAGAAGTCAACTCTATTTTGGACATGTTGGGTGCAATATTTTGTGTATTAGTTATCTATAATTTTTTAGAAATTCATGTTTTACTGCTGACTTCATGAGATTTCCACCATATGCCTCTGTAACAGTCCATACTGGCCCTTTAAGCACAGAGGGGGTCAGAGAACCCTGTTTCAGGAAGGCTAGACGGAAAAAAAAGGCCTAGAAGTGGCTGAAGACAGAGCAAAAGAAAGGAAGCAGTCCCAAGGGAATCAGCAGGTAGGGAAAAGGCAGGCCATGCTTTCTTTAAAGACCTGGGACAAGAAACCTTGTAGTGTAGGGTACAGCAAGGCTTGGTCTCTCTCAGCCAACTGAGATGAACAGGGAAGGAGGACTCCTGATCCCAGATGAGAGAGACTGTCCTTTAGTCCGGCCCCAAGAAGAGAGAGATAAACTCCTGATCCAAGGAATGAACTCTAACCTAGCCAAAAAAAGGAGAAACTGTTTAATTAACTAACCCAATCCAGGAGTGCAATGGATTCCTGATCCAAGGAAGACAGTGTTTTTATCTTAAACATGCTCTGAGATAGAGTTGTGGATTCCTGGGGCACGGGGAAAGAGGCTACTTTAGTTGTACCCAGCTCCAAGAGGAGGGTAATACCCTACTATACTAAGAGCAGGGATCTGAACTGTACACTACCTCGGAAGAAGGGCTGTAGACTCCTGGAAAACACGACTAATAGAGTTATCACCTGGCTAAGAAACCTACCTGAATCCTCACATCAACCTCAGAGGGCCCTGAACTAAAAAGGTTGAGAGGAAAACTGAGGCAGGGCTTCATGTGGGGCATGCTGAAGGAGGCCACTGTACAACAGTATCCCAACCTGAAGTTCTCCCATTACAGCACAATTTTACTTACCCTCCATTAGGACCGATACTTGAGCATTAACTCACTCTGATTTTGATTCAGTATTAACTCACCCTGGTTTGATTCAGTCATCTGTAACTTGATCCCCACTGGTATCCACTCCTAGGCTTTGTTTGTTAACACACTGATCCATATGAATCCAAAATCAGATGGTTCTGGGTTATCAGTAACTAGTAATCCATGTTTATTTTGTAAACACAAAATAAAATGAAAAACTCACCCCACGGTTGGCTGCAGCAGGTTGAGCCCAGCTCCCCACTGCACAACCTAGCACACAGGGTCAAAGCACTACTCACTCAAATTTGACCCAGATGTCCCTCTGTCATGGCAGAGGGGCAACCAGCCCAAACCTGAGTGGTGCTGCAACCCCACGTGCAAGGTGATGCCCAGAGCAGCGAGCCTGGCCCAGCCCCTCAGGACAGGAATCACCTCTGCAGAATGAGTGCAGCGGGGCTTGCTCTGCAATTCCCCATCCCGCCTGCCCTCAGTGGCGGGACCCCAACTCTTTGCACACCACAGAGATAAAATAGATAAAACAAACCACTAAATTCACAAAAAATAAAGTGAAAAATTATTTTTAAAAATCTATCAATTTTAAAACAGGAAATGGTGTCTTTAAGAGCAACAACCCAGTATTTATTAATTAGGAAGTGGGAAAGGCTGTTATGATTCATTAATTGGTGGCTGTGGGAGAAGAGTTTATAGTTGTTGAGAGAAGAAAAGACTTTTTGCATGAGCAAAACAGCATTTGCTGTTATCCAGTTTTACTTGGTTCCCCTACCCCCCCGCCATCTTTTTTTGTAGGGTGTGACCATGACAGTATATATAAATCCTGAAAGATCTCTGACCCCCACCCCACTAAATCAAGGTGATGCAATTACTGCACCTGTTGATTCAACATTTCAAACAGAGACTATAAAATTTAGATAGTGTATACCATGGAAAATACAAACAGAAGCAAGCCTCTTTTCAAAATGGAATTTACATGTTAAAATATTTTCCCTGAATACAAGACCCCCATCTTCATTTAGACCCCTTTACAAATGGTTCTAGTTTAAATTAAGAACAATTGTTTTATTGCATAGTACTGTTGTCCCATTATTGGAAACAAATTATCTTCAGAGGAGTAGCTTAGCAACAAACATATCCACAACTAATTCACCGGCAAAAGCTACCTGTAGGTAGGGGTTCATCTCAAAACACAACATTAAAAGTAAGTTTACTATCAATCCTGCACTCAAGTACAGTGTTATCCAGTTGGTTCTTCCTTCTACCCCCCACAAATACATCGGATTTCTTCAATACTGAAGTGTCAGGTGTTCATTCAATACTGAAGTGTCAGGTGTTCATTCTTGAGGATATATGAGATTTGTTGTGGATACAATAGGTATATTGTAATTGTGTAACCTCCTTTCCCATGGAGTCCAACCACCATGTTCAATAGCTCAATCACTACGGATGAGGAAGTACTTAGGAAGAAATGAATTCCTCTTAAGATTTTCCTCTGGAATTGTCTGGGGGTTTCCTTATGTTTTATAGGACATGACCCCTCTCCTTGTGGAGAATTCACATTTAGCTAATGCTCCAGAATTCTAATATGTAAAGGTGTTTGCGTGGTGACAAGGTAGAAGACGCTATTTTCAAAGTTGTTGGAACTGTTTTTGAAAGGCCATAAGGTTTTCTTCCAACAAAAGGCAGCCGCCACAGAGAAATCAAAAATGATCCTTACACAAAAAAGACTAGACTGAGTTAAAGTTGATTACCCCTCTAATTATCCGCAGCTCCAATGACAGAAAAAAAGGTCAGACGAGTAGAGAGCATGGATACTATGCCAATGCCAACACTTTACTGTGACAAAGAAGAGACTACAGGAGGTTGGAGCCATGAATCTTTTTGTAACCGCCCTCTAATCTTTCAGGTACATAAGCCGATGTGTAGCACAGCCTCAACAGAAAGAGCTTTTATAGACTGAAATAATCTCATAATGTAAATAGTTTATATATCCCAAGAACAGGAACACCCAGAAGCAATTTTCAAAAAGTGAGTTTTATGACTCTCAAACTGTATCTAATCAATACCATTAACAAGAAAACCCTACCTTCATCTTTATACTTTATTGTGACCTCATCATTGCTCAGAAGTTTTCCTCTGAAAACTCTCTGCATCATCAGCACTAGCTCGTCATAGGTGATGTCCTCATTATGAATAGGAATCCTCCGAATATCTTCCCCAAGCTGAGCTTTAATAATCAGCTTCCCACTTAAATCCAACTGTCCATTCATGGTGGACTCCAGATTTCCTATAGATCTGTTAACAAAAAACATTTACACAATATCTTTTAGAAGAAGAGGATTTGTTTCACAACCACCACAGTTCTATACAATACACAAATCTGTAACTTTCTGGATTTCAGAAACATTATTGTGAAAATATGCTCTAGAGCAGCTTTCCTGGGTACATCTATGTTCTCTCAATTGTTAATTTATCAGCCATTTCACAACTGTTCAAGCACAAAATGGAGATTTACAAAATGAGATATTTAAAAACAATCTTTTCTCTGTGTTTTAAGCCAAATTTCAGAGTTCTGAGATGAAACATAGGCTTTTTACTGCCCACAAAGCTTAGGGGGAGGAAATATTTTTTGTTCCAAAATGTAACTTTTACCATGTTATAATATGTGCCTTCAAGTAGATATATTTACACGTAAAATAATTTAGGGTTTGTATTTCAGACACGTACATTTCATGGAGACAAAACAGTGAAAAAGCACTTTGCCTTGATAAATAAAAAATAAATATGGTATCTCACAGCCACAAGTAATGTAGATAAAATGCAAAGCTTGTTGTTGTTTTGGAACATGGAGAAGGTTTGGCAGAACAAGAGTTTGGTAGAGGATCAAACTGGGACCTCTGGATGCAAGCAAAAGAGAGGAAATGAGCCATCTAAAAACTGGTTTCATTGTAAGCGGCTAAATCACACTTAAGCTTTCCTGAAAAACCAGTACATCTGAGCCCTAATGCATGTGTCACATTTTAATATGCAACCAACAGAAAGAGAAAACTACATCAAACCCATTTTTCACAATAGGTTTTTTTAATAATATGCAAAAAATAACCCATTTAAGCTACTTTTAAATTTCAGTTTTGTTTTCAGCCTTTTTTACATTCCCAAATCTGTTGAGAAGTTAAATACAGGTAGAGAGATTTCGTATGCACTTATGAAGCTTATAACTATTCCTATATTAAGATAGCAGTTCCAAATCAGAAGTTGTAATTTCTACGGAAGTCTGGACTTTAACATTTGAGTTATTTTTTTTTAGTTCAACAAAAATATACAGCTTGAGAATTACTACTTTGCCTGAAACACCAAATTTCAGAAATGCTGAGGATTTCTGATGTAAGAAATGTTAACCCCAAAAAACTATATAGTAGGAAAGGTTTTGTTTGCCAAAAATATTTCATTATGCCACTGTGCAAAATGTGTTTCTCGGGATAGGGGTGCAAAGGAAGCCTGGGAAAGTGGCTTGGGGAACCCCATTCTTTTCTTTCCACATCCTTGCATAATGCCAGGAAACACCAGGCTTTGGAGTGAGAGAAAATAAGAGGGATTTCTTTATTATCCTGATACCGTCAGAGAAGACCTGTGAGAGCTCAAAAATTAGGAAGCCTTACAATTCAAAACCCCTGTTGCCAAGGAGATAGAAAGATAGGAAGGTGTACTGAAAAAAGGCAGGAGCCATTGGCTTGGGTATTTCTGATTCTTCCTAATTTCCTTTGAAAAAAATCCTTATTGGCATATGCAGGAGACTAGATATACACTTTTTTTTTTTTTTTAAAGGACATACTGGTTAAAGTGGGTTTATTAGAAACTTGCTTAAGTTGATCAATTTTAAAAGTTTTCAACATGAAGAACATCTTTCACTTTACATAATAAGAGAAAAGTTTTTCCAATAAGGCCTTAATATGTTACATCTTGATGCTCCTCCACATATTTAGCCCAGTGTTTTGACATCTGATAAGAAACCAAAATATATTGTGATGTTACAACATATGTGGCAGTACTAAGGTCTTAACTCAGGACTTCTGTTCTTTTGTGAGTTCATCTGAATTCAACAGGTTTTCCTATATTAAAGGCAATAGTTTTGTTCTGACTGATGGGTTACTATACGGCAGCTTTCAATAAAAAAGCAAATATGCAGCTATATTACAAATGTCACTTTTTTTGGTAGTTCAGAGAAAGGGACAGGAATTACACAGGAACAGAGATTGTGCTACCGTATTATACAGACCTCTTCACTGCAATAAGAGTTTCTTTCAGGTCAGATTTGACACACTCACTGAGCAATGTACTGAATTTTGTACTATGGCTATGGCCTTTACCATGTTTTTTGGACAGGGGAATTTACACTCCAGGACTTGTGAGATGTGAGGAGTTATTAGAAAGTATTATGAAAACAGTTTTTATAGCAAGACATTCATATCGCCTCTAGATTTTCCTTTGCTTCCTTGACACCAATATCTTTTTATAACAGTAATTACCTTGTCTTACAGATTTGCTAAACTGTTTTTCAGGTTCCCCACTTCACTTCCAGCAGGCTTTTAGATGTCCCGCCATGCACTGCCAGAAGCGATGCTGATCAGTGATAGGGCATGGAATCTGCATTAGAAAACCAAGAAGGGTTAACTTATTGTGAACCTTCACTGCAGCTGTGTGCTTTTCATATCATCCAACTTGGCATGTTACAGGGAAGAAATAGAAAGAATTTACTTTAACAATTTGATATTTAAACTCTGAGTAACAGTGAAGATTGTATTTCACCCATAATATATTTTACCAGCTTTCACAATTTTGCTTGACAATTGCTAACAGTCTAGATATTGACTTTCAAAATAGACATGATAAAAAGGGTCATTACCCAAAATACACATACATTGTTTAAACATCTGTTCTAATAACCTCCACCTTCTCAGCATCCCAAAATAGATTTCAAAAAATTAAGTTTAAATTTTAGATTGATTTTGCAATATTATAGCCCAGGCCTCAAGTTCCTGATTAGAGGTTGGAGCTGCTCTGACATTAAGTGAGTCCTCAAGACAGCATGAGAACAGGGATTCTTTGGAGCAGAGAAGTGCTACTGTCATTTTTCCACAGGAAAAAAGAACCAAACTGGACAAGAGGAAATATAGGGGCAATCACGGCCACAAAGCCACAGCAACTGAAAGACAGATTGTTCTTTAGAAAAGAGAGCTAAGGGACAAAGGGAATGATGGGGGAGAGGAATGCCTTCCTGCTCCACTACCAGGAGGCCTTCATTCCCTTTTGGTAGGTTACTGCAGATAGCCCTGCTCAGGGGCTTTCCCTAAGTGACAGATTTACAACTCCCTTTCTACAAACAAGCAACTGTTACAGGGGTGGAATGAATCTACTGAAAGCTCCATGGTGCTGCTGCTAAAGAAAGGTGAAAGGTAAACGATTCCTGCTACAGAGATAAGGAAAGGGTAATGAGACATGAACCAGTTCAAGGACATTTTGTTCACTCCCCTAACTGAAGTTGAAGACAACTGCCAGCAGCCCCAACTCTCACCTCTCTGGCTGTTGTCTAGACTCACAAAGGAGAGAGGAACTGAAGATCCCAGCCTCCTCTAGTCAGTCAATGCTGGCTTCTTTGTATACAGAGAAAAGAAGGTGGGGCAGGGTAGTGTCACTCTACACCAGCAGTTCTCAAACTGGGAGTTGCAACCCCCATGGGGGTCGCCATCCGATTCCAGGGAGGTTGTGAGCTCTTTTTGCCGCCAAACTGCCGCTAGATTGATTACTTCCACGTTCAGCGACTTTTCGGCGGACATGCCGTGAGCCTCAGAGAGTGCCAAAGAGCCTCCGAAGGGATTGTTTCCGGCGGACACTGTGAAGTGCACGTCATGTCCACCGAAAAGTCACTGAATGCGGAAGTCATCAATTTGGCAGCATTTCGGCGGACATACAAGGGTCGCGGCGCCACATCGCTGAGTGAAAGAGGGTTGCAGTTCAGGAGAATTTGAGAACCGCTGCTCTGCACATTGCACTCAGCTTCGTAGTAGAGACTCCAGTTGTCTAACCCTCATGCTGCTCTGAAAATGTTCCTTCATTACGTCAGAGCAACACCAATGGCTCATTTCCAACTATGAAGTGGGGACAAGGACGATAAGATTACAAATTTGATCTCAAATTAACTTATTTTTCAAATTATATATGTGCATGTATGTAGTGTACTCTGGCATGAGAATCACAGTTTAACCTTACTAGCAACCATAAGAATCAACTTTATAGCCTTGAATCCCAGGGCTAAAAGTGGCCTCCAGATACATGGAGTGTACCACTGCATACATTGTTCGGGAAAATTAACTACTGGCAACATGCTTACATAAGCACTTTAGCTTATTTGCTAAGATTACTCATGAAAATCCACTTCATATGTCTCAGACAAAGAGAACAAGAAAAAGCTTCTAACTACAGTTGGTTGTCCAACTGTTCTCCACCCTGCATGAGGTAATTATATAAAAGTTAAAAAAAAAAGATCCTCATGATTCCATCTGTTTGTTACAGAAAATGATGTAAGCTGTTTTATTGTTGATATGTACAGCATTCACACTGTATTTTCTTTCTGTGCGTCTATGACATAGGTAGCTGAATGTCAGACTTCCTTTGAAACAGCTTTCAGGTAAAGTTACCCAATGAAGGAATGCTGATATGCTTCCGATAATGATAAATTATCTCTACTTTGCCTTAAAAAGTTCAAACAGTCTAAATAAGATAAAACCTCATGAGAATAAGGTAATTTCTAACCAAAAATTTCTCGATATTTCTCCATAATTTCTTACCATATTTGTTAATGACTAAGAATTCTCCCTTCCTCCCTCATAGCCCCATCTTTCATTTGCATCTGGTAATTAAATCCATGTTAAATTTGTGACCTCATAATCATTTCTACAGCAAACCAATATGATAATCCTCTGATTTGCCTGAAGGTTCATACAGCAGAAGCAGAGCTAGGAGCAGGGAAACATTAAGCCCTGCAAAACAAAGCTTTAAAAGATCAAACACGCCTTGTCAGAGAGACTTTTTTCACTGAACTAAAAAGATTTAAGTGATGACAACAGAAGAACAAAATGAATATGGGATTGTCTACACTGCCTGTGAAATTTAAGCCAGAATAAGGTGGAGTGGGAGGTAAAAGCCCATTAGTTTATTCCTGATTAACTACATGCCTGGATATTCATGTTAAAGGTGTGTCTACAGTAGTCACACAGCTATGCCACTGCAGCTATACCACTAAAGCACCATACAGTGAATGAAGCTGAGACACATCATAACATCTACACCAGGGGTTAGGGGGGACCCTAACTGCGTCACGCACGGTGCAACATTTTTTTGCAACCCTGAGTGAGGTAGCTCGGTCAAACTAATTTTTAGGTGCAGACCAGGCCTAAGAGAGCCTGACTGCGAACGAGCGTGAGGCAGCGCACCAGGCCAGACAGCCCCACAGCGCGCTGCTCCCGTGTAGACGAGCCTAAGAACCGGGCCAGCCCCACAGCTGCTCCTGGGCTCTGGAGAAGCAAAACTGACCAGATGCGCGTGAACTTCACACAGATTTGGGACCGGTGCGCGGGGGGGGGGGCTCCTCTTTCCCCTCCTCCAGCGGGCCAGGTCCCAGGGGCAGCAGCCGGGACCATTCGCTCCGCAGCGCTACTGCGGGCTGGGGGGGGACGTCCGAGGCTGGGGGGGGGGGGTGAAGGGCTGGGCGGTAACACACCCCTGCCCTGGGACGTCAGGGGGGAGGGGCCAATTCCCCGGGGAGCTGGGGGGGTATTTTACCCGGGTCTCCCCCCCCCCAGTCCCCCTGGGGGGAGGGGCCGGGGCGCGAGCCAGGTCCCCTCGCGCCCCACCCCCCGGCGATGGATGCGACGAGGCCCCGCTCCCCTCCCGCTTACTCCGGCTTCTCCTCCGCGAGCGGTGGAACGTGCGTGAAGGCCGCGGCTCCGGCCCGCCCGATCCCGCTGCTGCCGCCCGTACGTGGCAAGGGAGAAGGGCTGGATCTCAGGCTGGTGCCACTGCCGGGCCGTCGCGCAGGCGCACTTACCCCGACGGAGGCTGATGGCGGCCTGACGGCGCGTGCGCAGTGACGGAGCGAAGCGCCGAAGCAGGCCAGAGCAGACGAAGGAGGGCGCGCGTGCGCAGTCAGTGATGTGCGCGTCCCATTCACAGCAGAGCCGGCCTTAGCTTTACGCATGCGCCGACACGGCGACGGCTAGGACAGCAATGCGCATGCCTGGTAAGAGAAGCCGCCGCCAGTCGAAGCTGCGGCGTCCCTTATGCAGAGCGAGCAACGCCGGGTTCCACGCATGCGCCGCACCAGCTGCCACAGATGCGGTGTTTGTGTAGCAAGGGAAGCGCCTCATAGCGTTGTTTGTGCCACAGTCATGTGGAGAGGCGGCGCTTCTGTGCTGGGCGCTGTACAAACCTGTCACAAAGAGACAGTTGGGGGGGGCAGAAGGGGAGGTACTGAGACCTAGCAGAGGAGGCAGCTAGTCCCAGGCTGGGAAGGAGCTAGGGTGGCCATTTGCACATCCACTGAATACCAGACATCCCAGTACTGCCCAGGATGGCATGAGACCGACCCTGCAAATGTGACTTTGTATACATGCATAGTGTGTGTCTGAGTCTGCTTCATGGCACTAGAGCCATATATTGGCTCATCTAAATCATATACAATTATGATTAGAGGAACATAAAATTATGAGTGGTGTGGAGAAAGTGAATAAGGAAAAGTTTATTTACTTGTACCCATAATGTAAGAATTAGGGGCCACCAAATGAAATTAATGGGCAGCAGATTTAAAACAAAAGGAATCTGGATCTGCAGAAGCGACAGAGTCCTGTGGCACCTTAAAGACTAACAAAGTATTGAAGAATAAGCTGTTGTGTGCTAATATCCATTTTGTCGGATACATCCTTCTGAAAATAAAAGGAAGTTCTTCACATAGCGCACAGTCAACTCCGGAATTCCTTGTCTGAGGAGGTTGTGAAGGCTAGGACTATAATAGTGTTTAAAAGAGAACTGGATAAATTCATGGAGGTTAAATCTATTAATGGCTATTAACCAGGATGGGTAAAGGAATGGTGTCTCTAGCCTCTGTGTGTTGGGGCGCGGGGGGGGAGGGCAATGGATGGCAAGAGAGAGATCACTTGGTCATTACCTGTTAGGTTCACTCACTCCAGGGCATCTGGCACTGGCCACTGTCGGTAGACAGGATATTGGGCTGGATAGACCTTTGGTCTGACCCAATATGGCCTTTCTTATATTCTTACTGTAACACGGCAGGTTACATAGCATAGCATGGCCACGACAGCAATGGGCAACATGTGCTCTCCATTGTGGAGTCCACCAGCTGATACCAGATTAAACCACTTCCTTCCACCTTCCCAGTTCTACTGCGCCTGCCATGTTACAGTATGTGGCTCTAGTGCCATGAAGCACACTCGGATTCTTGCTACAGCAACAGAGGTTTTAGAGGCAGGAGCAAGAAGAATTCTTTTGTCAAACCTAGCTGCCTCTATGGGGGGAATAGGGGGGTAGGTTGACTTAAATAACAGTGCTCAGGGTGTGAAGTTTTTCACAGCCTTGGGCTATGTAAGTAGGTCAACCAAAGTTTTAGGTTTAGACCAGACCAGCTCTCAGCAGGGTCTAACAGTTAAACCCTGTAGCCATAGGTGCCGACTCTGTGGGTGCTCTGCACCCACTGGCAGCTCCCTGCCTCCTTGCCCAGTTGACATCTGTTTCCGCTCTGCCTCTGCCTCCTCCCTTGAGTGCGCTGCGTGCCTGCTTCCCCCCAGCACCTGCGCCGCAAAACAGCTGTTTCGTGCAGCTGGGAGGGAGGGAGAGGAGGGGGGATGTGGCGCACTCAGGAGAGCAGGCGGGGCCAGGGTGGGTATTTAGGGAAATGGTCCAATAGGGCAGGGACTTTGGAGAAGGGGTTGGAATGGGGGCAGGGAAGGGGTGGAGTTGGGGCAGGGCTGGGGGTGAGGCCAGAGGCAGGGAGGGGGGTGCGAGCACCCACTGGCGCTGGGGAAAGTTGGCACCTATATTAGTAGCAGAGTAATAGGGAGGCACTGGGACTGCAAGTCACTCCGATTGAAATGGGGAGGAAGTAGAAAAAGTGTTTAAAAAATAAGTCAGATTTGCTATAGGTTTTCAATTCTAAATGTTACTTAATAAGAGAGGATTAGTAGTCCTGGTGGCTCCCCCTGAAAAAAATGTTAGAAAATATAGATTTCCATTACCACACATTGGAACCTCTTTCGTTTGTCTCTGCCACCAGACACACATACACATTCACTCTCATTTAGTCAGACTCTCTCCCTCATTTTTCTTACCTTTGATCAGATAATTCAGCCCTTCCCCCCAAACTGGTGGCTTTTATGGATGCAGCACTTCCCGTTAGTTACCAGCAAGAAACTTTACCTCTTTAACATCCACATTGTAGAGAATATCAAAGTTCAGCACCATAAGTAAGATCACTGTGTTCCAAGTGTAGATAAGGGTTGAACTATTGCTGTTAAACGCACTCTGCTAAAAAAAGATTTTTTAAAAGAATGAACTTTGTGTTCAAAAACATTGAAAAATTGTTGCAATACTTCATTCAGCACTGCAGGTCTCTAGCTACAATGTGTCCAGCATGCATCAATACCAAAGCCAATTCCTCGAACAGAAGGAATCATGCCAATTCTTTTGGGGATTTTGGGGGTCTATAAAGAGAGGGAAATATTTCTATTTTGAAATAATCTAATCTCAAATGTACAATGCAAAAATTATCTGATGTCATTCTATAGAATAACTATGCCAAAGGTGGGCAAACTATGGCCCGCGGATCACATCTGGCCCGCGGGACCGTCCTGCCCAGCCTTTGAGCTCCCAGCTGGGGAGGCTAGCCCCCGGCCCCTCCCTTTCTGTTCCCCCTCCTCTGCAGCCTCAGCTCGCCATGCAGTCAGTGCTCTGGGCGGTGGGACTACAAGCTCCTGCCGGGCAGCGTGGCAGCGTGCCTGGTTCCGGCCGCATGGCGCAGCTGCCCGTCCTGCTGCTCTGAGCAGCATGCTGGGGGACGGGGGGTTGGATAAGGGGCAAGGAGTCCTGGGGGGCAGTCAGTTGACAGGGAGCAGGGGGCTGTTGGATGGGGCAGAGGTTTTGGAGGAATGGTGGTCAGGGGGCAGTTGGATAGGCATGGGAGTTCTGAGGGGGCCTGTCAAGGGGCAGGGGTGTGGATGAGGTTGAGGCAGTCAGGGGACAGGGAGCAGGGGGGTTGGATAGTGGGTGGCATTCCAGGGGAGCAGTCAGGGGTGGGGAATCCCAGGTGAGGGTGGTCAGCAGACAAGGAGCGGGGGGTGGGTTGGATGGGTCGGGAGTTCTGAGGGGCAGTCAGGGCAGTAAATGGGAGGGGGCAGATAGGGGGCGGGGGACAGGCTGTTTGGGGAGGCACAGCCTTCCCTACCAGGCCCTCCATACAGTTTTGGAACCCTGATGTGGCCCTCAGGTCAAAAAGTTTGCCCACCCCTGAACTACGCTTTTGTCCAAAAAATGAAATAAATGTGAACAAAGCTTGAGCAGTATTATTACACTCATCACTTTATGTGGCCTTCAGTAAAAGCAAATGTTTTCTGCAATAATAATTCGCTGTACAGAACACCCTTTTTCCAATGATATCAAACGGATTTACAACAGGAGGTATTAAGGACCTCCATTTACAGTTGTGGAAATATACACACAGAAAATTAAAGTGTCTTGTCCATAGGGAGTGTGATAGAGTGTAGACATGATAGTACAATGTGGACAACTACCTAGCACTTTAAGTGCTCCTTACCACCTTCCTCCTAGTAGTGAAAGTGGGTTCCAGCTTTATATCTGACATAACTGCTTTTGTTTAAAGGGTCCCCAATCTTCTCCCTTTTCCTTCTCCCTCCACCCAAGACTATGGTTTTCTGGAGGCTGGAGAAGTTTTCAGGCCAAAAGGCCCCTCTCTTTGTTATTGGCTGAGCTCTATTTCAGAATTGTCTGTCACAGGATGTGTACAGGTGTTCAGTGTTTTTAAAGACTTCCATCAAGGCATGGTTCTGTGTATCCCCAAAGGTTATCCATCAAGGTTCAGATCATCATATTGGGTCAAGACTCCTACCCGATATGAAGCAACTTGGGAGTTTGCAAACCATGCCATCAAGTTCACTTCACTTTAGTTCAATTAAAAACCAAAAGAGGGAAGGGGTGGAGGGGGGAGAAATGTACAAATTGTTTAAGGACAGACTTCTATTTAACCTCTACCACAAGGTTAACCTTTACCACAAGCATTTATTTTGTTAACACCAGAAATGGCTAATCATACCGATGTTCTAGGTCAGGGCCTGTTGAATCAGGAAAAGGTATTTTCTTTTTATTCAGGAACCATCTAATTCTCACAGACTTCCCCCAGCACACTGTATTGGATTGTAGGGTCAATATTACTATCAACCCCATTTTACGTATAAGGAACTGACTAGAGCACAGCTGAGTTTTTGTCAAGGCCACAGAGTGAGTCAGTGTCAGAGGTAGGATTGGAACACTGGAGCTCCTGGCCCCCAATCCTCTGCTCAGGTCACTAGACTAGGCAATGCTTCTTTCCTAAAGGATAATCTGCTGTTCATGTTGTCCTCACTCTTCACTTCAACATCCAGACACTTCTCCCCAGGATCTTTTGACCTCATCTGCCTCTTCTCATTGGATTTTAAGCTTCTTCCATTATAAACTGACCATATTACAGACAACAAACAGCAATAGCTTCACCACACTAATTTATTTGGTCATTCTACCACATGGAGTCAGACATCATTTTATAGCATTTATAGCAGCAGTTTATCCTAAAAAGCTTTTAGCTGGGAAGCTCAATAGGCAACTGTACGATAAAGATATTTTTCTAAAAGATGGTCAAATAGTGATTACATTAGGGAAGGGATTGGCATTTAGAATATGGAAACAGAGCTAATGAGAACTCTGCTGTTTATTTTATTTTTTTTTTATTATGTTTTCAAGTTAAATGGGAATTAGTTATGAAAGGGAAAAGAGGACTACCTTTGGACAGAGCATATTAGATAGGCCAGTAATAGATAGATCTGGAAGAACAGACAGACCTGACTGGGGGTATGTCTTCACCACCCGCCAGATCAGCAGGTAGTGATCGATCTTTTGGCAATCAATTTATCGCATCTCATCAAGACACAATAAATCGATCACCAACGTCGACTCTGGAACTCCAGCTTTCCGAAAGGCGCAAGCTGGAGTCGACGGGGGAGCCCGCTGCCAACCACTGCTGCCGTGAGGACAACAGGTAAATCGGCCGAAGATACGCTGACTTCAGCTACATTATTGACAAAGCTGAAGTTGTGTATCTTTGGTCGACCCCTCCCCCTAGTGGAGACCAGCCCTAAGACAGGTGCCCTTCTATTTTGTGCAACATTATAATGACCTTCAACTTCCCTTGTAAGAACTTGCTTAGTGTGTACAATTAAAGTGCCACATATAGGCTTTGCACAGCTGATATTCTGCCTTACATTTTTGGTAATGGTCCTACTGTCTTCTGATCTATGCCCAACGCTTGTTGCAGGAGTGGTGGTCACATCACTCAAAACACCAATAATTTCTACCTAGAACAAACTCAGAATGCTGCGATTTTACATTTTAATTCTTTGTAGGTGTCTAATTATTGCTGGAAAAGGAGGTTTCCTCTGAAAAGGTCTCGGATGGTTTGAAGGTCTCATCTGTGTGTTTTTTAGAACGGAATCTTAAAAGGTAATAAGACTTTGAATGCAGGTAAATTGATACGTCCGGCAGTGAGACAAAGGAAAACATCTCCGTAACCTTTTTCTTGAAGATTGGTGATCTGAAAGTGTATAGAATACAGATCTGAAGTCCCTGTGGGTTAAATGAAAGCTCAGAGTTAATCAGAGTAATGAAATTAAATGAAAACTCAGAGTAAAACTGACCGATGTCTTTTCAATGTGACTTGAAGAATAACTGCAATGATGATAATACAGAGGTGGGCAAACTTTTTGGACCAAGAGCCACATCGGAGTTGCAAAACTGTATGGAGGGCTGAGTAAGGAAGGCTGTGCCTCCCCCAAACAGCCTGGCCCCCACCCCCATCTGCCTCCTCCTACTTCCCACCCTTTGACTGCCCCCCTCAGAACTCCCAACCCATCTAACCCTCCCTACTTCTTGTCCCCTGACCACCCCCTCCCATGACCCTCCACTCCTAAAAGTCCCACTGGAATCCCACCCCTATCCAATCCCACCACTCCCAGTCCCCTGACTGCCCCCCTCAGAATCCCAGACCCTTCAAATCCCCACTCCTTGTCCCCTGACTGTCCCCTCCCGAGACCCCCCTGACCCTAATCACCCCCCAGGATCCCACCCCCTATCCAATACCCCCTGCTCCCTGTCCCATCTTCCCCAACCCCTATCCACACCCCTGCCCCCTGACAGACCCCCCGGGACTCCCACACCCTATCCAACCCCCTGCCATTCCCTGTCCCCTGACTGCCCTCCAAGATCCTCTGCCTCTTATCCAACCCCCATGGCCCTGGCCCCCTTACAATACTGGTCAGAGCAGCATGTCTGGCTCCAGCCAGACACGCTGCTGTGCTGGTCTGCAGGAGCCTATAGCCTCGCACCACAGAGCGCTGCTCATGCAGCAGCATGGCTCCGGGGGAGGGGAGACAGCCAAAGAGTGGGGAGGGACTAGCCTCCCCAACCAGGAGCTAAAGGGCTGGGTAGGATGGTCTGGCGGGCCAGATATGGCCAGTGGGCCGTAGTTTGCTCACCCCTGTGATAATACCTATTTCGTATATAGCACTGTTCATAAGTAGATCTTAAAGCATTTCATAATCTTCAATGTATTTATCCTCTCACCATCCCTGTAAGGGAGGGAAGTGCTATTACCCTTATTTTACAGGTGGGGAAGAGAGGCTAGTGATTTGCCCATTGTCACATAAGAAGTCTGTGACAGAGGAGGGAATTGAACCTGGATCTCCCAAGTCCTAGATTAGCCTAACCACTATAATTATTAACCATAACGTTAATGTCTTGAAATACAGGGTGGTATTACAAAAATGCTGTATGTATTTGTTAGTATGTATATGAACTGCAGTATTGCCCTCTACTGGATAGAATGTCAGGCCTGCTTAAGTATGTGTTATATAAGACCCAATACTATAGGTAAAAGAGAGTCTCCTTGCAATATTACAACACGGGATGGCACCAAATAGGACAGTCTGCATCAGTCATTAACTAAAATTGGAGGTAGATGGGACTTTAAAATTTTAAGCAATGACAAAAACATATCACATCTTCAGGATGCATCCCTCTGGGTTATGTCAACTCATTTATTTTACTTTCAATCATTTTTACTTAGGTCCAGACTACATTTAAGCACTTTGCTGGTATAGCAGTATTGGAAAAAAACCCTAATGTAGACACAGCTTATACTAGCAAAAAAGGGCTTTTGCCAATATAGCTTACACTACTTCCCTGACCAAAATAAGCTATACTAGCAAAAGCACTTTTCTGCTGGCATAATAGAGGGTGTTTGCCGCTATACAAATGTTGTAAAAACCTCACATTCCTAGCTAACACTGCTGTACCAGCAAAAATTTCTAGTAGACCTGGCCTTAGATTGTAAGATCTTCAGTGCAAGAAAGGATAGTCTCATTGTTGTGTTTCTACACTGTCTATGACAATGGGACCCTGATTCATGATTGGCTTCCCTTGCCACTACTATAATACAAATAATAATAAATAATAATATCTATCTGCCATACAGTCAATAGTTGCTTTCAGGGAAACTGCTCTCACAGACAGCAGAACCATTGAAACAGATGGGCTAGACAGTTGACTACATGAACTCAACTCCAGTGAAAAGGGGTGTGTTTTATTTTTAATTATTCTGAAGCACAAATAATTTTTTTCGTGTTTAGAAACTAAACATCTGAGGGAAATTTTAATAAACAGTTTCTGCAGACTGTTGTGTGCTTTTCAAGAGTCAGATTAGGAGGTGGGGAAATGATGGAACTTCCAAACTCTGGCCACAAAGTAAGCCTAGACCTTGGGAGTCATCAGAATGAGAAACAGCTCACAGTAGATTGTGCAGATGTTCAAGTTGTGATCACATGTGCCATCTGGCTCCACTGGGTCCCTTGAGCTTGGCTCCCTCTCACTGTGGCTTAAATACATGTGGACTGTCATAGACTCCATCTTGACTGAGGAAAAAAAATGTGGTGGCTTCTCCCAAATGCCATCTCACTTGTGGCACCAAAAATGAGACTTAATTCATAGTACATTGTGAAGATCTGTGACAACTTCCTCTCCTTTCTTCCATGAAGAGTGAAATAGTTAACAAGGGCTTTTCTACTCTGGGAAATTTACTGAAATAAGTGTGTCCACATGAGGAATTATGCCAATATAAACAGAATGCTTTGAATTCACACACCATACTTACCTTATACTTAAGGGTGAGTGTCTGTCACATAGGTCACAGAAGTCATGGCTTCTGTGATCTTCTGGGAATTCCGTACCTGAAGCAGCCAGTGTGGCTGGCCCCAACAGCCACCGAAGCAGCAACAGCAGTCCCGGGGCGCCCCTGAGCAGCAGCAGTTCTGGGGGCCACCCTGGAGGCTGTCAGAGCAGCAGTCCCCAGGGGTCTCAGAGCAGTGGATAGCCACGGGCAGTCATCACCCACTGCCGGAGCAGGGGCCAGCCACTGGCCCCCATGTCCCCAGAGCATCGGTACTCCAGGAGCAGCTAAGATTTAATCAGGGACACTTATAGTAAAAGTCATAGACAGATGTTTGTTTATTGCCCAGGACCTGCCCATGACTTTTACTAAAAATACCCATGACTAAATCTTAGCCTTACTGGTATAACTTCCTATGAAGACAAACCCTTACCCCCCTTTTTATTTATTTATGTCAGAAATTTTGGAGGGAAAAAATAGAAGTGCCATTATGCCAGCTGCTTCCAAGCCCTGTTGATTTTTAGGTTTCAGAAAGTTACTCCCTTGCATATATAGTATCCGGACTACTTTTTAAATAAAGACTTTGGGGA
This sequence comes from Dermatemys mawii, assembly GCA_007922305.1. Lineage (NCBI taxonomy): Eukaryota > Metazoa > Chordata > Testudines > Dermatemydidae > Dermatemys > Dermatemys mawii. Next base: position 24,175,324 of record ML677351.1, read on the forward strand.
GCCAGTACTGTTGAAAGGTGAGCACTCTCAATTCCCATTGAAATTAATGGGAATTGAAATATTCTGCACTACTTTGGATCAAGCCCTTAGTAAGCACACTTATTACTTGTGCAGCCTGTGTTTTTGCACATATGTCTTCTGAACAGTATTTTGGAGAATATACAATGGTGTAGTACGCTATGCTATGAAGTTAAAGCCAAAAGCCCAGCAGGCCACATTGCTCATGAGCGATAGAGATGCATGTGCTTTTCTCTAGGACTTTGTCCAGTCTAATTTTAAAAATCCAAAAGCAGTAAACATTTCACAACTTCCCTGGGTGACATTTCCACAGCTAATGAAGTTTTTCCTAATATTTCACTATCACAATCCCTTTTTGTATGGTCTGGTACAAAGAGAAGCCACTACCTATGTACAAGTCTTTTCAATGATGACCTTACACGTCCTATGGAATAAAATAGCACATTAGCTAGTAATACCAGGAATGTTTTATGAATAATATATGTCAACTCACAGCCATTTTTAAACAAAGATTCTGAATTTCTGTATGAAGCAACATGATTTTCCAACAATTTACAAAGATACTGGATTATGGAAGGAAAGGAAATGCATTTTTTCTCAATGTCTCATTCATCAATATTGAAACAGCTACATACTGTACCTGAGTAGTATTGAAAATACAGAACAAAATGCTGAAGACAAGATTTGCTGCCTCTTGATTTATTAGCATCATATAACCCAGGACCCAGGTGATTCCAAGCACAATAGCTACAGACAAAGTGCCAAGTATCTTCATTTTGAATGATTTCTTTTTATTGCTAGAGAAGAAAAAAAAAAAGTAACATTCCCAAGTGTTAAAAAACCATTTTATTTAGTGTCCTGCATTTAAGGATTATTCAGCGGTAATCCAGGCTGTGTCCAGAACAGAGAGAATGCAACTGAGCAGATCAAAAGGGATATCTTCCTACACTGCTCTGAAGCACTAATAAGAATAGCATCAGAACGATTACTGCTGGAGGTACTTTGCCTTACTAGATATATATATAGAGAGAGAGAGAAAAGCTACCAATGCAGCAGAAAGCAGGAAGGTATAATAAAATAAAATAAACTATTATTAAAATTATTAGAAATGGGACTAAATTAGAAGACTTATTTTTATTCAAATTTCTACATAGTTCTACCTATTATAGAGATAGTCCCCCACCCTCCCACCCCAAAAAAAAAAAAAAATGTTTGGACTAAGCTCTGAATCCCAGCTTCTCCCAAGTCTGAAGATATTTCATTATCAGAATATTTTGGGTTCGGATCCATCTCTAAAGATTATAGGGGGGAAATTAAAACAATGGTGTAAGCACTTGTTGAAGGCAACACTTTTTCAGGTTAAATAAAAGTAACCATTCTCTTTCAAACTGGCATAAAATGCATATTCTCCTTTAGTAACCACGAATCTGAGTTTCCAGTATAACATCATTTGCCATGAGATTAATGGTGACATTCAAATTCAACATTATATATTACAGTCAACATATTGAAATCTGACTATGTAAAATCAGACATCTAAATCCATTTTTAGACTTCTAAATAAGTGGCCTGATTTTAAACTGCTGGGGTGATAAGCATCCATACTTCTCAATGGGCTATGACAATGGCTTTCATTCTTTTCCCACTGATGTAAATCAGGAATTAATCCATTGAGATCAGTGGTGTAACACTCATTTAAACTAGTTTAAAGGATGATCCAAAGCCCACTGAAGTCAATGAAATGGCTCCCTTTGGATCAGGCCCAGTGCACTTTGAGGAGAAATGTTAAAGTGCCTAACTTTTGCAACCCAAGTTTGAATATTTCAACCTTATGAACATGGAAGGAAAAGGGCTGTAAAGGAGGAAAGTCATGCTCAAAATCATCAGTGAACAATTTTTAAAAGGGCTAGAAAAAATATGAAAGACACCTGGTAACACTTGAGACCAAGAATCAGATTTTCCGAGGACAAAGTCTACTGCTGCCAAAAGAGAGGGCCAAATTTTTCTCTCAGCTTGTACCAGTGTAACAGCAGAATTTGGCCCACTATGTCAATTAGACAGTGAGGGCTATTGCCCTCTGTGATATTCTAGTTTCTTTGAAAATATATTTTTTAAATGAAAGAGTTTGAGTCCATGTCATATGAGAGAACATATATTAATATTCTAAATGCTCTGAGTTCTCTTCCATGCCCTCACCTTGTCAGATTTGTGTTCTCCTTCCATATAACAAAGACAGTGATCTTGACAAAGATGATAATGTTAAACAGAAGAATGAGTGCCACTACCAAAAGGAATGCCCATATCATGGGCTTTTTTATGCTCACTTTCTCTTTGTCATCCAGGACTGCAAGCCAGCAACTTAAACATAAAGAGAGACCATTTCAATAGATTTGGCAGACATATTATAAATGCATAACCATAACATAATACACCACCTTTCATCCTGAAGGATCCCAGAGGACTTTATACATCATTTACCCACTAATGAAATGCAACCATATCTAGAATGGAGTGCTGCAGACATTCAGCACTAATAAAGCTATTTTTAATGTTTTTTCTCCCCAAGAGAAGTGAAGAATATGTTATCAAACTGAAACTTTTCAGGAGAATTTGGGGGAAATAGAATGTAATTATCCAAACTGTAATCTGACCAGGACATGGGAGTTTATTATTATTATGTCTATATTAGAATAAAGCCTCAGAACCCCCGACCAAGTATCAGAGAGCCCCATTATACTTGCGATTGTACATACATGTAGTATAAAGACAGCCCTTGCCCCAGAAAGTTTGCAATCTATGTTCATGGCAAGATGAAAGGGGCAACAGCTGAAACAGATAAGTGGGACCAATGAAGGGAGGATGAAGTTACAGTATAACTGTTGTGTTTTTATTTAACAAACAGTAATCTCAGATAAAAACATGAATACTCCCTAAATCTTGAGCAAAGCACCATGGAATATGTAATGATCCATGTGGAAAAGGTTTTGTTTTACATCTCAATTGAAAGGCTCTACCTTTGATTACGTACTTATGGTCCACTAGAACCAACCACAGACCGTGCCCAGCCCAGCATATTTTATAAGAAAGACAGCCTGTTATGGTGTGGCTGCAGTCATATAGAAAGCAGATACCAAATAATATAGATTAATTGTGGACTTTAGTGATGTAGGTCAAAATTTTAAAATTTACATGCCTAAATTTAAGCACTTAAATCCTTACTTAAAGAAGTGGCCTGAATTTCAAAGGGACTGAGACCATGCACAGTTGCCTCTGAAGTCAATGAGGAGTTGTGGCATGAGCATTCAAGGCAAATTTTGGCCAGTGCCTTAATCAGCATTTGTTAATAAAGGACCAAAGCCTGAAGTTCTTACTTAGCCAAAACACCAGCTAAGTTTAACAAAAGGTTTGCTTGGGTAAGGACTAAAAAGGTTCAGGACTGCATTAGTTAATTAGTTACAGTTACCGCTATGATAAATCCAGGGTATCATTAATACTGCTGTGCATTAATGATATAATAAAACAAGTGGCGTAATCATTCATCTACTTACAACTCCTCTTGTCGGTAGTTTAATGGTTTGCCCTCTCTATAGGTAACTCCAAGTGTTATAGCAACCACTATAGCAGGCACTCCTAATTGACAAAGAGAGAGAGATCAATAGTGTATTGTTTAATTATCTAGGTCTAGATCACCCCCTTCTGTAGAAATACCCATATAAGGGGGAACTTACCTGCTAAAATCCTCAAGGTTTGTTAAGGTCCATTTTCTATCTGTCCTGCACTCAGTCAAGGAGTGATAGTGTCCTTGAGGACAAAGCAGGATTTGGGATTGAGTAGGGCAGTTATCGATGGGAAGCTCAGGGCCAAACCTTACTGAGTTTACCTGTGGGGCATCAGTTTCTGAGCATGCCTTCTAGAGAGTCCCCACATCCCGGCAGCAAAGCAAACTCCTCTGCTGTGCTGCAGTTGGCTCTCTTACAGCAACTGTGCAATCCTAGCCCCTTTTCACAATCTAGAACTATTTAGTAGGTACCACAGGAAAGCTGTATCCCACATCAGCTGCATACTCAGTGGGGCAAAGACAACTAAGATATTCATGCACACTTTGTTACAGTACTGTACCGAATGAAACTGAGTCCCAGAGACTCCTGTCTTATTCAGTGGGTACCCCCTGCCTCCCTCAGTTCTCCCAGTAGTTCTCCTTAATCTTGCAGCATTGCTGCTTATTGCTATACTCTGAAGATGCGCTAAATGTTTATTGCAAAGGAGTATAGAATAAATAATACGAGCCAAGTTTTGCTTATGAATGGCTCCTATTGAAATCAATGGGAATCTCACATAGTTTTCCAAGGGCAAAGTTTGACTCCAAGTATGCAATCATTTATCAGAGACCATTTTGTTTCAGGTGATAAAATATTCTTGAAGCCCTTAACTATTGCCAAAATTCTTGCTGCAGGCAGCAGACAGGAGTTGCTATGACAATGAACGTGCCATGTATATCCTATAATTCTGCTGATCTCCATATTAATGCAGTGACAGCAGACTGAGCTGGTAAACTGCAGGTGAACCAGTCAAAGGACATAAGAAGTGGTTGTAGGTTATCTGTTAAACCACATAGCTGACCCAAAGAAATTGACTGTATTTCATTTTTCTGTCTATTGGATAAATATATTTAAAGTTTACACTGAATGCACTACTTACATTTTGAAAAGCCCTCTGCATATGAGACCATAATTCTTACCCCATCCAATTACTGACATGATTAAAGTGAAGTGTCCAGGAATGGGCCTCAGGATTTTAAGCAGCAGTAAGTACAAATGTGCAGAATTGAGTGCTGTCCACATAAATGTTGCCAACAAGAAATAGTGCAGCAAGACAGCTACAGCAGTACATGAGGCATTTTCAGGAGGATCTACCCGATCCGAATCCGGTAAGGTGTTTTTGGTGGAAACAGCATTGCTATTCTTGGCATTTGGGTTGTCAATTCCAAAGATGAAGATGATGTTGAAAATCAGCATTGATGTGCAGAGACTCACCAACATCCAGGTAACTGAAAATTTTCGTGTTTTCCTATTGGTTCGTAAGCACCATACATATTTGAGAAAAAAGTAGCAAATCAAGAAAAGAAATTATGATACAGTTCCCTTTTTCCTGCATCTCTTAACATGTTAGAAGTCAGCTGGGGGTCTGCAACCTTTTTTTAATACAAACCTTGTATTGGCTGAGTTTTACAAAGCCAAAAAACAGCAATAAACTTTTGGCAAAAAGTTCTACATTACTTTTATTTACATACCTATCTAACCTTACACCTATCTAACAAATTGACCTTGACTTCAGTGAGAACTGAGGGCACTCAACACCTTGCAGGACTGGGCACTTAGTACAGTATTTAGGACACATTTCCTTGCTTTTCTGCTGCTTTTCAGGTTGGTTAATCTCAGTATAAGAGGGAGAAAACAGTGTAACAGAAATATTTCTAAACACTCTGACAGGCCTAAGGAGCTGGGCATGTCAATGTATTTTATAAATGCACGACAAACTCTCTCCTTCCTGGCGTGGGTATAACTCCATTGACTCTGGTGGAATTACACCTGAATTACAATAGTGTAAGCAAGATCAGAATAACTCCTAGAAACAGACTTTGTCATTAACCTAAGATACCTGCCATCATGCGAGTCTGAGTTTGGCTATTGCCTGAGAAAAGATCACGATATTAAATAATACATTGATGTTTCGGGGGAGTTTTATAGAAGCCGCTGCACATATAGGGCAAAATACATCATTCCATCATGTATCAAAACATACTCGGTCTTTACTTAGTCTTTAATCAGGCAAAAGCTCTAGGGAAGTCAATGAGAGTTTTGAATTGAGTAAAGACTTCAGAATTTCGCCCAGATGGACTGGAGTGTTAAGACTAAAGGTCTGAAAACCTCTCCTGAATGCAGTGGTACCTTAAAACCAGCAGTTTCTAGCATTCTCTCTCAGTTTTTTTTAATCCTATAGAACTATGTTTTCTAATATAAATTTCTATCCTGTATCAGTCTCTGTATCTATCATACTATTGTCTATACAATGAAATGTCATTTGTTACTTTTGACTGCCTTAAAAATAATTAGGTAAAATTAGCCAAAGCTGTACAGACTCCAAATGGACTCATGCTGACACAGGGATATGATCCTTCAGTGGGATCTGCACAGTCACCAAAGCCTGCTTTTGTGGATCCCTTTGAAGAATTGCATAAAATTTTGTGAGTCAGAGCGGGCTGGAAGTCCTCAGTATTTCATAGGAAGGGATCAGTCCCTCACAAACTGGCCCGTGAAATACTCTTCAGAACTCTGTGGTGCCACAGATTCTCTTTGAATCTAAAGTATTTTCAAATAGAAGTTGTCATAATGACTTTTTGTAATTAATTTTACTGCATTGTTATCCTCATATTTAATAAAAGGAAACCACAGCAGAGAAAGGTTACATGATTTGCTCAATGTCATACAGCAAGAGAGTGGCACAGAGAGGATAATCCATGTCCCCTAACTTCCAGTCCTTTTCTCTAATTGCTAGACAATATTGCTCCTTAGGCTTACAACATATTTAACGTATTGTTGATACTGTGCAATGGTAAGATATTAAGAGTATCTATCTATATTATAAAGTGACTTCACTCACTTTTTTCAGGCCATATTCAGAGTAACATAATATTAAATTAGCATAAAAATATTTTTGCAGATGTCTATTTTATGTCTTTTCTCTTACCTGGTGAGAATTTGAAACAGAATGGTAATAACCAGACCAGCAATGGAGAATCCAATACCAATATCTGAGACAATCTCTAGAGGTTTTGCATATTTGTACTTGATCTTGAAGCTCTAGAAAATAATTTTTATTGATTATGAATAAGACATTCAGCTAGTTGGATGTGCATGTTGTGGAGGAGATAATTTTCTCTCTAAAATATATGTGGATGATTGGACATGAGAATAATAATGGTTTTTTAATGTTATGGCTACTACTAGCCACTGCCAAAATTTGCAGGTCACACAAAATTAGTCAAAACCAGAGACGTTTTTCAGGAACTTCAGAGGGACCTAACAATGCTAAGTGAATGTATAATGCAATGGCAGATGAAATTCATTATTAATAAATGTAATATACCATGGAGGAAATAATTTGAACTACTCATGTAGAATCCTGGATTCTAAATTAATTGTGACCTGTAGGTAAAAAAAATCTGGGCAATATTATGGACAGCAAATCAAAACCTGTCTTCAGTATAGTTACAGAAAAAGCAGCACACAAGAAGTTAGCATATATAATGTCTGATACAGACAGGCCCGCCGACAGCAATGCCGGCCCCAGGGTGGAACAGACAATCAGGGGCAGCTCTAGGGTTTTTGCCGCCCCAAGCGCAGCAGTCAGGCGGCTTTTGGCGGCACGCCTGCAGAAAGTCCGCTGGCCCCAATGATATGGCGGCGTTTCAGCGGGAGGTCTGCGGCTTTGGTTTACCCACCGCCGAACTCACGGACCTCCCACAGCCATGCCACCGAAGCCTGTCTGACTGCCACCCTAAGAGCGACCGTCAGGCCGCCCCCTGCGACTTGCCGTCCCAGGCATGCGCTTGCTGCGCTGGTGCCTGGCCCTGCAGACAATACCCCCCGCCCCAACACACACAAGCTGCACCTGTGCTGAAACAGTCCGCCTGTCATTTGGGTGGTGCTGTGCCTGAGCTGACTGGTGTCCAGCAAGTTGCCGGCTGTGCTGCTGGGCGCGCTCTTCTGGCAAAGCCAAGGCTTCCACTTGTCCACCCAGTTAGGGTTGCCAGCAGCCTAATCGCACAAACCCAAACACCGTTGTCCCGCGCCCTGTTCCATCCCTTCCCTGAGACCACGCCCTCATCCCACCTCTTCTATAAGGCCCTGCTCACTCCATCCCCTCTCCCTCCATCACTTACTGTTCCCCACTCTCACTCACTTTCACCAGGCTGGGGCAGGGGATTGGGGTTCAGGAGAGGATGTGGGGTGTAGGCTCTGGGAGGGGGTGAGGGTGCAGGCTATGGGAGGGAGTTTGGTGGTGGGAGGGAGTGTTGGCTCTGGGAGGGAGTTTGGGTGTGGGAGAGGGTGCATGGTGTGGGCTAAAGGCTGGGCAGAGGGTTGGGGTGCAGGAGAGGGCCAGGGGGTCGGTGCTTACCTTGGGCGGCTCCCAAAAGGTACCAGCTCACCCCTCTGGCAGCGACTCCTAGGCGGGGGGGCCAACGGGGTCTCCGCATGCTGCTGCCTGCAGGCACCGCTCCTGCAGCAATAGGGGCTGCAGAGTCAGCGCTCAGGGCAGAAGCAAAACACGGAGACCCCCTCCCCAGGGGCCATAGGGACATGCTGGCCTCTTCCGGGAGCAGCCGCAGCATGGAGCAAAGGCAGACAGGAAGCCTGCCTTAGCCCTGCTGCACTGCCGGTGGCAGCTGTGCGGGCCCTGGGTCTTTTCAAATCATCCCGTCCCCTGGGAAAATACCCCCTTTGCTCCCCCCTGTCGGCAGGCCTGGGTACAGATGACATTGAAAATATTATAATGCCATTACATAATTCAAAGTTACACCCTTAGGTGCAAAACTGTTTTAATTTCTGGTCACCTTATCTCAGAAAGGATATAGTACATAAAGGCAATTGAGAGATGAGCGATGCAAATTATTAAAGGCATGGAAAAACTTACTTGTGAAGAAAGATTAAAAAGATTAGGGGTAAAGTCCTGGCCCTATTGAAAGATGATCACAAAACTCTCATTACTGACTCCCATGAGGCCAGGATTTCACCCTGGAACTGTTTTGTTTAGAGAAGATATGACACAGATATACAGAATAATGAATGACACTGAGAAGCCATTAATTCCTAATTACTCTCTGGTTATTAAAACAAAGGAACATTCAATGAAACTAAGAGGCAACAAATTTAAAATGAATAAAATAAATATTTTTACCACTAAAAAAAAAAATCAATCAATCAATCTATTGGACTCATTGATACTAGATATAGCCAAGGCTAAGAGCTTATCGACTTCCCCAAAGTGTTAGACGTTTATATGGATAATGAGAAAATTCAGTTATATAAGGTCGGATTTTTTTTTTTTTTTTTTAGAGGGGCTATAAACCTTCATGCCTCAGGACATAATCAGGCCTCTAACTAAAAGTGGTCAGGAAGAAATTTCCCTTATGGAAGGGTATTCTGCAATTGTCAACTACAAATTTTCTTGCATCTACCTTTCATCTGGTATTGGCCACTGTCAGGAACAAGCTAATGGACTAGGTGAAACACTAGTCTGATATGTCAATCCCTACACTTCCTCAAGTGACACTTCTCCCATGATACCTATAAGAAATTGGTCAACTAGCAATGTCTACATAAAGGGGAAGTTGGGGAGAGCTGATCTTTTAAAAATGTTGATTCTATGATTTTCTTTCTCCTCCCTCGCTCTTCTGTTGCTCCTCTTAAATTATTAGTTCTCTGGGGGAAGGACTGCATCATCTTGTATGTTTGGAACAGGCCTTATACTTAGAGTTTGCTGTTATAAAGCCACCAACAACAGAGAAGAAAAGACAAATGATTTGCTGTTAAAAAACAATGGCCTACCATTAATACAGCAAAGCTAGTAGTGTGATTACACTTGCATCTCAATTCCAATTCATCTCCTTCTTTTGTGCAGCCTGTTGTGTTCCAGTTATTTGCATTATAATCCCAAAAGACACATGCATAATCATGCAGCAGAATTTCCGATGCATTGTACTGTGAATCAGGAATACAAGAAGAAAAACTGGTAAACACTTTACAAAGATACACCAATGAAACTGTGTTTGGCAAAGACTGTTCTTTCTGAAGTGAGAGCTGACACGTATTCTGAGACACTTGCAGAGCTGCCAGTCAACTTCATGGGAGATCTTATATTGAAGACAATTAGGCCTCATGAACTGACAATACACCTCAACTTTCCATCTTCAGTGAGGGTTCCCTTGACAAGGAAAGTGCCTCTAGAATAGTGAAGCTATTTCAAACAAAAGTCCTCAACCAACACAACATCCATCTTTCCACCAAACTGAAGATCTAGTGGTCCTAACATCTCTCCTGTACAGCTCTGAGACATGGATCTCTCCTGTACGGTTCTGAGACATGAGACAGCATATTAAACGGCTTGAGCAATTTCACATGTGCTCCTTCCACTCAATAATGAGCATTTGTTGGCATGACAGAGAGACCAACATTAAGGTTTTTGAGAGAGCAAAGATCACCAGCAACAAGGAAAAGCTGTTGAGAGTGCAGCTTAGGTGGACTGGATGTCATTAGAATGGAGGCCTCCCCTTTCCCGCCCATTCCTCCTCCCACCCCAAAAAAACAAAACAAAACAGATCTTGTATGAGGAGCTGAGGCAGGGCAAAAGGATGAAGGGTCACCTGTACAAGTGCTTCAAAGACAGCCTGAAGAGCAGTCTCCAGTGGGCTGGCATTAGCCCCAAAGAACTTGAGCAAATGACTCAGAACAGGACTCACTGGAGGTCTCTGATAAGATCAGCCTGCAACAATTACGAGCGGGACTGACTCAATTGTATCCAGGATGCATGCAAAAGGTGCCATAGAGCTGCATCATCAAACGTCATGGATACGGACTTCCCATACCCTCAGACCAGCTGATTCTCTGCATCAGGGTTCGGACTTCAGAGTCATATGCATAGCCACAGATGAGACTTGTGATATCATCATCATTGTTACTGATGGACTACCAACACTACCAGTTTATGGCACTTTATACAAGTATGGTTTATTTCACTTTATCTAATTGGAAAAAGCTATGCCAGTATAAGCATTTTTATACCAGTGTCCATTACGCAGCTTTGCTGTTTTAACTATACCAGCATAGTTAAAGCAGCTGAACTTTTAAGTATAGACAAGTCTTCTTTTGTCTGGGTGGCATCCTTCCCATGCCAATAAGTGAACAATGATAGAATTATGTTGTTCTTTTGAAGACTAAAAAAAAAATGAAGCTAAACAAAGCCCTAGAGCCTTTTCAAAACTTCAAACTTCATACCTTCTATGAATACAGCTACAACGTTCAGGGGATAGAGACGGTTATTTACTATATGTTTGCATAGTCCCTACCACAAGGGGGCCCAATCTGGTTGTGGCCAGTACATGTTATGGCAATTTAATGGCAAATAATTGAGGCTGCAAGAGCAACATTTTCTATGTAACATTCTCTAGAACACTCTTTCTCTCAGTTCTGCTTATAAGAGGACTCACCTTTGGGTTGAAGACTATTTTAACATCATTGACTGTTGCATTAGCAACACGACCAGAGATAATTTGTTTAGTATGTTTAAAATGAGTCTTGTAATGTTTTGATTGGAAAAATTTATCATTTTGATACAAGACAAAGCCAATACTTCCATTTCCAGATGAACCTACATTGGGCAAAGAGAAAAGACATGTAGGTCATAGATACTAATGGAACAGATTATTATAGGAGCTGATTGCAACTCCTATATTTAGCTTGCCTAATACTTCCATTGTAAAAGATCATTTGAGAAGCTCTTACACCTCCGTTATACACAGCATGCCTTAATATTTGTCAGGGAAATCCTTTGAGCTAAGGAAGTACCTTTTCGATTCTACTCAGCTTTTGCTGAGACATTAACTGTTAACAAAAAATGTCCTGGAGCAATTTTGGCAGTCTGCAAGAAATAACAACTGTATGCATGAACATTCCCAATTGCCAGGTTCACAACAATGACAAAGCCACAGCAATAGAATCAGACGCAATGCTGGGAATACGTGAAAGCTGCCAGAGCAGCTATAGGAATGGGGAAGAAGAGATCCTGGCCTCTTCCCTCAGACCCAGCACGTGGACTCAGTGGCTCATGCACTACACGGGACAGGACCTGGGATAGATGTCTCTGCCCCCAATATACACTATCTCTGCCCAGCATCTGGCCCCAGCAGCTTATTCCCATCTTCTGGAGATAGCTCTTGGGTGAGCACTTGCTCCATGAGCTAAGCAAGATTGAGCTCCATCCCTCTGCTCCCAAAACTGCACATTCACCTAGTAGTCCATCCTGCTCCTCTTGGATAACAGCCTTCTCTTTCTGCCAGCTAATATAGTTAAACCTGTATCTCAAGAACTCTTGTTGCAGTCTATGCTGTAGTGCAGAAGGCTCAAGGTGGGGTGTTTTACAATTCTTTATAGTAGAATTTATTTGCAATTTAAGAAAACCTAGGAAATTACATACAAAAAACTACTTTAAAAAGGCCTTTTACAATGTATTAACTTAAACAACAAATTAAAGTCATAATATTAACAAAAATAGAGAAAAATATTACAAAGAGGAAAATATTAATATATCAGTCTGCAGACTGCATCTCCTTTAGGATGGGGAAGATGGCGCAGAGCTGCAGAATTGTCTCTCTTAGGGTGAACAAGACTGAAAATAATAAGAGTTACAGAGCAATTAGATCACACTGGTTTAGAGTCTTCCAGTGTATTTAATTATTTGTATAGCACCTTTTATTAGTATCAAATCAATATATAAGCAGATATGACATTACAGAAGTTAAGAGACAGATGGACATCTGTGAAAAGAACTTCTAAGAATGGAATTATCTTTTAAAAAAAGTATACTTGTAATGAAGATGAGGAAAGACAGTAGCTATTTTAACCAGTTCTCCAGGGTTCATTGTTATGTCTTCTACCACACAAAGAGCAGAAGACACTTTTTTTAGCCTAGATAATTTTATTCAGATAAGGAAAACAACAAGGAAAGAGAGAACAAATATAAAGTCTGCATGTGAAGGAGAACACAGTAGCTCAATTTGTAACATTCTGCAACCAAAATTATATTAAAAACAGTTAAAAGAATCTTATTATTGAGGTTACAAAGTCAAGCACTTGAAAATTAGGAAATGCCAGATCTATGTTTGATAAGCCAACTTTAATATTGTCCTTTTGTGCACCCCTCCTGTTCACTGAATAGTTTGTAATTATGAAATTAATCATGAATTAATCAAATTGTAATCATGAAATTAAAGTCCGTACCATAATAAATATGCACAGAATTAAGAATTAAGGTTACACAGGACATTGTCTATCTGGCATTTCCTAACTTTTGAGCGCTTGATTTTGAAATCAAACACCATGCTTTTATGTGCAACTGTGACAATCCCTCTATTGCGCATCATTTGAAATTTGACTGTCCTGTACCACAGCACAGACTTCTACATCACTGGAGCACCAGACTAAAACAGCCTTCTACTGCTATTACCTATGAAATCCCCAGGGGAGGGAATGGGCTGCCCTAGTTTTTTCTCTCCCATACCACCCTTACAGATGTTCCAGTTGTTCCCACGTACTGCGTGTATGTGCTAATGCTGATGCTTTGGTAGCAGCAGAGGCCTAGCACTTTAGAATTTTCACATCACCATTATTTTGGCAAGTTGTCATAATTTCCCTGAAGAACATAAAGGAAGTGTCCATTTTCAGATGTGTATCTCAGCAAAACCTGAACAGATTTTCACAGGAATAAGAAAAGACATTGCTCTCTTGCCCCAGGTATTTCCCATTGCCATACTTCAGAAGCCTGCTGAAAACAACTGAGGTGTTAGAACTTGTTTTTATAAAAGGTCTTATGGAATTTTATAAAGGAAAATGCTAGGCAACCTAAATACAAGGGTCAATCCCAGTTTAATGAAATATAAAGTAGCCACTGTCCCTGCAGCAGACAAGCAGAGTATTCAATATTTAAAGATGCAGTACACCAAAAACAAAATTACCTCTGCTTTCCATTTACAAACAAAATTTAACAAGTTTTCTTATAATTTAATAAAGAATCAAATTAGTGACAAACTGAAATTAGAGACTCTCTCATGTCAGAAATTAATTACTTATCTGTATCTACCAATCACCTACTGCATATTTGCAAAACTTCTCAAACATTTCTTGAACCATTTGGGATGTTTTAAAGGTAATGAATATTTTTTTGGAGTGGGGGAGGATATAAATACCCTGAAAACTTTTTTGGAGTATGAAGATTGTTGTATTAATCATACTGCATTAAACATCAATTGCACAATTTGGCCTAATATGCCATATATATTATATAGAAAGAGTTGTTCAGAAAATACTATTTTTTCTGATTAGCCAGTTGTGTGTTCCTCTTTTTCTGGGGCCCAAACTGAGATCCTGAGGTCTAATTTGTAGAAGTGCTGAGGACATATAGCTGCAAATTAAAGTCAATTGTCACTGTGCTTTGAACATATGAAGTGCTGCATTATACCATTTACTATGAAAAATCAGGTCCTGGGCACCAAAAACTGGGCACCAAAAATTAGGGGAAATTTTGACTGTAGTCCAGAGGTGGGCAAACTATGGCCTGCAGGCTGTCCTGCCCAGCCCTTGAGCTCCCAGCCCAGGGGAGGCTAGCCAGCTACCCCTCCTCTGATGTCCTCCCTCCCCTGCAGCCTCAGCTCGCCATGCCGCCAGTGTTCTCGGCGACGGGGCTGGCTCTGGCTGGGCAGCATGGCTGCCAGTTCTATCACTGTGAGAGGCCTGGTAAAGGGGTAGGTAGCAGGGGGGTTGGATAAGGGGCAGGGATCCCATGGGCAGTCAGGGGACAGGGAGAAGTTGGATGGGGTGGGTGCAGGTTCTGGGGGGAGTGGTCAGGGGACAGGTAATGGGGGGGGTTAGATAGGCGTGGGAGTCCTGGGGGGGCCTATCAGGGGTCGGGGGTGTAGATGTAGTTGGGGAAGTCAGGGGACAGGGATCAGGGGAGGTTGGATATGGGGTGGGATCCCAGGGGGTGGTTAGGGACAGGGGGTCCTGGGAGCGGGTGGTCAGGGGACAAGGAGCAGGGGGAGTTGGATGGGTCAGGGTTTCTGAGGGACAGTCGGTGGCAGGATGTGAAAGAGGGTGGATAGGGAGCGGGAGCCAGACTCTGAGGGACACAGCCTTCCCTACCTGGCCCTTCATATAGTTTTGGAACCCCAATGTGGCCCTCAGGTCAAAAAGTTTGCCTATCCCTTCTGTAATCTCTCTGTGCCTCAATTCCCCATCTATAAAATGGGGATAAGAATAGCCCTTTATCTCACAGGCATATTGTGAAAATAAATTTGTATTTCTGAAGCACACAGATAACATACTGACTGGTATCATAAAAATGCCCATGAGGAAATTGCTACAGTACTCAGAGAAAGGTTTGCTTAATAGTGGGTAGTAAATAAGGCATCAGATCACACACTGGAATAACGAGAAAAACACAAAATATTGAATAACTGCTCATTAAGTGAGCATGATCCACCCCATGTAATGAATGAGGCAGGGGTCCTGTGAAAAAAAATAGTATTATATACTACAGGGGTGGGCAAACTTTTTGGCCCGAGGGCCACATGCGGTTGTAAAACAATATGGAGGACCAGGTAAGGAAGGCTGTGCCTCCCCAAACAGCATGGCCCCTGCCCCATCTACCCCCTCCCACTTCCCACCCTCTGACTGCCCCCCTCAGAATCCCCGACCAATCCAACCCCCTGCTCCTTGTCCCCTGATCACCCCCTCCAGAGAGCCCCCCACCCCAACCATCCCCAGGACCCTCCCCCCATCTAAGTCCCCTGCTCCTTGTCCCCTGCACCCTCCTTCAGTGACTCCCCACCCTAATTGCTCCTGGGAATCCACCCCCTATCCAACCTCCCTTGCTCCCTGTCCCCTGACTACCCCAAACCCTATCCATACCCCCGCCCCCGACAGGCCCCCCCCGGGACTCCCATGCCCTATCCAACCACTCCCTGTCCCCTGACCACCCTGACCTGTATCCACACCCCTGCCCCAATCACCCCCCCGGAACCCCACTCTCTCATTTCCCCTCCACAGACCACCCTTCCCCCGAGTCTCTGCCCCATCCAACTGCTCCCTGCTCTCTGACTGCCCATCATGATCACCTGCCCCTTATCCAATCCCAACCCCCTGCCACTTGCCAGAGCCAGTCCTGCCACTGCAATGCTCCCTGGCAGGAGCAGAGGGCCGGAGAGCAAGCAGCATGGCTGCGGGGCAAGGGAGACAGCGGGGGAGGGTCTGGGGATTGGACAGGACGGGCCCGCAGGTCAGATGTGGCCCATGGGCTGTAGTTTGCCCACATCCTATCCAGCCTGCCTGCCTGAGCTCCCGGCCAGGGAGGCAAGCCTCGGCCCCTCTCCCACTGCCCCCTCCCCCCGCAGCCACGCCACTAGCGCTCCGGCCTGCTGCTCTTGCCAGGGAGCATTGCAGAGGTGTGGCTGGCTCTGGCAAGTGGGGAGATGATTGGATAAGAGGCAGAGGGTCGTGGAGGGCAGTCAGGGAGCAGGGGGCATTGGATGGCACAGAGACTCGGGGGGAGGGTGGTCAGGAGAGGAGGATCAGGGGAGAGCACGGGGCTCCCCTCCCTGGCCGGGAGCTCAGGTGGGCCGGACAAGACAGTCCCACAGGCTGGATGTGGCCTGCGCGCCGTAGTTTGCCCAACTCTGATATACTACAATCAGGGTTGGGCACAAGAAGGCCAAATTAAGGTTGCATAGTTGACCTCTGAGTGCTCAACTTTGCAACATTAATGTTCACTTAATGTAGTGTTTGGGTGTAATTTTATATTTATTGTCTGTTTGTTTGCAACACTACCCTATACTACAGGAATGATTCAGAGCTGCTCCGTTGTGTGTAGGTTGCTAGCAGCTGGCAAAGAGGAAATGTACCTCTATCCTTTGATAGCCAAAAGGGATTTTCTTGTTAAGCTTACATGGTAGTAGTCTATAGTTTTGAAGCAGAAATTTTTAGTTCACCCTCTAATGGAGATGTGTGATTTAGTAGTTCACTTTGGAGTCTGTAGCTCTGTAACCACACATTCACTACAGTTATAACATAAAAATGACTCAAGCCATGTTACAGGTAAGTCAGCAGTGATTCACAAATAAGGTCACACAGTTAGCTTTGTCATGTACACTTCTTGTTCTACGACATGTGCCCTAATATATGTACATAAAAACAACATCTTTTCATAGATTCTAGTCAAAGGAGTGTGAGAACACTTCTGTGCAGAATTTGCCCAGCACTAGCTTTTGGGGAAGAGAAGAGTGTACTTACTGTTGTTCTTTGTAACGTTAATCAGTATTTGAATTTCTGAGCTGTTGTCATCTTTAAAGTCAGAGACATTTTGATCTATCTGAATATTTTCAGACTGTAAACTTCCTGATACTGTGTAGGCAAAAGTCACCAAAAAATTTGTATGAATAATTAGAATTTGTAAAAGTCCTTATAATTCCCACAAAGCAAACAAGCTTACCTGACTGTGCAGAGAAAAAAGCTGTAGTTGAAGTTGACTTCAGTGAAATGTTCTGAACTGCAATATTGGGCTGAATAGCAGAGCCATCCAAAGAGAAAATTTCCAGTGTCTCTGTGAGGCTGCATTGAAGTAAGGAATGGTGTAAATGTCTTTACCAATGTAAAGTATGTCAGAATATAGAGCCAATGTCTGCCCTCCCTCAGCGACTTCAAATTTGTTCCATAGAATATAGGACAGGGTAGAATTTGGCCAAAAATCTCTTATTCTAATAGGCCAAATCCCACTACTGTTGAAGTCAATGGGAAAATTGCATTTGACTTCAGTGCAACTAGGATTTGACCTTTTATGCATCAAGGAGGAAAACCTAGAATATTGCTACAATTTAATAGTTGAAAAAAAATCTCCCAGTTATTTAACTAAGTGTGTTAATGTGTTCAGGGACCTGCTCCTTTAAAAGACAACTTACTAGCATGCTAGTAACTCTCGTTTTCCATTATCTGGATATCCTACTATTAATGATAATGATATCCTACTATTAATGATAATACTTCACTACTTCTATGATTCCTTTCATACAAGAACCTCTAAGTGTTTATTAATATTCATTAAGCTTCTCATCACCCCAGGTGGTCAGGTAAGAACTCCTATTCCCGTTCTACAGACAGGGAAAGTGAAGCATTGGTTAATTGACTGGCCCAGATGACAGCAGATCAGTGGCAAAGCTCAGAACTGAACACAGGAAACCTGACTTGTCATCTCCAACTCTAGACCTCACTGTCCTCAGATTAGGAAAACTGGGCCAACTTCATTCATCCCGGAGGTAACTCTTTTGAATCAGTAGAGTTGTCCTGGAGATTAATTTGTCCCACTGTGTTCCATTTTTAATTTTAAACGGATGGACATGTTTAGTTTTACCAAATTTAATAGAAACAGAAATTGTAATTACCTTGCTGTAATATTAGTAAGGTTCTCATTTGCAAAGTTGAATTCACTCTCTCTGGCATCCAAAAGTTGGCTAACAGTAGCCACTGCAGCCTCTGCAGCAGTAGCTTCCTGACAAACAGAAAAGAGGGAAATATTCAGTAGGAATGGTATACAAACTCAATTCTTTTAATACACTGTATTGTGATATAATATTTGCTAACACTTGCCTTAATCAAAAGGAAATAGAATAAGTAACCCTCTTCTCCCTAGCCCTGTCTGCCTCGCCTTTCATCCCTTCCCTTTTCTTTCCATTCAGCTGATCCCCTCCTAAATAAATTCCCCTAAAACAAAAACTCATAATGTGGAACTAACATAACTTTTACTGACATTTTGCTTATGTGTTATACCCCTTCCTCCACCTCGTGTGTTGTGTCTATCCTGTCTATTTAGATTGTAATCTCTTCAGGACAGGGACCATTTACTACTCTGTTTGTGTAGTGCCTAGCACAGTGGGGCTGCTCTCTTGGTTGGCCCTTAGGGACTATCGTAATAAACCTGTCAAATAAAAAATTTAAAATAAAAATGAGCTATTACTGGGGAAAAAAGTCTTTGAGCCCACAGATGCATAGGCACCTCATATTATTCAAATGTAGATAGGCAAAAAATAAGGTTAATATAGTACGTCAGGTTCAGTTGATGCCAATATTTGAATTTCAAATGCACGAAATTTAAAGTGATTGACAGAGGTTCCTCCATGTTGTCCCAGAAACTGAGATAGGGACATTCCACTAAGATGCTTGAGAGCTGAACTCAGATCCATTGTTTAATAGTTCAATGTATTGCAACTAGATTGGACGCTTGGGTTTTGTTGTTGTTTTTTATCAAGTGAAAGTGAAAAGACTGATTTTCTATGGGGCTAGGAAAAAAGTGTCCCAAACATTCTACTGTATCCTATTAAGCCGTAAAACAAAATACTTTTTTAGTCTTGGTGAATCTCACCTGAGAATAATTTTTAAGAATGTGCTCTGCAATATCGGCAGCAGTAGAGATATTCTCGGTGGTTAGTTTCTCCGGCTCAGAAGTAAGGATCTGGGTATCACTGGCAATGGACAAAATGGTATCCTCTAAGTTACCTGGACTGCGTAACTATTAGAAAAACGATACATTACACAAAGAAAATATGAGGGAAAACAGTTGCCATTTTTATACCCATTCTCTAATGAAATAAAAGAATAGCATATTCACAGCCAAATTAATTGCTGTTGTAAACTGACACCACTCTATTAACTCAATAGATCTGTGCCAACTTACATCAGCATGCAGAGAATTTGGTGCACTGTACACAGTCACTTCTCCCACTCATAGAAACACAATAAGATCTTGTCTAGATGACTAAGGGTATGTTTACACTGCAATAAAACACCCAAGGCTGGCTTGGGTCAGCTGACTTGAGCTTGCGGGGGGCCAAGGAGGCTTGGACTGTGGGGCTGTAAAATTACACAGTAGATGTTTGGGCTTGGGCTGGAGCACAGGTTCTGAGAACTTGTGGGTCTTTTATCATTGTAGGCTTACCCGGAGCTTCTGAACCCATGGACCTCTGTACCCCTACCACTCACAACGTGTGCTACATAAACAGAATCAGATTTGAAACGACTTTAGGAAGCCACCAGAAGAACAAAGGAAACACCATACTAGAGTAGCCTAGTCCTTCTCTAAGTACAGGAATTCTTACTTAACATTGTAGTTATGTTCCTGAAAAATGCAACTTTAGGCAAAACGATGTTAAGCAAATCCAATTTCCCCATAAGAATTACTGTAAATTGTGGGGGTTAAGTTCCAGGGAATTTTTTTTCACCAGATGAGACCATATTTTAATTTTATATATATACACACACACACAGTGTAAGTTTTAAACAATTTAATACTTTACACAGCAATGATGATTGTGAAGCTTATTTGAGGTGGTGAAGTTAGAGGGTAGGATATTTCCCAAGGAATGTCTTACTGCTAAATGATGAACTAGCTTTTGCCTGAGCCCTCAAGGATTAACACATTATTGTTAATGTAGCCTCACACTCTACAAGGCAGAAGGAATGAAGAGAGGGAGGAGACAGCATAGCACACAGACACACACACTGTGTGTGTGAGAGAGAGAGAGAAGAGAGAGAGAGAGAGGTGCATTTCTTCTTTAAGTATGTTATTCTCTGTCTTAAGCACACTGCCTTGTTAATTAGATCAGCAAGCTGAGACTAGAAATCTCCCTCTGGGACTGTCCTGTGTCCCTCCTGCTCTACAGAAGATGGGTGAAGCGGGATGCAGGAGCCGGGGCAGGGGACATCCTGACATTAGCCCCTTTCTCATTCTCCCTCACCCCCTGAACAGCAAGCAGGAGTCTCAGGGAGCAGCTCCAAGGCAAGGGGCAGGAGCAGCACATGGCAGTGAGGGGTAGGGACAGCTGAACTGCTGGCAATTCATAGCCTGCTGGGCAGCTGCTGCACAGGGAACTTAGGGGAGCAGGGAGCTGATATGGGGGCTGCTGGTTCACCCTTGTTCCAACCACCCACCAGCTAGGGCCGCAACGGGTGGCTTTTCCTGCAACCAGTGGACAAAACAGGCAGCTGCCAAACGACATCTGAAGATGACATCTGCATGGACATCTGAAGATGTCCATGCAGTGTGCAGCAGCAGTCAAAAAAGCAAACAGGATGTTAGGAATCATTAACAAAGGGATAGAGAATAAGATGGAGAGTATCTTATTGCCCTTATACAAATCCATGGTGCGCCCACTTCTTGAATACTGTGTACAAATGTGGTCTCCTCATCTCCAAAAAGGATATACTGGCATTAGAAAAGGTTCAGAGAAGGGCAACTAAAATGATTAGGGGATTGGAATGGGTCCCACATGAGGAGAGATTAGAGAGGCTAGGACTTTTTAGCTTGGAAAAGAGGAGACTAAGGGGGGATATGATAGAGGTATATAAAATTATGAGTGGCGTGGAGAAAGTGAATAAGGAAAAGTTATTTACTTATTCCCATAATAGAAGAACTAGGGGCCACCCATTGAAATTAGTGGGCAGCAGGTTTAAAACAAATAAAAGGAAGTTCTTCTTCACACAGCGCACAGTCAACCTGTGGAACTCCTTGCCTGAGGAGGCTGTGAAGGCTAGGACTATAACAGGGTTTAAAAGAGAACTGGATAAATTCATGGAGGTTAAGTCCATTAATGGCTATTAGCCAGGCTGGGTAAGGAATGGTGTCCCTAGCCTCTGTTTGTCAGAGGGGGGTGATGGATGGCAGGAGAGAGATCACTTGATCATTACCTGTTAGGTTCACTCACTCTTGGGCACCTGGCATTGGCCACTGTTGGTAGACAGGATACTGGGCTAGATGGACCTTTGGTCTGACCCAGTACGGCCTTTCTTATGCTCTTATGACGTTTAGAAGGGAGCATTGCACAACTTTAAATGAGCATGTTCCCTAATTGATCAGCAATGTAACAACAAAACAACATTAACCGGGACGACTTTAAGTGAGGAGTTCCTGGAACTCTAGTATGACTGATAAATCTTTAAATGATAATGCTTGAGTGAAGCTCTGAGATAAGCCGTGGTCTTCATGGGTGGGGATAGATCTAAGATATGCAACTTCAACTATGAGAATAGCATAGCTGAAGTAGACATATTTAGGTCAACTTACCGCAGCGTCTTCACGGCAGGGAGTTGACTGCTGCCACTCCCCCATCTACTCCACCTGTGCCTCTTGCAGCGGTGGAGTAGAAGAGTCCACCAGAGAGAATGTGGGGAGTGATTTATCATGTCTAGACTAGACACAATAAATCGACCCCCAATAGATCGATTGCTACCCACTGGTGGATTTGCAGCCTGCAGAGCAGTGAAGTCATGCACTAATAACTACACGAGATGCTTTATGTGCATGTTACATACAAACAATACATTAAAAGAACATTATTAAGGTTGCAAAATTAAGCACTCAGATAGGAAATGTCAGACTTAACATTGCCCATGCAACTAATTTGCCCCCCACCCCAGGGTACATATGCATTGCGTTACAGTCTTTAAGTACATGATCACATACAATTTTTGCCACAGGATCCCTGCCTCATTCAGGGGCTGGACCTTCTCTGTGGGGTGAGTCAGGCTTATGTAGTAAAGGAGGCTGTTGTCTTCAGGACCGCTGCTTCATTTGTTGCAGAAGTTGGAAAGGGTGTAGTGAAGGAGGCAAGAGACTGATGGAAAAGAGGATGATCTCATGGTTATGACAGCTGAATGCTGAGCTGGATAACTGGATTCATGTGCCCATACGTCTTATTTACAGCACACTATTTAAATCCTGCCCTGGATATAGTATTAATTTCTCATGGCACCTATTACTATTATATCTGAGTGCTTCAAAATCCTTAGTTTATTTTCAAATTATCCCCATGTTACAGGTGGGGAACTGAAACACAAAGATTAAGGTCAGAAATATCCACCAATTTGGGATTCCCAACATGAGACTCCTATGACCTGATTTTTTCAGAGTTCTTAGCATTGAGAGCACAGGAGAAACAGTCTGGTTTATGGGCCTTTAAAAAGTGGCAATTCCTGATCATTGCAGATACAGCTTTCCCAAATTTTCCATCTTAATTTGTAATTGAAAAATGCTGAGTTTTCTTTAAAATTCACTAGATGGCAGTCTAACGTCAAAAATTAAAAAAAATATTGTGGGCAACAATTTAAACTGAAACTACAAATACAGAGCCTTTGCTATTACTATTGTTATTAATAGTAAATATTTATAGTATGATAACCCCCTGAGACCTCAGTCTGACACTGAACAGAAAAAGAGAGACAAACCTGCCCTGACAGGCTCACAATCTAAAGATGCAAACAGAACAAGGATAGGGTTGGTAACAGTACATGGGAGCAAATAAATATGATGAAGAATTGGCACATCTTTGCTAGTTACATGGATAGTAGCTTTTTTGCTTTGTTTTAAACTGAAGTTGAGATAGGGAAGTAGTGAGTAGGAAAAGAAAAAAGGGGAAAACACTCTAAAGCAAAAAGAGTACAAAACATCTAAAAGAAGAGCAGTTTCTTTATATCTTCAAAGCACAGATCCCATTTACTTTAATTTGCAGCTCTGAGTGCTCAGCACTTCTGCAAATCAGACCCCACTGTCCAAGCTGAGCACCAGAAAAAGAAGGCCACACAGCTCGGGATCACCTGTGAAAAGTTTGGTTTCAGTGACTTGCCCAGCCTCACATAGGAACTTTGTGGCAGAAGGAGGGATAGAATCCAACTCTTTAAGACAGCATTTAACTATGGGCTGGGCTACACTAGCGGGGGCAGGGGGTCGAATTAAGATACGCAACTTCAGCTACGCTATTCGCATAGCTGAAGTTGAAGTATCTTAGTTCAACTTATCTGGCCGTCCCCATGGTAGCGGGTCAACCGTGGCTGCTCCTGCAACGACTCTGCTTACTCCTCCTGCCGAGGTGAAGTACAGATTCAGGGATCGATTTATCACGTTTAGATGAGATGCGATAAATCGATCCCTGATACATCGAGTGATACCGGCTGATCCGGCAGGTAATATAGCCGTACGCTATGAGAATATCCACAGCCTCATTCACTATACACCTTCCAACTTCTACAATGACTGAGGCAGAGATCCTATAGGGTACAACTACACAGCAAAAAAAATCCCATGGCAGTGAATCTCAGACATTCCGACTCAGGCAGGAGAGTCTCAGAGCCAAGGCTGCAAACCTAGCCCAAAGGTCTACACTGCTATTTTTAGCCCCAGAGACTAAGCCCAATTTAGTTAACCGAGCTGTGATCTTGCTGCCATGTCTGTTTTGGAAGAGTAGATGTACCCACAGACAACAGTCTCCTTCACTGTATAACTCTGATTCATCCCCAGAGCAGGTCCATCCTGTGCAATGAATGATGCAGAGGTCAAGTGGAAAAATAGCAGATGATCATATAATTAAAGACTGTATCATAATGCACATACCACAGTGGAACTGAATTATGTTTTCACAAGCAACTTGAATCCTGGCATTTCCTAACTTATGTGTGCTTCATTTTGCAAACAATGTTCTTTTAGCATAGTTTTTTTAAATGTAATTTATATAAGGGCTGATCAAAAATTTACCATCAAAATTTAGGTTTGATGGAAAACTGGATTTGAGAAAACATAGTTTTTTCAAGGAAAGTATCAGCTTTCCACAGAATTTTTTTTAACTTTTCCATAAAAAAAAATTGAAAAGCTGAAAACCAAACATACTTGAGTCAAAAAAACCTTTTTTTTTTGTTTTTAAACAAGAACTTTTACAGAAAAAAATATAACCAAAACTGAAATAAAGGAGTAAGAATCCTAATAGGGACTCTTGCATCCCTAGGTCAGTCTATCCCTAGGCTAGTGCGTGTTTGCTCCTTATATTATGTTACCCAATGCTATGTCCAGTAGCTTTCAGAGGCTCAAGTGACTTTCACCACTTCCTTTTGAAAAATATTATACAATATGAGCTCACCATCCTGATATTCTACCTATATTCCTTTGCTTAGTTTCATCCTATTACTCCTGATGCAACTATTCTGAACTAATCATTTTCTTCTTTGGTGTTTACACTCTTCAAATACATGTAAGCATTTATAATATCCATTCTACATCAGATTTGACTGTGCTGCACGTTAGTCTTAGACTTTAATTTTTCGACATAAATTGGTTCCTCTAGCCCCTTGACATGTTCTGTTTCTGTTCTTTAAATCCTCTCCACACGGCTGGCTCCAGCTTTTTTGCCACCCCAAGCAGCGAAAAAAAAAACAAGTCATGGACTGAAGGAACCACTGCTGAAATGCCATCAAAAGCAGCAGAAAGGGTGTCGCCGATGAAATGCCACAGAAAGAACAAGCGCCGCCCCAATTAGGGATGGAGTGCCACCCCCCTGATTTGGCCACCCCAAGCACCTGCTTCATACGCTGGTGCCTGGAGCCAGCCCTGCCCCTCCAGTTTGTTCTCTACCACCTGCTACTGAGCTGCCCAGGAACAAAACACAATGTTCTAGATGTGGTTTCTCTGTGTATCCCCTTTCCTGGTTTGCATATGTCTGCAGTAGTTTCAAGGGCACAGGGATTTCCACACAGCAGAGCTGTACGTGTCATTATTACTAGTCTAGTAACGATCTCAGCAAGTTTCATAGCTGTTTCTCCTCTCTTTTCTCCCAATTTATTTTAGGGTGGACTTTTCAAAAGTGTTCAGCATTGAACTCTGCTCCCACCTTAAATCAAATGGGAAGTGAGTGCTTTTGAAAATCCCACCTTTATTTATTTTCTGTATGTGCAGTTGTATTGTAATATGGACTCATATCTGATGGCTTGAAACTGGTTGAAAGCTTCATTATATTTTATATAATTTTTATTGATGAAGACAAATCTTTTATTTATCCTATTTTCTAATGAATCTATTTTAATAAATCTGTAACATACAATTTTACAGTAATAAAAATTTTAATTCTTAAAAAGTGGGCAAATACTGGGCTAAGGAAGAGCAAAGCAGCCAGAATATACTGGTGATTTAGCCCACTGTTTCTTGTTTCAACTAACTCTGCATTTGGAATCCATATCCCAAACTCAGACCATGAAGGTCATTATAGCCCCGCTTCACTGTAGTTGTAGCAACACTTTAAATGGCATATTAAAAGACAGGATTACCTGGTCCATTAGGGTTTGCAGGTTCCTACTGCAATTCACAGAATTCACACCATCATCTAGTGTAGGTATTTCTTTTATTTTGGAGCACTTCCGGCTTGCTTTTGGAGTACCAGCTTTAATTCAAAAAGAAAAAAAAGTCTTTTCATATCATATGATATCAGCATTTTCTGCAGGTTCCCTTAACCCTTAGGATTTTAAAAATTGTTTTCTTCTCAGGGCCTGATCCAGTAATTCTCACTCATATAAATAACCCTTATTCAAACAAGTAGTGCTATTGATGTCATTGGGTTTATTCATGTAAATGAGGGAAGGATTAGTCACGTAAGTAAGGGTTGTAGAAACTGTGGCAAATTGCCAGCACTATTATGATGGGTCCCGCACCTTCTCTTCCTGTGGGGGGTTCCGGGCACCAGCTCCTGCCCCCGAACAGGGCATCAACTGCCCCACTAGTATCCTAGAGGAGGGGAGTGGAGAGGGAGGGACCCAGGCCCACCTTCTACTCCAGGTCCCAGTCCAGGGGCCCTAAGGATAGCGGTAAACCACTTGAACTAGCTATTCCTTCCCCTGGGCTACTTCCCGCTCCTGCCCTTCAGCTTGTGGGGCTTCCTGCCCTCTCTCTATACAAACCAGGTGTCCCTTAACCTAAGGTCTGGGTCTTCTTAGTTCACTGCAGCACTTCTCCAAACTCTCCTCTGCTTTCCTCCAAACTGCTCTGCGCTCCAACTCCTTTCCTCCTCCTCTGTCTGCTTGAAGCAGGGGGTTTTACTGAGTTCCCAACAGGGCCTTAATTGATTGCAGGTGTTCCAATTAACCTGCCACCAGCTTTCCTCCTCTACAGGGAGCCACACCCTAATTAGCCTTGAGTTTACATATTTGCCCTCAAGCACTCTAACACAGCTCCCTGACCCTTCTCTATCACAAATCATACCCCTTAAGCAGGTAATTTTTTCCCCCACAATAGGTTTGAAAATTTGTCACAATAGGTTTGAAAATTTGTTCTGTTGCCATCAGAAATCTAGCCGAAGAAGTAACAATATAAATATTACTGAACAAAGACATGCTCTACAGATCATCAGACATTGTAAGTAGTGTAAACTCACAGTATTATGCAATATTCAACTGGCCCTATTAAAAATCTCTTTCCTACTTCTGTTTTTTACTTATAAAGTACCCATAATCCAATCAGAATAAATGGATATTTTAATAACTTTTCCTGAAACTGTTTTATATGTCATATGGTGAAATTAAATTAATTTTCTGCACAGTAGTAGCTGTCTTAATTACCACCTGATAACTGTTCAGTGGCTTATGTGATATGAGTTAGTGATCTCAGTACAGTTCCAAGTGGCCAGGTATCCCACTCACAAAACTCACCATTCAGGACTAGCATTTTTGCTGGACATCTTGGAGGCCAAGGATATGAAGAGTAAATTATATTTATTTACACTTACATATGGAGACTAAATTACCTGTTCACTTTCACAGGGATTAGCATCAAAGCATAGTGGCAGCACAGTGTGAGGAGGGCTGTATCTGTTCAACGTTTAAATGAGGACTCCCGTCTCCTGGCCTTATAAGTTGACATCTTTCATGAGCCTTAAATTCACATTTTTGCGGGGGGGGGGGGGAGTGGAAGGGGTAAGAAGGGGAGAGGAAAGAAATACCTACCGTTTACAGTGTGGTTTTCACATGTTTCTGCAGAATAGCCATATCTGTCTACTAAAATTCTTGAAAAAGTAAATATTTCTGAAGAGTTGCTTAAGTAAGTACTATTTTCACAGAAATTAGCTGTGGAGGGAACAAAATACATTCAGGTTAAATACTTTCATTATGTAGAGCAATTTTCAAGAACACAATAAAGCTAGACAGGAGGTGATTATAACTTTACATGTGTGACTTAAAGCAGTGGTTTTCAATCTCTGGTCCGTGGACTCCAAAGTCATTAACATTAGCAGCAGTCATGGTTCTTCTGAGCAGGATGTGATTAATGGCCCTGCAAATTTGTATCGACATGATTCCAACGGTCGACTTTCCCATTCCAAACTGGTTAGCGACCAATTGATAGCTGTCTGGAGTTCCCAGTTTCCAGAATGCAATAGCCACCCACTTCTCCAGAGGTGGGCCAGCTCTCAATCTCGTGTCCTTGCACAGCCGGGTGGGGACAAGCTCCTCACACAGTCCCATGAAAGTGACTTTTCTCATCCGAAAGTTCTGCAGCCACTGCTCATCATTCCAGACTTGCATGACGATGTGATCCCACCACTCAGAGCTTGTTTCTCGAGCCCAAAAGTGGCATTCAACAGTCGAGAGCATGTCCATGAATGAGACAAGCAATTTTGTGTCGTATGCGTTACATGACTTGATCTCATCATCGGACTCCTCACTGTCACTTTGCATCTTAAGGAGTAATTCGACTGCAAATTGAGACGTGCTGGTGAGACTTGTTAGCATGTTCCTCAGCAGCTCAGGCTCCATTCCTGCAGACCGAAAAAGAAGACAAAGCACGCCGCACAGAAACTATTGAAAGATGGTGCCAGAGGTGGACAGAAACACAGGGATTGCTGGGATGTGAAGCGATGCATCACGGGATGTTGGCACAGGATCCAGAATGCCCTGTGACCCACACCCCCTTCCCACAAGCCACAGTGCCAGAATGGGAAGAGGTGCTCTGTGGGATAGCTGCCCATAATGCACAGCTCCCAATGCCGCTTCAAGTGCCGCAAATGTGGCCACACCAGTGCGCTTGCGGCTGTCAGCGTAGACACACTGGAGTGCTTTCCCTGAAGTGCTCTCTGAAGATGGGTTTAATCCAAAGTGCTCTACATCTGCTAGTGTAGCCAAGCCCTAAGATTTTCAAAGGGGTCTGCACCTCCATTCAAAATTTGTAGGAGTCCACAAATGACAAAAGGTTGAAAACCACTGCCTTAAAGGGACAATTACAGAGACAAAGTGAGTGAGGTAATGCCTTTTTCTGACAGTGAGCCAGAAAGGGTTAAGCAAGTAGCAGACTAAATGACCCAAATTCAACCTTTAAAGACATATTAGAAAAGTATATAGAGTAGTAATTAGGGTCATTCCTTATAAAAAGCTAATAAAACCATGTTAGATAAACTAGAGCTTTGAAAAGCAAACCTGTATTGTAGAGAAGAAGAGGTAAATACTAACTGTATGTGTTTATCTATCTTTTGTTAGATGTTAACCATGTAACCAGATTAGTTTGTGGATGCTAACTCTGTTTTGTGTTTTAATTATATTATATTATGCTTATGGATGGTTCAGTTAACCTTAAGATCAAAGATGTAAGGTATTGCCGGAAATAATATTACTTACATTGTCTTCAGTTTAAATTGTCTGTGCCACAATGCCTTGGTAGTTTGAATGGATAATTGCCTTATGTTAATTAATACTACCAGTTTACTACTGTATACATAGGAAATAGTGATTTTTTTACTTCAAAGCAACTGATGTGCATTACCTATTCTTCATTCATGGAATGTCTGCTGTGTTGTTATACTGTTATACTGTGTTGTTATACTGTTATACTATTACAACCTGCCAGAGTTCTATAAAAGAATACTGCGGCCCCAATCCTGTATCTGAGATCTTCTTAAACTTGGCCAGGGAAAACCTGAGTTGGAATACTGAAGTCTCCAGCTCTCGTCTGGATTACCCTGCTAATTCTCATGGAAGAATTTGAACAAACTCTATATATGGACTGCCCAATTGGACCATTGAAAAAATGATTCTGTAAAGAACTTTTTGCAGCTCAGCAGCTCATCATCTCTACTATGAAACTGACCTAAGAACTCTATTCATATCTGTCTGTATAATGATCTTTTAATCATAATGCTCTTTCTTCTTTTTTTATAAATCTTAGGACAGGTGTACACTACCGACCGGATTGACGTGTAGCAATCGATCTATCAGAGGTCAATTTATCGTGTCCAATCTAGATCCCCAAGAGCTCTTCTGTCAACTCTGGTACTCCACCGCCATGAGAGGCACAGGTGGAGTCGATGGGGGAGCGGCATCAGTCCACTCAGCGCCGTGAAGACGCCATGGTAAGTCGACCTAATACGTCAACTTCAGCTACACTATTCTTGTAGCTGAAGTTGCATATCTTAGGTTGATTTCCCCCCACCCCCAGTCCAGTGTACACCACGGCTTAGTTGAGTTAATGAGAATTGGCTGTAAGTATATATTTGGGTAAGATCTGAAATATTAATGACCAGTTGGGTAATGTGTCCAATCCCTTAGGATAGGTAGAACTTTATCTATAATGAACAAAATTTTCAATAATCCTCATCATAGTTAACTTGGTTGTCTGGGTAGGAACCCAGGGCTGGGTTGCTTTAAGGGAGGTGTCTATTTGGCTTCTGGGTAGCCAATAAGGTATTGTAGAAGTTTTTTTGTTGCTGGCTTGGTGGATCTAATTACTAGAATAACCACCAGTTCTGGGGATCAGAAGCTTCATTCTTTCCAGTTTGCCCTGACTGAGCAACCTCTCCAAGTGACAATGGTTACACTTGTATTGGACCAACTTCTGTTGGTGAGAGAGATAAGCTTTAGAGTGACACACAGCTCTTCTTCTGGTCTCATTGCATACAACAATTAAAGGGACATTGTGAAGTTATAAATTATGGGCCAGATTCTCTGCTGTTTTAGCTCTACAGAAGTCAATCTAAGGGATTAGAGTCATAGACCCTTACTTTTCACTATCTGTGCTGCCTGTATTGGTGGGGGCAGGTTGGACAGTGAAAATAGACCTGCTAGTTTCACTAGCCAGGTTCTAGTGCAGTGTCAAAATGTGGGAATATCTACATCAAACACTTAAGGACAATGTTTATTTGCTAACTATTTGAATAGAATTACAGAGAGAGCTGGTATAGACCAATATGTTTATGTTGCCTAATCCTGTCATTCTAAAAGATTCCTGCAACCTTTTCTTTGCAAAACCTTGACACTTCCATCGCTTGCAGCAGATTTTTGATATTCAGCAGGGGGAATCCCCTCAGGGTAGCAAAGTGACTACTCATTATCCCATGAAATTCTGTTCAGCTTTTGCTCAACTGTTACAAATCACCATTTCTTCCTCTCTCATGAAAAAAGCTGGGCTCTCCCCCAAACACCCACCAAAAACCCATCAGTATTCTCTCCCCTTATGGTAATAGCCTTCTCCTGCTACCTGCTAACATAGCTAGTCCCATCAGAGCCGGCTCCAGGCACCAGTCTAGCAAGTATGTGCCTGAGGCGGCAAACCATAGGGGGAGGCATTAGGGCAGCAGTCAGGCGTCTTAAGCAGCATGCCTGCAGTAAGTCAGCTGGCCAGACCAGCCGGCTTCACCGCTTGAGGTAGTAAAAAAGGTAGAGCTGGAGTCCTGTAACTTCATTAAGTGTTAGCAGTCAGTGTTGCAGTGCTGAAGTTTCAGGGGAGGATGCATGCTGAGGACAGAAGGATTGTTTTAGCTGCACATTGTGATGCTGTATGAAATAATGTGAGAGACTTTATGATATTATTGAAGTGACAAAGAGTCCTGTGGCACCTTAAAGGCTAACTAAAGTTTTGGAGCATAAACTTTTGTGGGCTAATACCCACTTCGTCGGATGCAGGCAGTGGAAATATCCAGGGGCAGGTATAAATAGGTAGGCAAGAACCAGGTAGGAGATAACAGGGTTAGTCCAATGAGGCTGAACCAGCTTGTTATCTCTAATCAGGGAGGGAGAGATATTCTTCTAGCAGCTGAACTGGAGATGTGAATAGCGAGAGAAGAGAAGCTGCTTTTGTAGTTAGCTAGCCACTCATAATCTTTGTTCAATCCTTGTATCATCAATCAAGGATTGAACAAAGATTAGCCCATGAAAGCTTATGCTCTAAAACTTTAGTTAGTCTTTAAGGTGCCACAGGACTCTTTGTCACTTCTGCAATTCCAGACTAACACAGCTACCTCTCTGATTCTATGATATTATTGATACAAATACTATAAAATTGCAATGAATTTTACCAGATATGCTGTGTAAGCTATCAGTGAAAACTTTGTGATTTGCCAAGGCGGATCATCTTGTTTATATGTCTGTATCATCTTTGTATTGTGAATTATAAATATGCGTGATCTATCTCTATTTCAAACTTGTGCTTTGTGTGTGGGTGATATCCGCAGACAGATTGGCATCAGTACTATCCAATGTGACTGATGGCCTATCAAATGCTATCAGCTATACAATGAACCCATTGAGAGAAGGGAAGAGTTACATCTATGAGTCAGCAGGACATGTAGGATAGGGTCATGGTGACTGCAAGTGCCCATGTGCTGTGAGTTTGTGTTTGGTTCAAAGGAAGTACAAGGCACATGGCAACGGATATAAAAGGCATCTGCATCTTCTCCATTTTGTCTTCAGTCCTGCTTCTCACCTCTGGAGTAACTTCTCTACAAACTGAAGCCCTGAATAAAGGACTGAATGACCTACCCAAGCTTTGGATGTATTCTAGAGGGACTCTACAAGCCAGCAAACTCACCATACTGCTAAGAACCCAATATATGGACTCTGAAGTCTTATGTATGTATCTGACTGCTTTTACCATTTAACACCTCTCTTCTTGTTCTTTTCTTTTCTTTTTCTAATAAATCTTTAGTTTTATATTCTAAAGGATTGGCTAGCAGAGTGGTATGTTTGGTAAGATCCAAACTAATATTGACCAGGTAATGTGACTGGCTCTTTGGAGTTCAGAAGAACATTTTGTATAGTGAACAGAGCTGTTTAATATCTCTCACTGTACTGGACCTGTGTGCTGACTAGGACCCAACGAATGGGAGTGCAATAAAAGGTGGGCAGGGAGGGGGGGCTGTGTGATTTCTTTTTCTTTTTCCTTTGCTTCCGCATAACCAGTGCAAGAAATCAGGAGTGCAGTTTGTGACTGGTTTGCGAGTTTAACTTCAGTGTTAACCACCAGTTTTGGAAGAATTAGCTCTCCTTTATGCAGCCTGCCCTGACCTTAGCATTTTCAGCATTGGCTATCCTAGGCATCTCTGGGTCACATTGGCATAGTTTTGCCAGGAGCCACAAAACCAGATCATTTGGGTTTCAGATCAGGACCCCACACTATTCAAAATTTGATACGGAAAGTGTTAAAGGTTAAAGTTAGTCACAATAAGTGATCCACAATCAGAACTACAGTCCCTGAGAGACAGACAGTGTCTTCAGCGTAGAAGAGAAATGACAGAACTTCAAATGCAAGAGAAACAAGCCTTGGCCCAGCTGGAAAAAGAAGTTGAAAAGAGAGACAAAGATTCTCACAGGAGGTGAATGGAAATGCTGTAAGCTGAGACAGAACTTGCTAGACTTAAGCTCCAAATCAAAATAGTGAAAGAATGCCAGAAACTGCATCATCCTGGAAGTCCCACTCCTCAGTAAAGATTAGGATACAATCTGTCCAGTTTATAACAATGTTGGTATGTTGTTTGATAATGACATAATCAATATGTTTAATCAGGATGATTTCATAGCCCAGTTCCAGAGAGAGTATGAATGTGAATCTTCTGTATTATCTGTAACTAACAGGGAGATTTGTGAAGCGGGGGTGTTCCCTGACTCTAAGCTGTTGTCTGTGATTAACCAGGTACGTTACAACAAGGAAGAGCATGTCTCTAGTCTTGAGATTGTGAAAAATAGCTCTTTGTCTAGTCAGAAAAGCATTTTATATGTTGAAGAAATTTCTGAATGTCTGTCATTATATCTCAGAAAGTGAATCTGATGAAGCACAGAAAGAGCTCATTGCTCAAGAAAATTTTTCTCTAGAGCAGATTAAAGTTGATGATCAGGTTAAAGCCCTAACTGAGAAAAGAAAGGGTAGATTTTTTGTGGGTGATGGATTGTTGGCAAGTGAAGCTTAGAAAAAATAAGCTTGAACAACGTAGAAGTGATTTGCTTAAAGTGGCTCAGAATGATGAGCCACTGTCTGAAAAGCTGCAGTTTATCTGTTGAGGGAAATATCCCAATTGCTAAGTGTCAAAAATTCTCAGAATAAAAAGAGGAATACTTGCAGCACCTTAGAGACTAACCAGTTTACTTCAGCATAAGCTTTCGTGGGCTATAGCCCACTTCATCAGATGCATAGAATGGAACAAACAGAAGTAAGATGCATAATAGTTTAGTCTCTAAGGTGCTACAAGTATTCCTCCTTTTATTTACAGATACAGACTAACACGTCTGCTATTCTGAAAAGAATTCTCAGTTAACCTTTCTTTTAAAAACTTTAATGTGGGGTACTTAAGAGAAGGTTTAAAAGGAGAGATTGGCAAAGAAAATCTAGATGAGCCTAGGCAGACTTGTGAGCTGATGGCTTTGTATAGTCAGTGGCGTGAGAAAACAATGTTAGTGGGACATAAATATTCCTATGCCTCACAGATTACCAGTACGGAGAGTTGTGACTAGAAAGGAAGTGTTCCTAAACTTGTTTCTGTTAGGGAAAATGACATTATAACTAGGTTGCACCTGGTTAATGTCATAACGTGGTCCCAGAGACCGAGCAATTCTAGTACTTCTATCTTGCCTGTTGCTACTACACTGCTGGGTAAAGATATGACAACTCTGTTTAATCAGGCTGATCAAGGGAAGCACAAAGGTGATTTAACTGTTACCCACTACCATTGTAGAAACTTGTGACAAAGAGGGAATGGTGATCCCTAAACTTCTGTGTGATAACCTGCATGTTGTCAGTGAGAAAAGCTGCAGAGGGAAAGAGAGTGCCTCTAACCCTTATTCAGATATGTATGAATCCACTGACCTTGCTTTAGAACGATCCAGTGTGGCTAGCTTATAGAAGGTTCCAGATGGACTGAACATTGTTAGGGAGTTTGAACAGCCAACGGCCCTATAACCAAGTGGCTGTACTTGGCCAGTATACTGGGGGGAATATGTTGCTGGAACATGAATGTCTCCTTGCTGATTCTTTAAGTGAACAGTTGTGTCTCAGGTTCAGAGGGGAAACTGGGTAGCTGAATTTGCAGAGCAGAACAGTCTTATGATTGAACCCTGAAAGATGCAGGAGGGACCAGGAAAACTCTCACCCACACCGCCTACATGTATTGGGTGTATCTTGTAGTCTCTTAGTGGACTCGAGTACATCTGATTCCATGTGGAAGCAGAGATTGATAATGGAAAGACATCAGCACCCTGTTTCTAGGGCTAGGGAAAATGGATGCGATCTCTAAGACAGAGTCCAGCCTTGGAATAGATAACAGATGAGGATTTGAAAGCTAGTGTCAGGGTAGATGCAAATTTCTTTGCTGACACAGATGGGGGAAAAGATTTGCCTATAGATGTTCGCACAGAGAAGACACCTGGCCAGAGCTTGTAGGGATAAATTAGCTATTTTCAAGAATTCCTGGCAAGCTAAGAAGGTAAAATGCACTACTGATCTAACCAAATATTACCATGAGTTTGCAAAGGGATTCAGTAACATTGTTACTTCCACGATAAACCTTACTAAGAAAAGGCCTGTTATGGTAAAACATGATATTGATAAAACATTTCTGTTATACACTGATCATTCTGATGTTGAACTGAAAGCTATAATAATACATAATCAAGAATGAGAATGATTGTGATGCATTATGCAGTACTGAGGACACTGCTCCCCTTTCTGCATCAATTTTGCGTGGGGTGTGCGGCGCTGTATGAAATAATGTGAGAGACTTTATGATATTACTGATACCAATATTATAAGTTGCAATGAATCTCACCAGATAAACCGTGTAAGGTATCAGTGAAAATGTTGTGATTTGCTGAGTGTGATCTTGTCTATATGTTTGTATCATCTTTGTATTGGAAATTATAAATATGTGTGATCTATCTGTATTTCAAACTTGTGCTCTGTTTGTGGGTGACATCCCCAGACAGATTGGCATCAGCACTATCCAGCATATTTGATGGCCTATCAAAGGCAATCAGCTATAATGAACCCATTGAGAGAAGAGAAGGGTTACACCTATGAGTCAGCAGGACATGTAGGATAGGGTCTTGTTTGTGGACAGGCAACTGCAAGTGCCGTGAGTTTGCGTTGGGTTCAAAGGAAGTACAAGGAACATGGCAAAGGATATAAAAGGCATCTGCATCTTCTCCATTTTGTCTTCAGTCCTGCTTCTCACCTCTGGAGTAACTTCTCTACAAACTGAAGCCCTGAACAAAGGACTGAATGACCCACCCAAGCTCTGGATATATTCCAGAGGGACTCTACAAGCCAGCAAACTCACCAATACTGCTAAGAACCCAATATATGGACTCTGAAGTCTTATGTATGTATCTGACTGCTTCTACCATTTAACACCTCTCTTGTTCTTTTCTCTTCTTGTTCTTTTTTCTTTTCTAATAAACCTTAAATTTTAGATTCTAAAGGATTGGCTGGCAGCATGTTATTTTCAGTAAGATCCAAACTAATATTGACCTGGGGTAATGTGGCTGGCTCTTTGGGGTTCAGAAGAACATTTTGAATAGTGAACAGAGGTTTTTTTGTTTTTTTTTTAATAATTCCTCACTGTACTGGATCTATGTGCTGATTGGGAGCCAGAGAACTTGAATGCAATACAGCGGGCTGTATGATTTCTTTCTTTCTTTCTTTTTCTTGCTTCCTGATATGCAGCGTGGGGTATCAGGAGTACAGTTTGTGACTGGTTGGTGACGGTCACTTCAGTGTTAGCCACCAGTTTTTGAAGAATTTGCTCTCCTTTTGCCAGCCTGCCTTGACCTTAGCATTTTGAGGGTGGGCTACTCTAGGCACCTACAGGTCACACAGATGATGTAATATGTTTTTACTTGTTTACTCTTTAAAAAAAATACAACTTCGGAGATCCCATGTAAAAAAATCCTGATGTGAGAGGAGTGTTATTTGGGTCACAAAGACAAGAACTTAAAAGGCAGTAAATACCAGATTTATTTACTGGCCATGCCACCTTAATTCTTTGCCTTTGTGCATATGCATTACAGATTAGTGGAAAATTATGTTTTTGGTTTTTTAAAGTTTTTATAAAACTTTAATTTTGGTCAAAATGAGAGCTGATTGTGTCCTTTTAACAAGCATAATGTTTGCAAATCCAGTTTTGTTTTGTGGTCACCTTTTGTATAGCAAAAGAGATGATTAGTAACATTCAGATAACTAAGTTCATGGGTAGCTTCCAAAGTGGCTTGATATAAGTTAGAGGCCACCAGCAAATGACTGAAATCTGGGCCATCATATTTTATTTTTATTTGTATGTTTACAATTAAGGGATTGGACTGGAACTCAGAAGACCTGAGTTCAGCTCCCAGTTGTGCCACAGACTTCCTACATTACCTCATGCAAGACACTTAATCTCTATGTGCCTCAGTTTCCCATCTGTAATATGGAAATAATACTTCCCTGCTTTACAGATCTTTTGTTTCATTGATGTTTGGGAGGTGCACAGGTGACAAAGGAAGAGAGACCATATAATACTGTGGCAAGGTGGTGCTGGAGAAGCCCTAAATCAGTCCTGCACTCCAGCCCCAATCAGGGAGAATGGACTGGGGCTGGGTGAACCACCCTATATTTGCCTGGTAACTGACCACACTTGCCAATCTCATTAGCAGGAGCTATAAGACTGGAAAGAAGTGTGTGTGTGGTGGGGGGAACGGAAACCAGGACCAGGAGCCTTCTAGTCTGTTGCTGGCCAGGCCTGTGGTAGGCCAAGCAGTAGCAAAGCCTATATATAGCTGGAAACTGGTGGTCACATATAATGAACACAGGTGTTGCACCAGACTGAAATGTCCCTGATTCATGGAGGAGAGGGGCCAAGGGGCTGAATCCAGAGGGGCACAGTGTTTACCCTGTTGCAAATACCTAAGACAAATCTTGCTGCAGGATGTCCAGAGCTGTGAGCATTCTTCAGATTCTAGTTTACTAGACCCTGTGGCAGTGTACATTTCAGGCATGCTCTGACTCCACATGGAGAAGGGGAAGGGAACTGGACCCCTAATTTACTCTCTCCTTCTCCAAATGTATGAGTTGCAACAAAATAGGAGCTGGTGAATCTGATGATACTTAGACCTGAGTTACAGCCCAAAAGCTCCCAAAACTTTAACCTAAACATTCCTTGCAAGCTGGAAAGCTAAGACTGAGCCATCAGTCCATTCCCTGGGTGCAGGTGACTGGGAGGAGAGAGATGCAAGTGTAGAGGCTGGCCTCCATCACCCCACAAGCCAGGAATAGGCTCCATCTTGACCAATTACTTTTGCATGGAACTGGCTCTGTCCTGCATGAAGCAGTCTCAGCACCTCCAGTCTGATTCAGAGTTTTAGGCCATTGAGATGTTCAATGGTTCAAACAGAAGAATTAAAAGAACCGAGTCAACTTAAGTTGTCTGGAAACAGGCCTTAGTTGGATGAAACCAAATGCTTCCCTCTGATACTCATCTTTTGCAAACACAACAGAAAAGGCTGAACTAAAACAGTCCAGGCTAGTACATGAATAACATTATTGCCCGAGAATCCAGTCCTGTGACAGGCTGAGTACCCCCAGCTTCTCTGGCTGATTCATAAAACTAATATTGTGCATACTCACCGATCTCACAACGTCGTCCTGTCCATTCCTCTGTGCAAAGGCAGAATCCATTTTCATAGACTCCCTCGTTTTCACAGAGCAGAGGAGATGGGGATGGGAATGAGGATGAGGTTGCTGTTTAAAAAAAAAAAAAGGCTGACAAATGAAAGATCCATCACGATGTTTTCATTATATTCTCGGAGTCACATTCCAGCAGATACGACACAGCTGCTCCATCTCCATCCCCAAAATACTGCCAATCAGCAGCAGGAGTATGGGGCAGAAGTGTCCCATCTCTGCTTTTGGGCTCCCTTAAAACTTAGGCAAAGGTTGTTCTGTAGAGCTTCTACAACAGGAGGAGCTGAGATTCTATAGCTTTTAGGATACATCTACACTGCAGCTGGGAGGTGTGATTTCCAGCACAGCTAGACAGATTTGCACTAGCGCCACCTGAGCTGACATGCTAAAAATAGCATTGTGGCTGTTGCAATAACACTGGCGGAGGTTCGAGCTAGCCACCCACACTCAGTCCTGGGGAGTCAGGTGGGCTTGGACTCAGATGTGTAGCTCAAGCCACCACATATGCTGCAACCTCCACATTTATTTTTAGCACACAAGTTTAAGCTGAGCTAGTGCAAGTCTGTCTACTTGGGCTGGGAATCACCCCTCCCAGTTGCAGTGTATGCATACCTGCTTAGGTCCCAGTCCTTCAAGCTCTGTATGGGTGAACTCCTGCACCCATGTAGAACCTGGATGATTTCAATGAGATTCCACATGGAGCTCCGTGCAAGTTGAGAGCCACTGATTCTATAGTGGTAAAGGGCCCTAGAAATATGACAGGAAGGGGTACAATCGCACAGACCAGAATCGCTAAGAAGAGTTCTAGGTTGAGCCAGTGGTACAGCATCACTGAGGTTGCAGCCAACCCAAATAGAACTACACAGTCGTGCTGATTTTGCATGGTGGGTGTGCCTGTTTTAGGAGACACATATCCCAGATCCAGCACTTGTCCTTATTCCCTGCATTTAAACCAGATAGCTTAACCAGAACAGGTTGTTTTATTAGAAGAAAGTAGCCATATGTTAATTCTTTATATATTACATTGCCACTATATTATTGTGTCTATACTATTATATCCTTCCAGTATTAGCACTATTACATGTACAAAAACCTAATGTGAAACTGTATATGAAACCTCTGGGATCTGCAATGAGGACCCCAGACTCACATAAACTGCACTCTGGAAAAGCATGTACATCTAAGACTATGAAAAAGCTCCTCCACATATTGGTTACAATGTCATTATACATTGTAAGCTCAAAATAAAAATTCATTCAATTTAATAAAGCAAAATGGAGTTTAGTGGAAATAAATACTTCCCCAAAGCCACAGGAATTCCTGCAAAACTATTGCAGGAAGGAATAGCAAATGTCCCAGTGTATTGACAAGTAATAATAACTAGCTCTTGGCTGTAGAGCCTCAGGAATTCTATTCCCGTCCCTGTCACTGGCCTGATGAGTGATGTTGGACAATTCATTTACCGCCCCGTGCCTCAGTTTCCCCATCTGTAAAATGGGAATAATGATACTGACCTCTTTTGTAAAGCACTTTAACATCTATAGATAAAAATGTTATATAAGAATTGGACTGTTGTATAAAAACTAAATGGAATATAAGAATGAACTAAATGTAGTAAGTACCACATAATAGGAAGAAATGTACAAAGAATTCTGTTTCCCCAGACTAGAACAAAAACATCAGAAACAGTGATAACTGAAATGCTTGTGCCTGCGTCGTAACATGCAAGGCCAAACTAATTGTACCACTGCTGCCTAAAACAGAAAGTCTGTTTTGAGAAAGAGATAAGAGAGTAACTTTGTAAAACAATTCTATGTGGAAACTGCTATTCTTGTTATGCTTTGCTGTTTTGTTTCTGACTTTGTGTGATAGACGGTCAAACAGACTATTGTGATGTCATGCCCTGAAAGGAGATATGTTAAAGAAAGAATACCTGAAAGAGTAGAGATAGTAAAATATATGTTAATTTAATTAGTTAAAAGAATGTATGTGAATGTATGTATGGTTTAGATAGTGATTGATGCAAAGAAGTTATCAGAACCAGCCAAGCTGCAGTTTCAACATTGCTGGGCCGAAGAATGCGCAGTGTGAAGATAACCGGACAACCCTGAAGGGCAAGCCCGACTCTACTCAACCATCACCAGATGATGAGGCTGAAAAGCTGAAGAACAAGATAAAGGAGATACCCCACTGTCGTCATGAAGGTACCATCTGCTGATTGATTATCACTTCGAGTGTTGCAACGGCATGACAGGGCACTTTCCATAGACTTGAATGAGGACAGTTTACTATAAAAATCCAGCTCAAGTGATGAGAAACTGAGTCTGGTTCTGCTACCATCCATTCTGCAGGGGCATCCATTGCGCAGTGGACAAGGCTCAGCCCCGCCCTTGTGAACAAGCTACCTGGCCAGTAGCTTGCCACAAGCAACATTTAGGCTGATAACGATAACAACTTTGCAGAACTTTATAGAAATGAATGAGTGAGCACATGTGTGTGTGTGTGTGTGTGTGTGTGTGTGAGCAGTAAGGAAAACTAGTGAATGATTGCCTTCTCTTTTCTGTCTGTACTTACAATAAACGTGGCATTTGCCTTCTCTCTCTTATAAGATCCTGCTCGTCTTTATTTGGTACAACAGGACATCATTATGGCATTTAAACAATGCAGGGTCAAACTCTGCTTTTAATCTGGAGTAATTCCAATGAAGGCAATGGAGATACGCCTGATTTACACCAGCGTTAATTGAAAGCAGAATTTGGCTGAACCATTTTTATAAGTCAGTTTGTATAGAATATTTTGATTAGTTCCAGTCTCTTCTAATGGCTAAACCCACTGAGTCAAAATCTGCTCTTCAGTGCACCACTCTAAAGACCTGATCCCTCTCCTATTCAAATCAGTTGAAAGACTTTAGATTAGGTCCCAGATCTCAAGTTAACTCCCCTAACTTGAGCGGCATCACTCTAGATTTATAGTAGTGTAACTGACAGCAGAACTAAACCCGCTGTTATCTTTAAACCTGCAACTCGAAGAGCAATCTGAAGGAGCAGCTCAGGGCGCTCTACCACCAAAGTCATATAACAAGAATTTGCATGGCTGCACCTGCTTTTTAACTTGTATCATCAAGGACAATGTAATCAGGTCCATCAGAGTATAGAAAGGGAAATATAGGGCACAGATAGGGAATCAGCAGTTGTTTTTTTTATCACAGATGCCTGGTAGTATCTACTATAATTGAGGCTGTAAAACTTTCCATGAATACCCTTTATTTCACATTCAGTTTTGGAGCTGTAAATTCCCACACCTAGTCTCTAGCTGAAGAGAGATTTTTTTATTCAGGCATTTGAGTACAATACCTGTAGTTATTTTTGAGTCATGAGAGACTGGGAAAAGAAAAATCCAGTTTTTTCCAATGAAAAAAATTCTAGACATACAATTTGAACAGCATCACAAGAAAAATGGAGAGCACAACACCTGGCATGAACAGAGCCCTCATTGAGGAATAGGCTTTGCTCCATAAGAAGCATGGTAAAGCAATTGAAAAATCACTTTGATGCATGCTCAGGTAACAAACAGTGGCCACAAGTGTAAAGCTACCTTGAACATCAAGTGGAATCAAAGTGAGGACCCATAGCACCACCAACGCCTACCATTAAGCTAGACGAGTAACTCCTTCAGATCTGAGTAAGTAGCAAGCTGTTGCAGTCATAGGATATGTCAACATTTCAGCTGGGATGTGTGCTTCCCAACTTGTGAAGATGTACCTGCACTAGCTCTATTGAAGGTAGTGCCTCAAAATAGCAAGGTACCCGCAGCGGCCCAGGTGGCTGTTCAAGCTAGCCACCCCAAGTATAATCCTGCCCAGCCTCTTGGGTCCCTGCATGGACAGCTAACTCAAGCAGACACACTGCATTTTTAGGTGCTAGGTCAAGCCAAGCTAGCACAGGTATGTCGAAAACATGGTGTGAATCACACTTCCCAATTCAAATGTAGACATACCCTGGATACATCTACATATCAATAAAAGAACTGCAGCATGGCCATGGCTGGCCTGGGTCATCTGACTCCAACTTGTGGGGCTTGGACTGCAGGACTAAAAATTGCAGTGTAGACATTCAGGCTTGGGCTAGAACCTGCGCTCTGAACCCCATGGCTGGGGGTGCCTCTCAGAACACAGGCTCCAGTCCAAAGCCAATCAGTTACGCTGCTATTTTTAGCCTCCCAGCCTTCACCCCACAAGCCTGAGTCAATTGTCCTGGGCCCTGAGGCTCAATGGAACTCTTTTTTTATTACTGTGTAGACGTAAGAGGCCAGCCACTGGTGAGATACATGGACACATACACATCCTAAGTCAGTATATTATACTCAGTAGACTATTGAATGCACCATTTCAGAACATGTTCAATGAATTGCCAAGTGCATCACTTCTGATCATTTTTAACCAAACTAATAAAACCGTGTCCCATTTATAACATGAACATACATTCTCTGAGTGCCTGGCCTGACAGGCAAAAAGCCAACTGCTACTCTCACAATCTTGATGAAACAGTGTGCATGAAGGAGAATGCAAATTATTCATTGAAATCCTACCCCAAAAAGAGAGAGACAGAGACAGGAACAGAAGAAAAATCACAGATCACAGAAATTTCAGGACAGTCCACAATATTTGCTGCATTTGTGAAGTTCTGAAAACTCTAAGATTTCTTTACAAATAAATTTCTGTCCTTTTTCTCTTTATAAAGACAAAGCTCTCACACTGTCAACTAATAGAAAACTATCTTAGGCTATACAACAATTGCAACAAAATTGGGGGTTCACCTCCTGCCTATAACCCATTTGCTAAATGGGCCCTCAAGGTCAAAGCCTAATTACAATTAACATCACTGAGCATGGGCAAGTCTCTTTCTTTTATTTAAAAATACTAAAGAAACTAAAGTGCAAAACTTGTTAACACAATGTTAATATTGCACAGGCTAAAAATTG
The DNA here is from genome assembly GCA_007922305.1 of Dermatemys mawii. NCBI lineage: Eukaryota > Metazoa > Chordata > Testudines > Dermatemydidae > Dermatemys > Dermatemys mawii. The sequence continues at coordinate 24,218,908 of ML677351.1, forward strand.
CAAAGTCTGAAAATTCAAAAATTAAGAATTTCATCAACAATGCAAACTAGGTCAGCATGTACACACACACTATTTTCTATTTCTGATTTTCTTGTTACAATAAATCAGTAGTTTAATATATTACCATTATCAAATAATAACATTTCTCATTGGAAATATAAGGGATATGCAAAATGGCTTGAGTTAATTCTGCTTTTGGAATACTGACAGATGTTTCTTGGTATTTGTTGTTATTGTAATATTATCTGTGTTACACTAACGTATTGTTATTTAATATTACTATTTTGGTTCTACTCAGGGCTTGCGTACACAAACAGTTAGTTCCCTGCAAGCTTGATGTGAATCTACCCTGTACTACTCAGAGTAAGTGTGCATGTCGACCCTGCTGACGTGCATTAACACATAACAAACTGTTAATGTGCATCAGCAAGGTTCATGTGGACAGTGACTCAGAGGCAGGTTAGTGTGGAGAAGATTTAAACCCAGCTTGCCATGAACAAAATGTTTGTGTAGACAAGTGCTCAGATGTATCATACCCAGATGTCCATGAGGAATATGGAACAATGTTTTTTTGTTTTTTGTTTTTAGTACAACTGTGTAGTCCATCTATTAGCCAGCATATTAACCATTAAATCCAGATTGCCTCTTCCATGGAAAAACCTGCAGAAGGGAAGTAAAACTTGTCTAGGAACTGAATAATTTCATTGACACTGAGGAGCTTGATTCCCCACAACATGCCGTGCAATGAGCAGTGGGGTTAGCCTTCAGAATCTGTACATTTTAGGGCACCTGCTAGAGGCCAGGGACCTCTGCCTTTCCATTAATCTTCTCCTTTTGCTCCCTCTGGCTCCCAAGCAGCAAGGCTCTAGCAGACAGAGAACCCAGACAGGCTCTTCTCAGAAGTCAGTGCAGTCTCAGGCTGTATTGAAGTTGCAAATAGATTCTCCTCGGTGCTGGTGAAGGATCCCTGTTCATCCCAGCCCCACTCAGCCATTCCTTGTTTATCCCAGCCTATAGAATCCCAATCCTGTTACGGGGTCTCTCTGAAGTACAGTGGTAGGGGGAGGTTCCATAGATTCATAGAAGGGGCAGGAACAGGGTATAGATCTGCACACAGATCTAGGGTGCATAGTGCAGGCCTAGCTGAGGCTGTGTTTGTCATAAATTGTAAGCAGATCAAGGGAAGTGATTATTCCCCTCTATTCAACACTGCTGAGGCCACACCTGGAGTATTGCATCCAATTTTGGTCCCCCCACTACAGAAGGGATGTGGACAAATTGGAAAGAGCCCAGCAGAAGACAATAAAAATCATTAGGGGTCTGGGGCATATGACTTATGAGGAGAGGCTGAGAGAACTGGAGTTATTTAGTCTGCAGAAGAGGAGAATTAGGGGAGATTTGATAACAGCCTACAACAACGTGAAGGAAGGTTCCAAAGCGGAGGGAGGTAGGCTGTTTTCAGTGGTTGCAGATGACAGAACAAGAAGCAATGGTCTCAAGCTGCAGTGGGGGAGGTCTAGGTTGGATATTAGGAAACACTATTTCACTAGGAGGGCAGTGAAGCACTGGAATGGATTACCTAGAGAGGTGGTAGAATCTCCATCCTTAGGTTTTTAAGGCCCAGCTTGACAAAGCCTTGGCTAGGATGATTTAGTTGGTATTGGTCCCCTTTGAGCAGGGGATTGGACTAGATCAGGGGTTCCCAAACTTGTTCCATGGCTTGTTCAGGGTAGGCCCCTGGCTGGCCGCAAGATGTCTTGTTTTCCCCAATGGCTGTAAGTTCGGCCACTCGCAGCTCCCACTGGCCGCGGTTCGCCATTCCCGGCCAATGGGAGCTGCGGGAAGCAGCACGGGCCAGGCCACTCGGGTAAACAAAACATCTTGCGGCCAGCCAGGGGCTTACCCTGAACAAGCCACAGAACAAGTTTGGGAACCCCTGAACTAGATGACCTCCTGAGGTCTCTTCCAACCCTAATCTTCTATGACTCTATGAAAAGGAATGAAAAAAGATAAGGCTGACATTCCAGCCTGAAATCATTCCATTTTAAAACAAAACAAGAAAATCACAAGGCCATGATGACAAAAGATCAGCTTCTGCACAAACGTGGCTCCTATGCAGAGTCACCCAGTCAGCCAAGAGCAGAAGCTACCACAAAGTGTCTGCCTTACTTTAGAATTTTCAGACATATTTAATTCTGCATCAAAATCTTAATCCCACAAATTGTGCCAAATCCAAGATAGAGACTAGAGCTGTATTTGCTGCTGTCTAGTCTCTCCCCTGCCTCGCTGTTAATGTGATTAGAATTTTCTGTCTCCACATTCGCCATTTTGCATGGATTCCTCTTTTTAAACTCTTTTATTTGAGGGAAGGTAAGCTATACCCTTGGCAGACATAAAATACTCCAGTACTGCCAAACCCAAGTGTTCAAAAATCATAAAACAGGTCCCCAAAATCATGACTCTGGCTTAAAAATAATTAAATTAAAAAATAATATTTTGGTGTTCTTTTGATTTGCCTTTTGAGCCTTTAGGGTTCACATTTTCAACTTTTTCTCCTAACTGATGATGCCTAGAATCTTAATTTTTCTTTTTAATGAAAACTGAGATTCTCATATAATCCCAATTTCATGAGCCGCAGTTCTCAGAAAATCATTATCTTCCATGAGAGCTAGCAATACTAAAACTCCGACGCAAGGTTTTAAAAGTGACCATCTAAACCAGGGATTCTCAACCTTTTTCTTTCTTAAGCCCCCCAATATGCTATAAAAATTCCACAGCTTGTCTGTGCCACAACTGTTTTTCTGCATATAAAACCAGGGCGAATATTAAGGGGTAGCAAACAGGGCACCTACCCGGGGCCCCACGCCACAGGGGACCCTGTGAAGCTAAATTGCTCAGGCTTCAGCTTCGGCCTGGGGTGGCAGGGCTTGGAACCCTGAGCTTCAGCCCCAGACTGTGGGGTTTTGGCTTTCTGCCCTGGGCCCCAACAAGTCCAATACCAGCTCTGTTTGGCAGACCCCCTGAAACCTGCTCACAGCCCTCCAGTGGGCTCCGGATCCTTGGTTGAGAACCACGTATCTAAACTATATGTAGCACGCCCAAGTCCCGTACCAAACAGGAATTAAAGCCTTGTCTATGCTTGAGATTAGCCTGGCTCCATTTCAGCCCTCTGTGGCCAGCAACTAGTGTTGCTGTACTGGTGGAAACCCGAAGTGTAGGGAGAGGAAAAAGAAGCCATGGTTCATATTGGTTACTCCAATTTCAAGCAGGAGTTAGGTGCACCAATGCAAACTGCAGCTTTTCTTATCTACACTTAGGGATTGCACTAGTGCAGCTACACCAGTTGCTGGCCACAAATAGCTGAACTCCAAATAAGATAAAGCCACAAGCACAAAAAAGGTTTCTTACCTTGATGAATGAAGGTAGGGTGACTGATGTCCCAAGTTTATAGGGACAGCCCCCATTTTTGGGTCTTTTTCTTATATAGGCTCTTATTACCCCCACCATCCTAATTTTTCACATTTGCTGTTTGGACACCCTATGAAGGTCATACATAAGTTAGTATCTTATACTTTCACTTTTCATGTGACATCCAAGAAATATAGAATAGTTAGATTCACTGATAATACTTGGCAAAGGTTAATCAACTGGTAAATAATTACATGCCAACTCTTGTTCTTAGGCATTTCCCCTCTGCATTAAAACTCCAGTGGGTAATTCTCATAAAAATGTCCTTATTGAACATTTTCATAGGTTTTCTAAAAGGCTGGTATCTGCAAATCACATTTGTGTCCTTTTTTATTAAGGCACCAAGCAATGTCTGATTCTTTCTATTTATATCAACTTTTGAATAGGTGTTCACACATTATTTTCTGCATAATATCGGTGTACAAGGCACTCCACAGAAAGGAATTAAGACAACATACTTGTGCCAAAGAGCAAAAATACACATACGGACCTGATTTTCTTGGCCACACATGCTCATGTGTGTGTATACATACATCTATTCATTCTTATATAGTCAACAAAATCTAAAAATGTCATGGAAGATTTTACAGAAAAACAAAGAGTGTAACAAATAGCTATTACAAAGCATATATTTTATTTAAATGTGGTATGTATTACATATACAGTACTACAACCTTATGAAACTTTACTCGCCCACTAGCCTAAGGCATGTGTGTTGTTTTTTGAGTGTTGACAGTGGGAGTTTGGTTTTGTTTGTTTTTAGAGGACAGAAAGTACAATCAAGTTAAATATCATTCAGGGCTTTGAAACTTTCCTAATAATTCTGCAAGGCTATTTTATAGGAATTAAATATAGCATAAATGCACTGCAAACAAAATACTCTGTATATGAACATTGCATATGAATACAGTTAAAAGAAAGTTTAAAGTACCTCTTTAAACTTTATGACAACACCACAAAGTGGATGAGGAAATACCTTTTATTGGACCACTTTTGTTGGTGAGAGAAGATATGCCTACACTTAAAATGCTAGTTTCCCTTTTAATATGGCACATTAGGTCTGGATTGTCTTGTCCCCAGTGAAACGTTCCAGGACAGTTTTCAGGCACTAACTGTGCAGCAACCGTATCACAGGGTCTTAACATAAAGTGTGTTCCTATGCATCACTCTTAACATGTTTAAGGGAGTTTTCAAAAGATTAGGCACATTGTACATTTTTGCAGCTCTTGGTAATAGCAACACACTAGTTACAGCCAGGCACTCAGATTCAACAAAATTCGCTCTGAGGAGAAAGTCTGGGATATACATCTTAACACGCTTGAAACCACCTTCACCAGACACCCCACCAGAAAAGTAGATCCAGGGGCAATGAATTCTTCCTAAAAGTGGAGGGGCATAAGGCCCCACACCCACAGTGGCCCCGCCCCTTCCCTCCCAACCAAAGGTGTCCCCCCTGGCCAAGTCAGATGCTGGAGCTGGTCTGGGGAGCCTGGGCCCCTACATATGCCCTGGGTGGGGGGCCCCAAGAGCAGCCCCCAACCTATGTCCCTGCTTTCTGGCCCCTCTCGCCCCCCAGGCTCCCCACAGCTACCCATGTAGCTCTTACCCAGACCCAGCTCTGGCTTTCGTCCTGGCCTGGGGGTGGGGCCAAAGAGCCACAGCCGGGCCAGGGTAGGAGCCACCCAGGCAGCTGTGGGGAGCCACAGACCCTTCATTTGCCAAGGATTGCTCTTGGGCCCCTCACCCTGAGCAGGTGTAGGGTCCGCGGCTCCTCTCAGCTGCCCAGGCTCCCCAGGCCACTCTTACGCACGTGGGCTCGTTTCTGGTCTGGCCAGGGGGTAGGGCCTCAGGAGCAAGAAGAGTGGCAGGAAGCTGGGCCAGTGGCGAAATGTGGATGGGCCTGGCCCGTCTGCTTTCAAAAGTGGGAGGGGCAGAGCCCCTTGCCCCTCCCCCCCATCCTGGTCCCCCCATTACAGTGCCCCTGAGTAGATCGCAGCATGGAATGGGCCACCCAAATAACCCGAGAGAAACTGCTTCAATATGGAAGTAACACTCCCTCTGACCAGACACCTCCGGTTGTCACCTACCACTAGAACCCACAGGGGATATCACTAAGCAATTACTTGATGGGGTCCATATCCTGAAATAAATCTTTCTTGAACCCCCCTCTCCTGGTCTTCAAACAACCTCTCCCCACTGCGCCGAGGTCATTACTAGAGCCCTGTAAGGATACAGGAGACGCAGAACGCTGTGTGGAAGAGACTCCCATGCACAAGTGTGGGCGCCTCTTGCACACACTACCACAACCAGGGAGAGCTGCCAGTGAGCCTGGTACCCACCCCTATGGGCAGGGGTGGGCGCAGTACAGCCACCCTGGAGGAGCAGCTTGGGCTAGGCGCTGGCTCCTGCAAGGTGTGGCTCTAGATGCTGCTGCTTTCACCGCTGCGGTTCCTGGTAGAGCCCTTCAGCTCCGCGGATATCTGCTTTATACCTGTGGATATCCACATCCGTGGATATAAATTTTGTATCCACGCAGGCTCTGCTCATCACAGAAGCAAGATCCCCACACCAAGACACACCAACTCAGAGCAGCACCAGGCCTGGCCAGAACAATAGAGGCAAAACCTATAGACACATCTTCACTGCTACAATGATCAACACCCCAACAGCAAACCTTTCAAGATCCATGGGTCATACGCATGCCTATCACAAGGTGTGGTGTTCCTCATACAGGGCACTAAATGCCGCAGTAACAACTACATGGGTGAAACCAGACAATTACTCTGCTCTCAAATGAACTAACACAGAAAAATGATAGAAGACAAAAACACAGTATCACCAGGGGACGAACACGTCACGAAGTGATCACTCTGTATCTGACTCTTCCGTCCTCCTCCTCAGAGGAAATCTGCACCACACCTTCAAAAGATGAGTGCTGGAGCTTAAGTTCATAATTCATAATATCATGGACTGAATAGAGACACTGGATTTATGGCTTTATACAACAATCTATAATGTACTTAACACCCCTCAGCTTTTTTTCCTCTCCCCTCACCACTGCACCCCATGACTGGAGAGGTAATAACAGGCCTCTTCACTTTGAATGGCCCCTTAAAAATGCGTTAACTACTTACGCTAAACAATCTGTTCTATGGTGTGTTTATCTATGACACTGTGAGTACATTTTCCAGACCTAAAGAGCTCTGTGTAAGCTTGTCTCTCTCCCCAACATAAGCTCTTCCAATAAAACAGAGGTTCTCAATCTTTTTCTTCCTGAGGCCCTCCTAACATGCTATAAAAACTCCATGGCCCATCTATGCCACAACTATTTTTCTGCATATAAAAGCGAGGACCAGCATTAGGGTGTAGTAAGCAGGGAAACTGCCCAGGGCTCCATGCCACAGGGCGGCCTCCTGCGAAGCTAAGCTGCTCAGGCTTCAGCTCCAGGCCTGGGTGGCAAGTCTTGGAGTGGTGGGGCTTCGGCGTTCTGGGCCCCAGTGAGTCTTATGCCTACCCTGCTAGGCAGACTCCCTAAAACCTGCTTGAAGACCCCTAAGGGGCCTTGCACCTCAGTTGCTTCAATAAAAAGGGTGACCATATTTTCACCCTGAGCTGTATCCCATTTTCCTGCTAGGAAAATGGGATACAGCTCAGGGCTGGTCTGAGCTCTCCCAGCTCTCTGCCCCCACCCTCAGCTCACGCACAGAGCTGTCCCAAGCCGCTCACCCAAGGGCACCCCCCCTCCAAGGCTGCAGTCGCTGGAACCCTGCCTGCCCCCCTCACCCCATGAGCCCTGCCTCCTCTTCTACAAGGGGCTGGCATTACTGCTCAACCCCCGCTGCGCACATTCCTCTGCACCACACTCCACTTTTTTTTGACAAAAGTTGGTATTTGATTAGTTGGCAAGAGCAAACGGCACAAATGCCCACTTTTGCCAAAAATGTTGCAGCAACCAGGACAGGGATTAGAAAAGGGACTGTCCTGGCCAAAACAGGACATATGGTCATCCTAGCAATAAAAAGTATTATCTCACCCTTGTGTCTCTAATATCCTGGGACCAACAGAGGATACTAACAATGATGAGAAGAGACATTCCTACTCAAGAAACTGCTGGCACTAAGAACTCAGTCAGTATTAATTATATCCTTTTGTAAACTGGATAAAGCAGAAAGATATTTTTATTACCTGGTTTAAACCTGAGGACAAGCTGCCAAATGCATAACATCCAAAGCACTGCAGTCACTATTCCAAAAATAATTACAATCAACGCTCTCCTGTCCCAACTGAAGGAAGGCATCTTGTGTATGTAATAAGCATGCCCCACTATAAAATAATAGTATCAATTCACTTCCTTGTGATGGATAAACTATTAACTATTTTTCTCACCTTCACGGCTAAAAATTTAACCCTCTCAGTGCCATTTTAAGGAAGTTCTGACATGCAAAACCAGAGATAAGGTGGGTGAGGTAATATCATTTATTGGAACAACTTCTGTTGGTCAGAGAGACACGCTTTTGAGCTTACAGCTCGAAAGCTTGTCTCTTTCCACAAGAAAAGTGGGCGGTCTCACCCACCTGGTCTTTCTAATATCCTGGGACCAACACGGCTAAAACACTGCAGAAATCTAGTGTCTTTATTCAAGCATGATTTTGAGTGCCCTACAAAGTTATGAATTTAAGTTTCAAGGCTCATTTCCTGAAAATGTGCAGGTTTCCTTTAAGGATGAGGACTGAGAGGTCAGATATGAAGTGATTACTTTGTGAAAAGTATCAGAGGGGTAGCTGTGTTAGTCTGGAGCTGCAAAAGTGACAAAAAGTCTTGTAGCACCTTGTAGACTAACAGATCTTAGGGATCATAAGCTTTTGTGGGCTAAGACCCACTTCCGTGGGCTAAGACCCATTTCATCATGAAGTGGGTCTTCGCCCATGAAAGCTTATGATCCATTAGTCTATAAGGTGATCTGATCTGTTAGTCTATAAGGTGCTACAAGACTCTGTCACTTTTATGAAAAGTGTTCACTCACGGGTGATATGGTGTTTTGTCTTTTATCATTTTTCTGAGTTCATTTATGGCTTATTACAACAATCTGTAACCCACTAACCCCCTTTTTTTTGTCCTATGACTGTAGGGGTGTTAACAGGACACTTACCTTGAATAGGCTCTTAGAATATGTGTTAACTCCTGTTCCCCCTTAACAATGAGTCCAGTAGCACAGTTAAAGACCAACTGATTTAACTGGGCATAAGCTTTCATGGGTAACCCCCCCACCCTTCTTCGTGCACCCCAAGAGGATTTTTTATCCACAAAATCTTATGCCCAAAGAAATTTGTTAGTCTTCAGGGTGACACTGGATTCCTCGTTGTTTTTATGGATAAAGACTAACACAGCTACCCCTCTAATACTTGTTCTACCTTATAGTTAGCTGTGACAATCTGAGTACCTTTTCCAAAAAGAGCTGTGTAAGCTCAAAAGCTTGTCTCTCTCACCAAGAGAAGCTGGTCCAATAAAAAATGTTAGTTTGTCACCCACTCTGTCTCTTTAATATCCTGGGACCTACCTGTCTACAACCCCCTGCAGCCAAAAGCGGGTCATATAAGCAAACCTCTCTAGCATTCTCCATCTGATGCGACATCTCACTTTTCTACTGTTTTTCTGGCATTAAGTCTAATGGACTCCATGTGTTACAGGCAGAGGAAAGGAGGGGGTGGGGGTCTGGGTAAACAGAAAAGGACAAGGAAAGAGGGGTGCCATTTAGGGAGGGTGGTGGGTGTGCAACCAGTTTCATACCATGTTCAGGTGAAGTTTGCAGCAGGAGGGAAGATACTGCCCCTTGTCCTCCCACGCCCTGCTCCACAGTCCTCTGCAGCCAGGCTGCTTCTGCCCCTCCCCCTCATGGAGCCTGCTGGCCACACTGCTTGTGGACCGCGAGTCAGCCTCTGGATCTGCTGAGCAGAGCTGGGTGGGGGCTGATGTCTCTGGTCTCTGCTGTGTACCTGGTCTCTGCTGAGTTAGGGTTGGGGGACAAGGAGTCTGTCTCGACTGCTGCCTCTGGCTCAGGAGTGGGAGCTGCAGTTCCTGCTGTACTAAACAAGCTGTTTGCTTGGCTTAAAGAGACAGCATGCTGACATACTCAGGTGCACATACAGTCTTCCACACACACTGCCTTCAACAAACACACAGGTTCTCTCTGACACACACACTTATATTCTTGTTATTGTTTGTTGTTACTTCTTGGTACTTCCTGTTGAAATGGACAGTGCACATATATTCTCTGTAATTTCATTCTTTCAAAGTTTGTACAGGATTACAGTACTGCTATTTTAATTTGTTCATTGATCTGTGCATTTCATAACTGTATTTCTCTTTTATGCTTAAATTTAATTATTTGAGCAGTGAGTTCTAAAATGCCTAGCCAGTCCTGGCCAGCCATTATCATCATTACTTTTATTACCATATTGTGCTTTGTCATGCATTATTTAAAATGGTACAGTCAAATAATAGTATCCTTCTAGAATATAAATCCTTCTGTACTCACCTGAGCAGTGACAATTTTTTAAAAAAACCTGAACATATAATTTTAGGCACTGTGTAGATAAAGGTGGCTTATTTTCAAATTGTATTTTAAATTGTATCTGTAAAATAACTTAAAATTTATACAAAAATAAATGCAGTTCCAAGTCTGATACTGTAATGGGGTGAATTCACCTCTCACCAGCGTTCCCTGGTCAAGTGAGTGCGTGCTGCAGTTTTCTCAATTTCCTATTCTCATGGTGCCCCTGTTGGCCGCTCCCCTCATCAGGTGTGTTTTTGGTGACTCAGCCCTCCAGCCAAGTAACATGCAGTCTGTGTGCAAAGCAAACAAACCCCTTCCAGGCTATAAATCCGAAAAGTCCTCAGTGTCCTGCAGCCATTCCTGGGCTCAGTCTTCTAACAGTCCAACAGGGCCCATTGTGGTACCCTCAGTTGGTTCATCCTTCTCTGCAGCCCTCCCTGGGCTCAGTCCTTAACCAGTCCAATGGGGCCCATCATGGTAATCTCACTTGGTATGGCTAGGTTAGGTTGCATCACACCATCAACAAGTATCACAACTAAGATTTGGGTAAGTGTGGTAGGTGCAGTGAGGAGTCCTCTTTCCCCTGGAAAGATAGGGAGTGCTCTCTCCTCTCCCTGCCCTTTTTACATCTCCTCTCTCATATAACAAAATGAGGGGAAGAAAGGATAGAAAATGTCCTGGGTAGAAAAAATGGTTAGAAGCTGGAAATGGAGGCAAGAAATGGACTGGGGGAGAGTGGCAAGTGGATATTAGGTGGGAGGGGATGAGGGAAGAAAAGAGATTTCCTCTCTCTCCTCTTCTCCATTCTTTGGGAATGTCAACACTGCAAAGTTGTCAATAAAATTTTTGTCTTTCACAGGTACTTAAAAAAACTCCCCCATGAAAGTGAAAAGTTTTGCCAATGCAAGTGGCAGTGTGAACGCGACTTTGTCGGCGAGAGCGCTCTCCTGGAAATATTTTGTTGGCAAAAGTACCGACAAAGAGCATTTACACACACAGCACAATTCAACAGTCTTGTCCCTAAAAGCTGCATGGTGCAGACGAGCCCTCATCCTTGCCCACCCAATCAATGCCTTTCCAACACTGCCAATTCATTTTGCCAAACCCAAATTGAAATTCATTCACTCCACACACATCAAATCATTTTGCCCCCAGTTAACTGCTCTTTCTCATCCTCACATACACTGATTTCATCTTGCCCTTCTCCCACCCCTTACAAGCCCTGTCATCATAGACTCCCTTGCAGACACCCCAAACCCCAAACACACACACCTCTCCCCAGATGCTGATGCAGCTCCTTCAGCACTGGGCTCCTGCTTCTTCCTTGGTTGCTCTCTCAGTTCCCGGTGTGAGGTGGGGTTCAGCAGGAAGTTTCTCACCTCTCCCCCAAGCATGTGGATGGCAGGAAGGAGTTTCTGCTCGCTGCCTCTCTCTCTCTCTCTCTCTCACTCACACACACTCTCACTCTCTCTCTCCCCTACTCCAGGTCCCTAACATGCCTGGATGAGTTGGAGTGAAAGTGCTGCAGAGCGAGGTGAGGAGCATCTGTAGAAGGAATCGTGCCTGCTCTATGAACTGAGGGGAAGAAGCCTCTCGGTATGTGGCACAGTTCCTGTTGTCTTACCTCAGGAGGCCAGGGAGTGGGGAAAGGCAACTCATCCAAGGGGATTTTTCCCAGGGAATAATGGAAAAGCTCCCCCTTCCCCAGGACTATAAATGGTCTCAAAAAGTGGTTGGTTCATCATAATCTGGATGCAGCAGCTTCAGTAACAGTATTTAAATTTGTCCTCACAGCCTGACTCCATTTTGAATTATTTTTTTTTGGCCTCTTGTGGCACCCCTCCTCCTTCTCCCCCTACCCCACCAAGTACTACCCTCCTTCCTGTCAGAGGATCTGAGAACCCACACAGTGTGGCGGAAACCCCTAGAGTGGACAGCTCTACCATTAGAGCATCCAGTAAGAACTATATAAAGTTCTTTTCACTATATAAAGTTCACTATATAAGTGGTCCAACACCAAGTCTCTGGGCTCTAAAGAAGCCCCAAACTTTGAATGCTGAGGTGAAAGATGTATTAGATAAGCCTCTGGGACCTCACAACACTGCTGTCCCACTTCTGCTGTAGGTGGGAGAACAGGAGGTGGAGGTGGAGGTGGAGGGAGAACAGCAAAATAAAGACAATGGATTTCAAGAAGGCAGACTTTAGCAAACTCAGAGAGTTGGTAGGTAAGATCCCATGGGAAGCAAGTCTAAGGGGAAAAACAATAGAGGACAGTTGGCAGTTTTTCAAAGAGATATTATTAAGGGCAAAAGAGGAAACTATCTCACTGCATAGGAAAGATAGGAAGTATGAAAAAAGACCTCCCTGACTTAACCAGGACATCTTCAGTGATCTTAAAAAAAGAAAGAGTCCTGCAAAAAGTGTAAACTAGGTCAAATTACAAAGGATGAATATAAACAAATAACACAAGTACGTAGGGACAAAATTAGAAAAGCCAAGGCAGAAAACAAGATCAAACTAGCTAGAAACATAAAGCATAAGAAGAAAACATTCTACAAATACGTTAGAAGCAAGAAGAAGACTACGGACAGGGTAGGCCTGTTACTCAATGGAGTGGGGTTGCGGGAATAACTGAAAATGTGGAAATGTCAGAAGTTCTTAATGACTTTGTTTCAGATTTCACCAAGATTGTTGGTGATTGGAAGTCTCACGTAGTGAATGCTAGTGTAAATGAGGTAGGATCAGAAGGTGCTAAAATAGGGAAAGAACAAGTTAAAAATTACTTGGACAAATTAGATGTCTTCCAGTCAGCAAGGCCTTATGAAATGCATCCTAGAATACTGAATAAGCTGACTGCGGAGATATCTGAGCCATTAGCAATTATCTTTGAAAAGTCTTGGAAGATAGGAAAGATTCCAGAAGACTGGAAAAACGCAAATATAGTGCCAATCTATAAAAAGGGAAATAAAGACAACCCAGGGAATTATAGACCAGTCAGCTTAACTTCTGTACCCAGAAAGATAATTGAGTAAATAATTAAGCAATCAATTTGCAAACATCTGAAGATTATAAGTAACAGTCAGCATGGATTTGTCAAAAACAAATCATATCAAATCAACCTGATAGCTTTCTATGACAGGGTAACAAGCCTTGTGGATAGGGGGGAAGCAGTTGATGTGGTATATCTTGACTTTAGTAATGCTTCAGATACTGTCTCGCATGACCTTCTCATAAACAAAGTAGGGAAATGCAACCTAAAAGGAGCTATTATAAGGTGGAAAACTGTTTGGAAAAGCACTCCCAGAGAGTAGTTATTAGTGGTTCAAAGTCATGCTGGAAGGACATAATGAGTGGGATCTTGCAAAGATCAGTTTGGGGCCCGGTTCTGTTCTTCATCAATTATTTAGATAATGATATAGACTGGAGTACACTTATAAAGTTTCTGGACAATACCAAGAGGGGAGGGGTTGCAAGTGCTTTCTATGATAGGATTATAATTCAAAATGATCTGGATAAACTGGAGAAATGGTCTGAAATAAATAGGATGAAAATCAATAAGGACAAATGCAAAGTACTCCACTTAGGAAGGAACAATCAGTACATACAAAATGGGAAATGATTACCTAGAAAGGAGTACTGAAGAAAGGGATCTGGGGGTCATAGTGGACCACAAGCTAAATAAGACTCAACAGTGTAACACTGCTGAAAAAAAGCAAACATCATTCTGTACTGTATTTAGCAGGAGTGTTGTAAGCAAAACATGAGAAATAATTCTTCTGCTCTACTCCACACTGATTAGGCCTCAACTGGAGTACTGTGTCCAATTCTGGGTGCCACGTTTCAGGAAGGATGTAGACAAACTGGAGAGAGTCCAGAGAAGAGCAACAAAAATGATTAAAGGTCTAGAAAACATGACCTATGAGGGAAGATTAAAAAAATTGGATTTGTTTAGTCTGGAAAAGAAAAGAGTGAGAGGGGATATGATAACAGTTTTCAAGTACATAAAAAGTACATAAGGAGGAGGGAGAAAAATTGTTTTTCTTAACCTCTGAGGATAGGACAAGCAATGGGTTTAAATTGCAGCAATGGAGGTTTAGTTTGGACATTAGGAAAAACTTCCCAACTGTCAGGGTGGTTAAGCACTGGAATAAATTGCTTAGGGAGGTTGTGGAGTCTCAATCACTGGAGATTCTTAAGAGCAGGTTAGAAAAACACCTGTCACGGGTGGTCTAGGTAACAGTCATGCCACGAGTGCAGGGGACTGCACTAGATGACCTCTCAAGGTTCTTTCCAGTTCTATGAGTCTATGATTTTTAGTATTTGACTACAAGAGAAATGCCCAAGTGTGTACTTGGAAGCAGAGTAGCAAAAGAATCCTCAGTTCCAACACATGACGAAAGGCCTTCAGCTTGTGTGGCCCTGCTGGCTGGCTGCATGGCATGAGCAAGAATGGAGAACACAAAGCCTACCATTTCCCTCTAATATGGTATTCGTCCTTTCTGGATTTGTATTTGTACCGACCCAGGGCATCAGACTTGTAAAAGCACACACTTGCACACACCCCCTACACAATCAAGACTTTCCACTGAAGAGATGACAGGCTTCAACAATGCATAAATCAGTTTTATTTAAATAAAATTACAGGCACGTCTTGTTTGTTATTAACTATTGTAGGTTTTTTTAAAAGCACCAATATTTAACAATAACTTAACATTTCATTAAAGCACTATCTTTTTTAAATGGTATGTTTGTAAACCTGGCAGATTTCCATCCTTTCTCTAAATTCAAACAGAAACTATCGATAAAGGAATGCTAAAGGTCATATTTCTTTAGTATTAACAGAGAGTAGTGTTCAAAACATAACTAATCAGGAATAGCCTTTGAAGACACACGATGAATCTTTCTGCTTTTTTTAAAAAAAGATTCTTCCTAAAATATACTGCTTAGTTTTTTTCATTATGCTATTACAACAATACTAGACAATTTGAGAAAGTGACTGCATCTTTTTATATTATAGATACTGTAAATATATTACAATTTTCCCTTTGCTTTTATTTGTATTTGATCATTTTAATACCAGACATTTGTACAGAAATTCAAGAAGTCTTAAAATTTGAGGCTTTAGCATCTAGTTTCTAATTCATGTTTCTACAAATTTGAGATATTTAAATCATGGCATCAAGTAATTGTGCATGTAATGAAGTTAGTCTCTTATTTTTCTTAACATTTGAAAGTAGCCATTATACAGCAGTATTTGTGGGATAAGGAGACAGAAGCATCACTGAAAAAATATTTATCATTCTCACCTTAAGTCAGTGGATGTTGAGATCTCTCAACACTTAGTAGGACCAAGCCCTATATGTTAAAAACTACTCACAATGAACCCTGAGCAGCCAGTAAGTTACTAGCTTTAAAGTAGAGATGGGCCTGAGCTGAAAGATTCAGATCTGGATTTTGAACATTTTAAGGTTTGGAATGCGGGTGTATTCAGCTCTGAGGTTTCGGTTTGGTCCATTACAGAATGGGTCACTTTGGGTCAGCCTTGGGTCAGCCTTGATATTAAAATTCAGATTCCAACATATGCCAATGCTTGTATTTGTTGAAAGGGTATAGATTCAGTTCCATTTTTACAGGAGAGTAAGAAGCTTTCCTACAAGACAGATTTGGTAAAGACAGCATGAGATAGGGAAGGAAAACTTAGATGGAAAATTATTGAACATCCTGAACACTTTAAAATCCATTTTTATTTTGCCTCTTTGTAATGCCTCTTTAGTAAAAGAAGGTATTTTGTGCATAAAAGAAATGATAGGATTAGTCACAAAAAGTGTTGACTTCTAACTTCTAAACTGGAATTCTGGAAGTGTCATTTCTAGAGATTGCACAGAATTCATGTCACCCACAGATTTCTTTGCTTCTCTGCAGAAAAATTACTTTTGGCAGGGAAGCAAAGGGAAACCACAAGAACGGATATGTGCCCTTCCCCAGGAGGGCAGGCAAGTCAGTTCAGGTGCCTAGAGCAGCCGACAGAGAATTTCCCGAGGGGTATAAAACAGGTATAAAAGTTTTAAGGCTTCTTTACATTGCCAGAGGGCCCAGGGTAAAAGACAGTATGGCCGTATAAATGCTGATGGTGCTTTAGTGATTAGAACAGGTCTAAATTTTTGGACTGAAAAAAATTTCCTATCACAATGTGCTCCATGAACTGTTGGCTACTGACCTTTCAGAGATGGTCAGTAGCCAACATAAATTGTGAGTTTGATTCCCCTGCCCTCACTTACACTTCAGTTGCCTATGTTGTAACACTGAGCATATGGCTGCATGTATTTGTTGACTTGAAATAAAGGGTCAGACCTAGCTACATTACTATTAGGCAAGGGGATCTGCTCCCCACTCCCATTCTCTATCCATTATATTGTAGTTTAAATAAATTATCAAAATAACTGGAACCAGAGTAATTCTATAGCATTATTCTGATAAACAAAATATGCAGAATTTTAAAATATTGTGAATAGATTTTTTAATTTTTTGGTGTAGAATTCTCCCAGGAGTAATGGTTGCCGAATGGCAGATGTTCAGTCATGCCCAATTATTACTATAGGCTTTTTGAAGAATGAGTTGGGTTAGAGATGTACTTGAAGTATTGAACCCCCCTGGAGGCAGTATGCTTCCATTCAATAAGGCTCACTAATGTTCTTTGCCATGTATTATTCATTTCCTAACCCTACAATTCACATTGGAATGTATCCTTACTGCAGAAGGAGTTGAAGACACTTAGCACCTCACAGAATCATTGTACAATACAAATTACTATACATTCAGAAATGCACTAAGAAGCCTGCGGAGTTGATTTTAAAATAATCACTGTGTGCATGTGTCCATGCAGCACTCTATTCTACGACAGAGAGTGCAGACAGAACACAGCAGGTCCCTCAGCTGCAGACTGCGTCCAAGCACATATGCTGCCATTGCTGAGCACAGCATGTGGATTTGTGCACTACATCCAGTCAGTGCCTTACTGAAATCCCACTAGATTGCAGTATGGGAAAGGAGCTGAATTTTGGGTACAGAATTAACTTGGGCAGCTGATGTTGTCCTGTCTGACACACACAGCCTTTCTATAGAAAGCTGCTATGCTTGCCTTAAACATGTATGTGGAACTAAGAGTGCTGGGAATGCAGCAGCACTCCCTGGCTGGAAGTAGTAGTAACAACCACTTACATGGTTTCCGTCAAATACGGGGTTTACAGTTTTGTTCAAAGGCTTTCAGCACCCCCACTATAAACATTGTTCCAATGCCCCTGGCTGTAAAGTAGGGTCAATGTACTGCTTGTCAAAGCGCAGGATGATAGGAGTGTCAAGTCACTGCAATGAGTAAGTTCCCCTCATGATGAGCAATCGCAGTCGTCATTTCTACACTTATTTGATCTCCTTGCATACAGCACATGTGATAACCAACAAAAGATAGACTGTGCAGACAAATGCCTCATAGGTTTGCAATTTGCATTTCTTTGCAATTTCATTTGAAGCTATAAGCAAAGATATTCAATATATTTGACAATGCAGATGTAGATCTCCATCAATAATGTGCTTATTCCATTGTTTTAAAGTTCTGTACAATAATTTTATGTACGTGCCTGGTAATTCAGCAAATTCAGCTTTTTTGACATATTTGTATATGGAAATTTACCAGTTTCCCAACAGCAGGACAAGAACATGTTGCTCAGCTAGTAATGAGCTAAATTGATTTTTACTTGACAATGTCACCCCATTCAGTCTAAGTTCATCTAACAGGAAAATGTTTTTCCACTAAAGCATGTGATGAACAATGTACTAATGGAAACACCACAAATTAATATCAGGCCTACACTCTGCAAATGAGAATCTAATTATGTAGAAGTAAATATACAGTACTTTATGGATGATACTTGCATAGTGAGTTCTATGAAGAACAAACAAGGTGGTAAACAAGTCTAGAAATGAGGTAAAAATTATCTTAATGGTGAAGAAGGCAAAGTGGTAAATCAGAATTTATACAAAACTAGATTTCGTCTTCTGATTCCTGGTCTCGTTCGGATGTTTTCAGTAATCCCATCTCCACAGACTGGGCCTGTTTAATCTTTGAACGAACTACCCTGGAGACAGTATGGGGAAAGAAAAGAAGAGGTTTGCCACATAATTTTACATTCTAAACTAAACAAGTCAAATGCTGATCTGGTTATTGTTACGGGGACTCAAAGTTAACCATTTTTATTATCAAGGAGCCAGAATGACTGATTTATGAGGAAAAAGTGGAAGAACTAAATATAGCCAAAGGATGACCAAGCAGGGATATCATTGCCTGCAAGAATGGAAAAGGGTATAAACACCAAGGAAGATGATACAACAGATAGATGGGCTAGACACTGCTGTCACAGTAATCAAACCTGGTTCGTCCTATATGCCATTCCACAGAAAATCAGGACTTCAGTGAGGTTTTCGTCAGATTAAACACTGTGAGACCAGGCACATGGCTATAGCTAGGAATAATGCGATAAAACTGGCCAAAAGAAATTTAGTCAGGGGAAAATATTAACAATGAAGTCTGTCTGGCCTGTGCAATAGTCTCCAAATGAAATGGTAATAGTCATCCGTCTTGAGCCATTTAAAACTGGCACAGACAAGCACTATCTGTCACCATACTATAAGGACTGCCCCTATCTCTCAGAGATCTAGAAAAGTGGTTCTCAATCAGGGGAACACATACCCCTGAGGGTACACAGAGGTCTTCCAGGGGTACATCAACTCATCTGGATATTTGCCTAGTTTTACAACAGGCTACATAAAAAGCACAAGCAGAGTCAGTACAAACTCGAATTTCATACAGACAGAATGAGAAGGTAAGCAGTTTTTCAGAAATAGTGCGCTGCGACACATTTGTATTTTTATGATTTTGTAAGCAAGTAGTTTTTAAGTGGAGATGAAACGTGGGGTACCAAAGACACATCAGACTCCTGAAAGGGGTACAGTAGTCTTGAAAGGTTAAAACCACTGATTTAGAAGTTATTTTCCAGCTCTGATTTTTGTAATGCAATTCTAAACAATGTCAAAAGTAGCTCAATTTCCATGAGACGCCAGTTAACAATGGTGAAATACCATTCTGTTCACAAAGTCCTTATTTTCACTGGAATGATTTATGTAATGGCCATGAATGAGCAAAGCCTATCTTTATTTTATCTTGGGGGGGGGGAGGGAAACTTTATCCCATGAGCCTAACTGACACATGGTTCTCCAAAATTTTAGTTCTGTAGTTAACTTACCAGCTGACAATAGTGTAATTCATTGCAAGTATAAGAAAAGCAAAGGCATAATGCCAGCAATAGCACATTGTCAAGAACATCATATTATTGTGATCCATTTGGTTCCATTCTGGTCTCCCATTCGGAGGATAAAGTACAAAACCAATCTGTAATTAAATTAAATGTATTTAATAACATTCATTTGACATTTGTTCTGAGCCACACCACACATTACATGTCGGGCATAGGGCATACGGCAAACGTTTGCAGATTGTTTTTTTAAGTGTATGGAAGATTACATCTAAGAACATTATAGCAATACAATTTTACAGGCATCATACTTAAATGAGATTATTTCTAAAACTGCACTGAAGTGCTGGAAGACAAAGAAATCCCATCAAAGATATAGGGCCAATTCCAGAGAGCCCTGCATTATCTCCCATGAAGGGGAACACTGCACCAGCCCAACTGATCCTGTGAGAGTCAGGCCTGCATGGTACAAGATGACTGAGTAGCGGCTCTCTTTCTGTGCTCTGAAAGTGGGACACGCTTTACCAGCCAGAAAATCGTCAGAGTCAAAGGTTACCCACCTACGCACAAATACTAGCCCTTGCTGCACTTCCCTTTCTCCAAAAGCCTGATTATTAATAAGATTCTGCACAGGATGGGGTAATAATTGGGTTAGATTGCAAACAATAATGGTTGGATTTGAATTATTTATTCATTTCAAGAGAGGGGACTTTAACTTACATGTTTTCACAGTTTCAGTGTCACTTTTTATTAAATCAGTAAAGACTAATAAGAACCGTATGTATTCTATAGACAGTGAGTGAGATTTCTTTCCAAAATATGACAAAAATTTAAAATACTTATCCAAGCTAGTGCCCCTTATGATGGTGACCTTTTTTTGATACATGGACACCAGTCTATTAGGAGCTGAAGAGATCAAACTATTTTCACATAAGCCATCAAACAGCCATCAGATCGTAGCTACTGTTACTGCTGACCACGGTTTCACTTGAACAGTACTGGTTCTCTAGGCTATCTAGTCCTCTCTAGCATCAGTTCTCAGCAGTCTGGCTGAGAACATTTGAGGTGGTTTGACTGTATTTTGCTTCACATGCAGAGAATCTGATGAATCCAGGCATTAGCAATACAAAAGGAAAGCTCACCCATCTTTTGCAAATCTGCCACTCTGCAGCTAGTATGTGGTATTCAATCCACACACAGAGTTGAAGTCTGTCATGCAAGTGTCAAAAAAGTGTGAAAAAAGCCACTATTGTATCTGAGAACTCTTCTGTTTTTCTATTTAAGGACAAATCACTGTTTTCTAGTGAGGACAAGATAGTCAAGGAACGTTAAATGGCTACATCTAACTATTCTGTTGTGAAACTTTTTAGCCAAGAGCGAAAACTCATGGAACAACAAAATACAGCAGTAAATTCTAAGATCTTGGACATTTTTCTTGGGCTCAGTTATGGAAAAGTTTGTAACCGAAGAGGTTTCTTTTTTTTTTTTGCTAGTGCAGATGTTTAAATATTTGATTTGGTGCTAAATGTCTAGTTCTTCTAAACAACCCCACACATTTTCATTCACCATGTCCGGCCAACATGTTAAAGATTAAAAAAAAAGGAAGCCAGTCTAGACATAGTGGAAAGAAAAGTTACTATAGCAACCACAGTTCTCCAGCATAAGATTGCAGATATTCCTGCTTCTGTTATTAGACAGCAGTGATTTATGCAATGAATATTTACCACCATTTCTCTCATGAGTACACTGTCCTGTGAGTAGCAAATTAATTGGTGTATGGCTACTAAACTTCAACTAAGTATATGGAATGACAAAATGGTGATAGGAATGTCTAGTAGACTTTTAAGAGGTAATGCTAGTGACTGATACTAGTACCCACATTGCTGAAGTATTAAAGTTTGGAGGCACTTGTTTTACCTGTTCCACTTCAAAAGTTTTGAAACTGGAAAGCCGTGCTTGGAGTGATGAATCAGGATTTAGAGTGATCACTTGAGATGTTTTTTAGGAAACAGAAATGGGACTAATCCAGCACATTCAAGATACTTCTCCCTCTCCTTCCTCTTTAAAGCAATGCCAATGAATTGTTCACGTGGCCTTTCCTCCATTTTCTATCTTGACTGTGCTTTGATGAGCATTTACTTATTAATTTTCCTGCAAATTTTCTGAATTGTGGACTAACCTTATCTGTAAAAAACATTGCATTTATCTAGCACCACTAAGTAACTGTTGGTTTACATAGTTCACACAGTATTTTCCAGAGTTGGGAATGTCTAGTCATTACAGCAAAGGACTGAATCTGAACTCCTGGGTTCTATTCTTAGTTCACTCATTGAGTCAATGTCTAGTCTTGGGAAAATAAATGTACTGATAAAATGGCTTCCCCATCTGTAAAATGTGTACTAAGCACTTCTATAGCCTTGCAGGAAAATTCAAGATTAGTCGTTATTTATGAGTGCTTTGAGATCTGTGCATAAAAGGCACTGTTTAAGTGCATAATAGGTCACATCTGAATTACCAGCATGCCAATGAAGAAACAGCAAAGAGATAAAGCAAGTATTATAGTCAAAGGAGGAAATCTTAATAGCTGGAAACATTGACTCACCTGCCAGAGCCAGCTACCTTGCAGAATGCAGAGACTCGTCCGGAGCATCTCAAGGACAATGCTGCCGCGGAAGAAGACTTCCAGAAATATGCAAAAGGCGGCTCCAAAGATAGCCACTAAAAGTAACTGATGAACATGAAAATCCAGCATGGCTCGCCCATGTATGTGGTAATAAAAGAGAAAACCTGTGACAACATAGGAACTGATCAATCTTTGAAGAGAGAATAGTACAATACCAGACATTTGTTTTTAATGATGCCCAACAGTTCCCCTCATCTCCCACTAGAAACTGTGAACTGTTCCCTATGTATCAAGTTCCCTTTAAAATGTTTATTCCATAATGAGGTAAGCAGTGTCAGGAATGAGATATATTCTGACATCTGGTGGCGAACTATGGGAATTGCAGTGAGTTTTGGAAAATAACTTTGGGGCTGATCAATTTGCATAGACACACCCACTGCGCCTAGCCTGAGCCCACAGCAGCCCACATGGCCACTTCGGCTGATGTGGGAGCCCCAGTTTCTATGTTATTGGGGCAGGAAATATAAAGTGATGTTACTGTGATTATGTGAATGAAGGACTATGGACATGTACTTGGCCCTTGTTATGATGGAGGGACTCGCCATCATCTAGGTAGCACTCACTGGGCAAGGGCCATGCTTTTCAGAACACTCTTGAGATTGAGAGAGGCTATGGGCAGGTCTTTATCCCTTTTGGTGAGGGACTTGTCTAAGCTGCCCCCCCTGCCCTCCCCCAGCCTATTGCACCTTGCCTCTCTCCACTGTGGAATGTTAGAGCTAATTTTGATTCCCTTAGGAGTCTTGGTTCAGCCTGCTAAGCTGAATTCACTTTGAGTCTGCTGGTGTAGCTGTGCCAATGTGCTGACACACACCCCCCCCCCCCACTCAGAGCTGAAATCACTGAGCACTGTGTTAAGTGGGGGTGGGCCTAAAGGCATGTTGGTGGCACCAAGCAATGTGTGCAGCTAGCAGAGCAAAGCAGTGGACTCAGCCGAGCGGTTCCTGGGTGCAGTTTGTGCGACTGGCAGTGGACTCAGCTGAGCGGTTCCTGGGTGCAGCTTGTGTGACTGGCAGCGGACTCAGCCGAGCGGTTCCTGGGTGCAGTTTGTGTGCTGCTGACAGAGTAACTGGCACCGCAGAGCTGTCCGTGTGTCGGCTAGCAAGATGGCTAGCGGAGTGACTGGCGCTGCAGAGCAGTTCGAGTGTCGGCGAGCAGAGCGGATTGCGGTGAGGGCTGCAGCGGAACCCCACAGAGAGGCGGTGCAGTCGGCCTCAGACCATGTAAGGTGCCCCGTGCCCTACCCTCCATTTCCACCCAGGCTGGGAGGTAAGACTCTGCCAATTCACTTTTGAACTCTGCACTGATACAGTACAGAGACTCTTGGGCTGCTGGACTTTTGAGACTATTGAGTGACTTTTTGGGGTTGTGGAACTCAAGAGCCAAAGGGAAGGCCATGGCCTATTTGCTGGGACGGGGGCTTCTGGTTCATGGTTTGGTTTGTTAACCTTGTTTGTGGTGTTTCCCCAATATAATGCCACATTGTTTCTCCCTGTTATTAAAAGGCTTTGGTACACTCAGACTCTGTGCTTGCAAGAGGGGAAGTATTGTCTCTTACAGACGCCCAGAGGGGTGGTATATGGTTGTCCCAGGTCACTGGGTGGGGGCTCGAGCCAGTTTTTGTATTGTGCTATTGGAATGGAACCCCTGGATACTGAACCCGGCCCTTGTTGCTGCCAACTCTGATGGGCAGAAGGGTTACAGTGAGTTAAAATTAGAAATGCACAAAGGTAATATTTGTATTATGGTAGCACCCAGAGGCCCCAATTGGGATTAGGCCTCTTTGTACTATAAAATGGAAGCAGACACAAAAGGAGGGAGAGGTTGAGGCATGGAATTGTACATACAGGCATGTCGCATCTTGCCCGAGGGTTCCGTTCCGCGGTTACCACGTAAAGCGGAAACCGCATATAGCCAGAACCCATTGACTTCAATGGGATGCGAAATTGCGCCCCCTGCAGGAAGTTTAACCCCCCCTTTTTTTTGCAGACCGCGTTAAGCTGAAATTGAATATGTTACATATGCCTAAGACGCGACAAGCCTGTACAAACATACTTTTATAATCAGGTTATAATATAGTCTGATCATCATATAA
Organism: Dermatemys mawii; assembly: GCA_007922305.1. Taxonomy (NCBI): domain Eukaryota; kingdom Metazoa; phylum Chordata; order Testudines; family Dermatemydidae; genus Dermatemys; species Dermatemys mawii. Next base: position 24,243,009 of record ML677351.1, read on the forward strand.
CACTGAGGTGGGTGCAACTCCATAAAGCACCTCAGGTACTGCCCCACAGCCAGTTTGGAGGACAGCACGAAAAGGATGTTGGTTCATAGAATATCAGAGTTGGAAGGGACCTCAGGAGACCATGTAGTCCAACCTGCTGCGCAAAGCAGGACCAATCCCCAATTAAATCATCCAACATATTTTCCCTCCCCCATCCCTAAATGGCCCCCTCAAGGATTAAGCTCATAACCCTGGGTTTAGCAGGCTAATGCTCAAACCAGCAAGCTATCCCTCCGCCCCATTTCCCCTGTGATTTGCCTTAAAGCCCAGCCCACTACTCTGATTGGGAAACAGGGAGGGGATTTACCCTATAATCCTTAATTAAAAATGGGATTAACATAAACTATTACTAAACTGTCTCTACAGCGTAACAAAAGTGATGCTATAATATACTCATTTTGTTTTCCGTACATTTAGCTAAAATCTAGGTGGATCAAGGCTGAGATTTTTTCAAAGGAACTTAAGGAAGTTAAGTGCCCAACTCCTAGTGAAATTTGGGCACTTAACTCCTTTAAGCTTCAGTTTCAGTCCAAATAATTGCTACTTTAATAATAATATATTTGCTTAATAATATATTAGCTCCTTATTTTCCTCCAGGTTCTATACACACGAGTAAACTCACCTTCAATAAAAACTGCTAACGAAAGCATCAGCCTATCTAAGGCCACTGGCAATGCAGTGGTGCCATGAGCCACAATGTCAGTCAGCCCTGAGATGCCGTAGAAGAGATACATGGTAGCATGCTGCCAGTTCATCAAGTGATCCCAGTGTTTTTCCTCATAATTATACAACTTCAGATGAGGCCCATCAGGAACAAACTGCTCAGCTATCATACCTTCATGTGAAATAACAGGGGAAGCATTAGTGGCTATCCTGGAGCATAACGAGGATAGAGATGGATTTTAAGTCTTTAGCCATTCAGTAAACACAGTATTTTACTCATCATCATCAGCAGGCCAGTCATGCGATTGTCCTCATATCGTGCAGCCATTAGCAGTGCAGGCCACCTCTTTATCTTGCTTTCTAATCAAATGTTTACTATAGTCTGTGATCATCTGACTAAATCTTCAACAATCTTTTCCTCTGGATGCACAGTGGTTCAAAAATGGGTTTAACACCCCTTGACTCCTTAGATTAGAACCGCACGTTCAAGTCCCAACAGGGATACCTTAGCCTTTCATCCCTCTGAAGTACATACATTGGTATGCCAGTTAGTTGACTTCCTGGGGATCTTTCCTATGATGCATTAAAGGCAGAGGTTCCTCTCTGCTGTGCATGGGCATTAAAGTGCCAATGGGACTTTTTGCTAAAAAATAGGGATTTACGCTGCTTTTTTTTTTTTTGTCTGCGCCCCACCCCATCACAGTTATATAGTTACAACCCTCGTTCCCAGTGAAGGCAGCATTTGAGTGGTATTTTGAGTGTACATGGTAGTTTGTGAAGCATGTTGTGTTGAGTTTTCAGAGTGGTAGCTGTGTTAGTCTGTATCAGCAAAAAGAACGAGGAGTACTTGTGGCACTTTAGAGACTAACAAATTTATTTGGGCATAAGCTTTCGTGGGCTAAAACCCACTTCATCAGATGCATGGAGTGGAAAATCCAGTAGTAGGAAGATACATATAGAGAAAGAGAACATGAAAAGATGGGGGCTGGCATACCAACTCTAATGAGACAAATCAATTAAGGTGGGTTATTATCAGCAGGAAGAAAAAAACTGTGTTGAGACACTCCATACGTGTAAATATATATTTTAAACAGAAGGTTATATGTAGCATAATGGATCCCACTATCCCCCTATAGGATACAAGTTGTTATATTAAAAAGCAAATGCACATTTTTTCCAAATTTGTTTCAGTGCCATGCATATCCACATACTCCAACACTGGAGCTTTCATTCCTTCTCCCTCTCCACACTTTGGACTGAGGGCTAAGTTACAATACAGTAAAACAATACATTGCTGCAGCAAAAAAGAAAGCACTGATTTAGTATTTTGCATTCCAACATAATGTCAGCTCTACAGATCTCATGGGGATCTGAAGAGAATTTTTCTGTAAGAAGATAATATATATTTGTACATATTTGCTCTCGGAGTATCTCAAATTTTGCACTGTACATACAGCATCACTGAAGTGCAGCCATCACTGGGATGGAGGGCAGTAGCCAACTGGAGGTGAGTAGTGTGGGGACAAGCAGGAAGGAGACTGTGACAGAGCAGAAGAGGATAAAGCCCATGTCTTATTAGAAATACCATGAAGTCTTTACTATTCCCACAAAGCAAATAGCTAAATGTAACATTATGGCCCCATTTCAATATCTAAGTCTTAAGACCACACACAGTGAGTCCCAAATACTCAATTTACCTGCTTCCTAAAGGAAAACTGCGCTGTTATTTGAACAAGGCAAGGGTTTCAAATCAGCTGCTTAGTCCACTGTCATCAGTTTGGCTTTTACTTTGCTTTGTTTCTATGCAATCCCACAACAGAATGTGAAATGGCAATCTCAGGTAGTAATTCTGCAGCTCAAAAGGTTTGGTTCTTTTAAAAAAGAGCTGATATTTTCCCTTCTGAATTTTACCAGGTAGACATTCTACATTCACATATTACATTAATAATTCAGTGAAAGCCGGTGACATCTGAAAGCTGGTAAGCGCTCATAGAGCTGCCCTCAGAATCTATTTACTGCAATGAGCAGAAATCAGAAGGTAGTACATTCAAAAAGGGCAAGCAGTGCCCATCCTGCCTACAGTTGCCAGTTTGTATTTGAGAGCCCAGGTCAATGACCACACATTTGCATCACAACCTCTGTCCCAACCCCTGAACTGGCAAAATGATATGTGTGAGAGTGTGCAGATCTTAAAGGGGCTTCAAAATTCAGCTTTAGACAGGAAACATGTTACAGCCTTAACTATAGAATGACTGAATGTGACTCCAGTTATTCATAGACTATAAGCCAGAAGGGACCATTAGATCATCTAGACAAACCTCCGCATATATGTCTTCCACAGGCCATTACATTTCACCCAGTTACCCCTGTATGAGCCCAGTAACTTGTGTTTGGCTAAAGCATATTTTCTAGAAAGGCCTCCAGTCTTGATCTGAAGACACCAAGAGGTGGAGACTCAACCACTTCCCTTGGTAGTTTGTTCTAATGGTTAATCACCCTCACTGTTATTATGACATTAATTCATGGGCTTTAGTTTCTTTTTTTAAAACAACAACCAGTTCTATAATAAAACTGACAGTAAATAGATAATTTTAAAAGATAAAAATATTAATAAGCATGGCCATTATCTTTTTATTCTGTGTCTTTAAAATCAGAGTCCGACTTACCAATCAGGGCAAATACTGCTTTGACGATCCCCTCAATAAATTCCAAGCGCTGAAATCCCGCCCTGGAACCAAGGTAACAAGCATTCCTGTTTTTTCGACAGACATACTTTAATGGGTACTTCACTGACCACCACAAGCCAAAGAGGAGGAAAAAACTCCCAGGCAGAGCATGACCTTTGAAATTGCCCATGTCTCTCTATAATGCAAACACCTGAAGAGAAACACAGATTACTGACTGAGTAAGGTACTTTTAGGAAGACTATCAGTTATAATTTGATATATGTAGGCTTCAATTTTCAAAGGATCCTAAAGGAGTTAGTTGTCCAAGTACCACTGAATTTCAGTGGTATTTGGGTGCCTAAGTCCCTTAGGCTGCTTTAAAAATCCCAGCCCAAGTCTGACAAGTTTACATTTTCTGCAAAATGAGAAGGATTGTAAGACTTCAAGGACAGGTCACTCTATGACAAAAAGCATTACACACAACATTCCAGGTGTTAAGATTGTACTGGCAAAGAGGTCATTGAAAGATAGTATGAATACTTAGAGCCCATTTCTTCCCCCTTCCTCTCACGCACCCACTAGTGAATGCTGAAACAGCAGTGCCATTCAGGTCATCAGATTTTGGAGCAAATATGGATTAGATTTTTTATTTTTGCAATAATAATCAAAGAATTCCCATTGTTTACAGTCAATCTGATAGAAATAGATTGATGAAGACTCTAGAATCTTTCCCTTCTCCTTCTTAAATACAACCCTGTACAGCCATTTTCCAACTGTGGTCTGTGGTCCACAAAGTACTCATTGACTGCCTATGTAATTTTGGCTGGTCAGCTCTACTTCTTGTTTTCAACTGCTAAACTCCACTACATGCTAAAAATACATATCTTTCCAATATTACCTTTCTATGGAAGCACTGGCTGAAGACACCACAAGAATTTTGCCCAGTTGTACATGGAAGGGAGGATACCCACATCGTAACAAATGGGAAGGGAAGATATCCTTGAGACAGCCCACTAGCATTTGTTCCACCCTGTGGGAGCATCAGAGAACCGCTCAACTAGAACAAATACAAGGAGTCCCGACCCACACAGAAATCCCATTGAAGTGTGCACAAAGGAAGTAAAAAATGTGTCTAATATAGAGGAAAGATCTATGAGATAGTTATTACCAAACAGGGAGATGTGGCATTGTCTGTCAAAGCAAGTCCATTTCTTGATCTGCCCAGCAGAGATCAGCACAAGCACCAGTGCCTACCATTCAAGTTTGGGAGTGAGAGATGTAATTTTAAAATATTTTGATTCAAAAGCTCCCACTCCCACATGCATCACTATTCAGCAGCACTTTGCTAGTTTGGTCTTACACTCTTTGAAGCACCAATGTGATCTGAAATTCTGGGGATGAGAGACCACTTTGTGCCTCCCAGAGGTGCAGTGCTTGTGATTCAAGCTTTAAAAGATTTCACTTGTCTGGAAAGTGTTAGCCTTTGATTGGTCCAAAGCCTGCTGACCAGAATGGTACTGCTGCCTTGTTTTAGACATGTTATTTTTTCCTGAGTGAAGGAAAAAATCTTCCTTCTCTATGTGTTTTGATCTCACTAAATGCCATTCATTAGAAATGTTTTATTCAGTCTACATTTGTCATTCACTGCAGGTGCAAAGCCTTATCCTACACCATACATCAAAGCAAGATACCAGATTAGAGATGCAAATTAAAACCATAAGAAGCCCTCATTTAGAGGGAGGTTACAGTTACAACATGTCCAGTTCAAATGCAGATCAGCATGTTACTGCCATATTTAGTACATAGTCAATAATACATGAGACTACAAGAATAAGCTATTGAGCAAGGTAATAAGAAGACTGATACTGCAAAAGTTATTTCCTACCCTAAAACATGTCCAGATAGCCCATTTACAATTCACATTTCTCTTTCAAAGGAAGAAGATGTGGTGCGCCCACATCTTGAATACTGTGTACAAATGTAGTCTCCTCATCTCAAAAAGGATATACTGGCATTAGAAAAGGTTCAGAGAAGGGCAACTAAAATGACTAGGGGACTGGAACGGGTCCCATATGTGGAGAGATTAAAGAGGCTAGGACTTTTTAGCTTGGAAAAGAGGAGACTAAGGGGGGATATGATAGAGGTATATAAAATTATGAGTGGCATGAAGAAAGTGAATAAGGAAAAGTTATTTACTTATTCCCATAATAGAAGAACTAGGGGCCACCAAATGAAATTAGTGGGCAGCAGGTTTAAAACAAATAAAAGGAAGTTCTTCTTCACACAGCACACAGTCAACCTGTGGAACTCCTTGCCTGAGGAGGCTGTGAAGGCTAGGACTATAACAGGGTTTAAAAGAGAACTGGATAAATTTATGGAGGTTAAGTCCATTAATGGCTATTAGCCAGGCTGGGTAAGGAATGGTATCCCTAGCCTCTGTTTGTCAGAGGCGGGTGATGGATGGCAGGAGAGAGAACACTTGACCATTACCTGTTAGGTTCACTCACTCTGGGGCACTGGAATTGGCCACTGTCGGTAGACAGGATACTGGGCTAGATGGACCTTTGATCTGACCCAGTACGGCCTTTCTTATGTTCTTAAGGGAGAAACCACACTTTTCCAAAAAGGGAAATAGAAAATGACTACATATAAGTGCTGTCAAATGCACAAAGTAAACAAACTAAGTATACATAAAGATAGATGATCTCTGATCCTTGAGTTATACAGTCAGGCATCACTTGTAACAAAAAATCAAACAGAGGTATGCTTTAAATTAGGGGTCACAAACACGCGGCCCGTGGGATTATTTCCTGCAGCCCGCCAAGCTCCCTGCGCCCCCCCACCCCGCTTCCCCAGAATTATTTCCTGCAGTTCACCAAGCTCCATGCCTACTCCTCCCCTCCCTGCTGATGTGTCTACCTCCAGGTGCTTCCCACCACCAAAGAGCTGTCTGGCGGCACTTAGTGCTTTCCAGGAGGGAGAGGGAGGAGCGGGGAGCCATACACTCAGAAGAGGAGGCGGATAAGAGGCAGGGCAGGGGTGGGAATTTGGGGAAAGGGTTAGAAAGGGGGCAGGGAAGGGATGGGAAGAGATGAGACAGGGGGAGGGCCTCATGGATGGGGTGGAGTGGGGGGGCGGGGCTGGAAGTAGTGTGGGGAAGTAACAGTGATGGGTCCTCAGGCCAATGTACTAGTCCTCATTTGGCCCTCCTGATGATTTGAGTTTGAGATCCCTGCTTTAAATTGGTGTTGCCTGTAAATCTGTGTCTTCCAGGTCCCCCCAAAATCCATACTCATCAGCTACAGCATACATGCTGCTTGTTACGTCATATACCTCCCAGCTGGGTGTCACAATGCGGGGGAGGATGTGGGCTCATTGACTTAGGGAGCAGTCAGGTAAATTATGCTTTAATACTCTTAAGCAGATTTGAAAGAGTCAGTTATTATTCAATATCCAATGGATATGAAACAAGCCATGCAGTAAATGGAACATTATGGTTTCATGCATTCATTTCTGCCTTTGAAGACCTAAATTAAACTCCAGTCAGAGTTAAAACATCACTCAGACTATTCCCTAGTGCAGAGGTCTCCTAACTGTGGGGCACACCCCCTACGGGGGCACAGAGGAACATTCAGGAACGAGCAGCTGGGGCCTGGACCGGCCCCCCGCAGGAGGCAGGGAAGGAGCCCCACCCAGCTCCACTCCTGTTGCCAGCCCCAGCTGCAGGCTCTGCTCCTGGCCCCACACCCAAGGCTCTGCTCCCGGCCCTGTACCAGGGGTCCAGGCTGCCAACCCTGCTCCAAGCTGTGGCTCCAGTCTCGGCCCCCTTGCTCACCTCCACCTCTTGGAGCCAGGGCCCCACTCGCGACCCCAGGGGAGAGGTCAGCCAGGAGTAAGGTGGGGCACAAAGTAAAAATTTTGGGGACCCCTGCCCTGGTAACTATTTGTTCACATGGCACTTATATGGTACACAGGACTGGTTACAAGTCCCACGGCTAGGTTTGCCTGACAACACTTCTTCTTAGTGTATGGACAACTTGCCTCAAGTGGCACATGACCAAAATTGATCACCAAATTTGGTCTGCTGGTTGGATCATTAGCTTTCCCCGGCCTGGGAAACGTATTGATGGGAAATGCGACATAAATGCTGATCCATGCTCCTCCAGACAGCATTGAGACATATTGCACAGGGAAGCTAACACACTGCCTGGCTATTCACAAAGCCTTGTTAGTAGTTTTTAGAAGTATTATATTAATATCTTTTTTTAATAATGAGAAAATGAGACAACATATCCTATACTGAATCAGGATATAAACTACTGTCAAGCTGGAGGATGCAATGTATGCATGTGGCTCTCCTTCCCTGCACATTCCTTCGCTGCATCATATGCCTTGTAATTTCCTGTGTTTATCAAACCCTGGAGGATGTTACACTAAAGACGACAGTCAACCCAAAGCACTTTTAAAAATGATGCAGAGTAATGAAATTCTAAAGCCTCCCTCCTTTCCTATCCATCCAGGCAGCTTTGAGAGAAGCACGTCCAGTATAGAAGTCCCCATTAGAAAGTCTGTTTTTGTCAAGTTACCACAGTGATATCCATGATAACATTTTTTCCTCCCCTCTACTAATATCAAGAAATAGCTGTGGGATGCTTATGACATCTCGTATCAAATGTAGTACTGCCACCTACTCAGTTATTTCCCATTTTGTAGCTGGGCACTTGATTTTGCCTTCCTAAGTGAAATACTTTGCACTTGTCTTTATTGAATTTCATCATGGTGAATTCAGACCAATTCTCCAATTTGTCAAGTTTATTTTGAATTCCAATCCTGTCCTCCAAAGTGTGTGTGGAATGGTTTCCACTCAGGGTCTGGCTGGGAAGCGTGGCCTAATGGTCATGGCCACAACCCCAGACTGCCAGGGAGGTTGTGGAGAGGGGAGCCCAGGCCCCCCCCCTCTACTGAGCTCCAAACCAGGGGCCTTTTAGCTACCAGTAGCCTGGCAACCAAGACTACTTAAGGCTGTCCTCCCTGGGTCTCTTCCTGGGGTCACCTCAGTTTAAGGCCTCTGCCTGACGGAAAAATCCAAATCCCAAGGAGGCAAGAGTGAGTCGTCACTGACCAGGACTACAGAATACTTCCCACTCTGCTTGTCCCTGCAGAAGGTCCCCCATTTCCTCAGGAGAGCCCCTTTGGGCAGCTACATCAGAGCCTTTAGGTTTCACTCTGCTCTGCTCTGCTGCAGCTCTGGGCTGCAAGTAGGCTCACCTTCAGCACTGCTCGCCAACTGAGCTAATTCGTTGCCTTTTAATTCCTCCAGCAAATGGCGCATTTGCTCCAGGTGTGGCAGAGCAAGGCTGGCTGAGCCTAAAATGACCCCTTGAGCCAGGGATCAGCAACGTTGGCACGCGGGACCCCAGGGTAAGCACCCTAAGCGGGCCCCGCCGCTTTATTTACCTGCCGTTTCGACAACTGCGGCTCCCACTGGCCGCGGTTCACCATGCCGGTCCAATGGGGGCTGCGGGAAGTGGCGCAGTGCTGGCCGCCACTTCCCGCAGCCCCTATTGGACCGGGACAGCGATCCGTGGCCATTGGGAGCTGCGGTCGACGAAATGGCAGGTAAACAAACTGGTGGGGCCTGGTAAGGGTGCTTACCCTGCCGTCCCGCGTGCCAACGTTGCCAATCCCTGCCTTAAGCCCTGTTGCTCAGTGTGGGGTTTGTACACACCAATATACATTCTTCATCTCAAAATGGAACCAGGGGAGTTGGGGCCATCCAGTTGCACACCCCTCTCCTCCCTGAAAAGAAGTCAGCATTCTGGTGGGCTCTCCCAGCTCGATGCTGACTTTGGAATGCGTAGGGTTGGAGAGACAGGTACCAGCACATCAGGCGGGGGGTTGTGTCCTTCATGGCATGGTCGGTCACCATCTTGAAAGAGTTTCCCAGGAGATGGGCTGTAGACTTGCTCCAATACTATTTCACTTCCAGGCCTCCTCCTCTATGACAAAGTAGGCTCATTCTCGTGGAAACTGCTTGCGGCTCAAATAGAGCACTGGGTGTTCCTCCCCCTTTTTTTCCTGAGATAAAACAGCGCTGAGTCCCACATCTGAAGCATCTGTCTGCAAAATGAATTCTTTGGAAAAGTCTGAACTGAATAGGACCAGTTCTGTACAGAGGCATTCTTTCAGTTCTTGAAAGACCTTTTCACAGGCCTCGGACCAGTGTACTTTCTTGGGGCTGTCATTCATGTTGAGATCTGTGAGAGGGGCTGCGATCATTGAGAACCTCAGTACAAACTGGCAGTAGTAGCCAGCAAGTCCTAAAAAACTCCTGACCTGTTTCTTGGTGGTAGGTGGTGGGTGTGCTTGAGGGCCTGGACTTTATCTACAAGGGGACAGATCTGGCCTTTCCCAGGAGGTGGTTTCCTCTTTCCCCATTTCACATTTTGCAGGATTTGCTGTTAGTCCAGCTTGTTGCAGGGAGCAGAGCACAGACGCCACTTGGGGCAGATATTTTTCCCAGGTTCAGTTGTAAATGACTACATCATCTAAACAGGCTGCGACATATTAGTTATGGGGCTGTAACATCTGGTCGATAAGGTGTTGGAACGTCGTTGTGCCCCATGGAGTCCAAAGGGCATAGTTTTAAACTGGTACAGACCAAATGGAGTGGCAAAAATGTTTTTTTTTCTTGCTATTCTGGTGTGAGTGAGATTTTCCAATACCCCTTTGTTAAGTCTAAGGTGGTGATGTACTGAGCTTCGTCCAGCCAGTCTAGTAATTCATCCACCGGGACATGGGATAAGCATCAAATTTGGAGATCGCATTAACCTTCCTGAATTCAATGCAAACACAGACAGTGCCATCCGGCTTTTGGACTAATACAACAGGGCTTGCCACTCACTGTGGGATTCCTCAATTACCCCAAGCACCAATATGGTCTACGCTTCCTGTTTTATCACCTCATGCACTTTCTGGGGAAGTGGCCGAGGGTTCTCCCAGATGATCTGTCCAAGTTCAGGCTGGATGTGGTGGTGCATGAGGTGGGTCCTTCCTGGTAGGGAGGAAACGACCTTTGGGAAGGCTTTCACTAGGCTCTGCACCTAGGCTCTTTGTTCAGGGCAAAGTTGTTCCCCCACCTGTATAGCCCCTGGGGACAGGGCGTAAGGTACTTGGGGCCCCAGTTCTGGCTTTGGGGGGAACAGGGAGATGAACAGACTTTCTCGTTCTTTCCACGACTTCAGCAGGTTGATGTGCTAGATCTGGGTGGGCTTCTGGGTGTCTAATCTCATAATTGACTGGCCTGACTTGGCACACAATTTCATAGGGTCCCTGCCACTTGGTCAGTATTTTAGACTCCATGCTCAGGAGTAGAAGTAGGACCCGATCACCTGGCCTGAAAGTGCATACCTGCTCTCCCTTGTTATAGGAGCGTTCCTGGGTTTGTTGGGCAATGAGGAGGTTCTCTTTAGCCACAGCTCCCACCGTCTAAAGTCTCCCTCTGAGTCTCAACACATACTCTAGGACATTCTGAGTTCTCAGAGTTTGTCCTTCCCACATCTCCTGAACTAGGTCGAGGATTCCCCGGGCCCGTCTCCCATACAGGAGCTCGAATGGGGAGAAATCTATAGAGGATTGTGGGACTTCCCGAATGGCAAATGGGGAGGGCAAAGGGGAACAGCTGATCCCAATAGGGGAGGTCTTCTGGCATAAACCTTTTTAGCCTCTGCTTCAGGGCTCAGTTGAAACGTTCAACCAAGCCATCTGTTTGCGGGTGAGATACGGAGTCTATTCTCAAAAGCTCACAGACCTGTTTCATTAAGCAGGATGTGAAATTGGTGTCTTGGTCAGTGAGAATCTCCTTGGGAACTCCTACTCGAGCAAAGACTTTCAAAAGTTCTGTGGCAATAGTCTTTGCATTGATGTTACAGAATGGGATTGCCTCCGGATAGTGAGTCGCATAATCAACTATCACCAACAGGTATAATGTATCCTGTGGCACTTTTTTCCAGCTGGCCGACAAGGTCTATCCCAATTCATTCGAAGGGGACATCGATGACTGGGAGAGGGACAAGGAGGGCTTTCATCCCCTCTTTTGGCCTGACTAGCTGGCATTCCGGCTTTTTAACTTCTTGATGTACACCAGGCCAGAAGAAGCGGTCTAAGATCCGAGCCAGAGTTTTCTCCTGTCCAAGGTTCCCTGCGGAGGGGATGGCATGGGCCAATCACATGACTTCTCACCAATGCGGCCAAGGGACAAGGATCTGTGAACGGATTTCCCCCCTCTGATGGTCCTTTTCCAGCTGATATAATCATTCCTCTGGGATATTATTGATTTTTTATATATATATTTTATTTTATTTTATTTTATTTAGAAGGAGATTGGCTCTACAATCTGATTAATTCTACAATCTGATGACCACGTGGACCTTCATAGAATAATTTATTTCCAAGTGCCACAAAATGCTAACTTGGAGTTCTTCACAATACCTGCATCAGGCACACTGGTTTTGGTCTCGTGCTAGCAATTTCAGTTCCCTATTTCCTCCCTGAAGAAGTAAGTCTTCCTACTTGTCTCTAACCAGCTAAAGTCACTTCACTGAACAGTCTCTGTGTCTCTATAAATATCTCTTGCTCAACCAGAGATCGCACAGTCCACAAAAAGAACACACAATATACTAAGCCACATTGACCATTATAATCCCATAACTCCTTAGAATTCTGTGCATGCTCACACACCAAGCACTGCTGGTACACATGCTAGCAAGATGCCAAGAGAAATGAAGGCTTTGTTATCTCAGTTGATGACTTTGAAGTCAAAACTCATCTTGGGAGAAATAATATGACAGAACATATAATTTGGACAGTATTAGAATTCCCTTTCAACCAATCTACAACGTTATGAGTGTTTCAGAGGAATGGATCGAATAAGAGTGCAGCTGTCAAGAGAGCTCATTTAAAAAATAAAATGTGACAAGTAGCTGTAATACACCAAAGACCTCCTGTATAGTTAACACTGCACTTGGCACTTATGTGGCACTTTAACAGCTAGTATGTAAGGCGCTCTGAAATAAAGGCATCACATATTATATGTCCACTTTCATGTTCTTTCTGAAAGGAATGACAAAAACAAAGGAATTGCAACCATTTAAAAAAATGTGTGCACACACACCATTAACCATTAGGAAACTGACTAATCTTAAAATGTTCTTAACTTTCACTCCAGGCTATTTTTTAGGATCTAAGAGGAGATCCTGGGAAGCACTGTTTTTGGAGGAGGATTTCCTAACCAGAAATCATAATTCTCTATTTGCAGTATCACAACTAATTACTGTAGAGTCTGATACCAGCAAGAACATTAAGATTTCAAGTGCAGAATACCTAATTTGGCAGGGTACAGGCACCTTAGAATAAGCAGCTGGAACAGATACACTCTTCAGAACTAAGAGCCAGTTTTCATTCAACTATCTCTGATCAGACACATTCTGGTTCTTATTTTTCCCAGGAGGTATCGGCAGCTCTTAAATTAGTTTTATCAGGGCAAGTAAAGCATCTTAAAACAAAAAGATATGATGTCAGGTTGCAAAATTAAGATTTTTCAAATGTAAGATCAGTAGAAAGGTTTATATAGTTTTTTTATCTGGTGAAAAAATCTCCCTGGAACTTAACCCCCTCATTTACATTAATTCTTATGGAGAAATTGAATTTGCTTAATGTCCTTTTTCTTAATGTCACATTTTTCAGGCACATAACTACAACATTAAGTGAGGCGTTCCTGAGCAAACGAAGAGCTTTCAATGGAGTTTGATTACCTATGTGTGGAAAGTCTGACAAGCAAATTACCAAGGCCACAAGAGTTTTGCCTAGTCCAGTGAGCATCTAGGAAGGGAGGAGGATAATAATTTCCATTGCTCTCTGCTATAACTAAATACAGTATGGCTCTGTGGTGACTAAGAAGCAGAAGATAGTCCATATTCTGGTCCCACTGACATGAATAGGAGTTTTGCTATTGACAAATCCTGATTAAACAGTGTCTTAAGACTAATGAACTGGAGAAAGCCTTTAAATCTTTTGGTGCTACTGCTCTGGCCACTTGCTGCTGCAAATGAAAAAATGGGATAGTCACAGAAAGATACAATATTCAAGAGAAGACAAAAAACAGACAACAATTAAGTCAAAAAGAAAGTTTATCCACAGATAGTTGCAATTATTCACTCCATTTTACTAATCTAGCTCTACAGTACTTCTCCTTGTTTCCACCTTTATGCTCCACAGACAAAAAATATCTCTAATATTAACCTACTCTACCCACAGAGGGTAAATATGCGGAAAGCCCAAATAAGTAATGCCGAATGTTGTAAGAAGACATTTGAATCAGAGCAGGGCGAATAATGGATTTTTCAGTTCGCTTGCAATTCCAAAGAATCAAAAAAAGTTTCATTTGGGTCAAACTGAAAATAACTTCTCTTTAATATTTCCAGCAAATTACAAAATAAAACAAAAATTGAGCTGGCTCAGAATCAAACAGTTTCATGTTGATGTTACTGAACTGTTTTAATTTTTCAGTCTGGTCAAAACTATTCAGTGAACTCAATATACTGACTAGTTTCAGGTCAACCAAAACTATGTTTTTCAGCAAATAAATTATTCATAGACAAAATTTCATCCAGCTCTAATTTGGATTAGGAATGGCGATTTTAGTGTGAATGATCAATCTGTCCTCAAAAGCAACACTAACACATTTTTATTTACAATGGTGACCTACTTATCAAACTACTCTCAAACTACAGTGTGTGCCATTACTCAACAGATGAACAAAAACAGTTACACAAGATCATAATACTATCAGAATAAAGTTATAACAGCAGACAAATCACAAGTAGCAGGTGTGGAAATTCAAAATAATCACTCAAGCTCTGATTTAAAAATGCAGAGGTATAAATGTTTTAAATCTTTAATTTCTTGTGCATCTCAGCTGCCAACTGCTGAAAATTCTAAAAACTGCCTACTAAAAAGGTAAAAAAATATTTGCGATATGCAATTCAGTGAACATGTAAAGTTGTAGAACTATCAGAGGGGAATGAGTGGTTTCTGAAAACTGGAATAACATGGTGCACTCCGAGATTTTAAACAGAATAAAGTAAAAAGAGTCTAGTAGTTTGGGAGTTTCTAACATTTAATAAGTGATGGTTATTAAATTCCAGTTTAATTATTTCAGCTAGAAACTGAAGACAAAACACAAATTTCTCTCAGCTTGAAAGACCCAAGAAGGAGGGAGAAAGGTAAACAGTGCCAGCAACTTAAAACTAAGTAGGATTTGTTTCATTCACATCCATAACATTTTCAGCAGCCTCCATTTCATGATTCAGAATTGCTGATGTAAATGATTTATAGTAACCAAAGTAAGAGGTCACCCACACGTTGAGTGGATTGGTCCAGAATATTTATGGGTTTAAAACGAAGCGCATTATGATATAATCCCATAAAAAGTTAAGAGATATGTAGTATCTGGTATCTCTAGAGTGTCAGCACCGCTTGTCTATAACAGCCACATTGTACAGTTCATCAATGAGGCTGCTCTGCTATCCCACAGTTCTCCTGTTCTGCTCTTCTCATCTTTCAGCAGAGGATCTCATCAAAAGTTAAGAAAGTCGATTAGTCCTCAGAGCAACCCACCGAGGAGTTACCCAGAGCCAGGAATAGGACCCAAGAATCTAGGAAACAAAACTCCTAATCCTTTGCTCTCACTACTAGTCCACCCTAGTCTGATTAGTCGGGGGTGGCTTGTTTGAAAGTTTCTGCACAAGGGAGAGAACGCACGGCACTAGTCTAGACTCTAGAGTAAGAAAGGCAACGTCTGAGAGCACACGCTGCTGGATGCAGCCCCCCTCCTCACCGAGAAGGAAATGCTGCCCACCCAGCAGACAGCACGCCCGGATTTAAAAGCAAATAACGTCGGGGACGCATGCAGGGAACACCGTTACAGCCGCTCAAATGCTTTTAAATCCGAGGCTCTCGTGCAGGGGCAGGCGGCATCTGCTTTGAGGCGCGGACTCATTTCTTCCCTCCCCGCACTCAGTGCAAAGTTTAAACCAGTTGAACGTATATAAAGCAACCCCTCACCTGTCTTGCTCTGTTCCTGTGCAATGTCTTCCTCCTGCTTCCTTGCCTCTTTAAACCTGAACGGACACCATTCTGCGGCTGTTGCCTTCAGCCACCTTTACAGTCCAGCTGTGCGCCGAGTCCCCGCCGCCTCCCATCTCTGAGTGGGAGTGAAACATTAACGCCTCCCCCCCTACCCCCCGCTTCTTCTTTGCAGCACGTAGACAACGTCGCAAATTGTTGCCTGCAAAGGATGCGGGGGCTCCCCTCCCCCACCGCAGCTGCCCAGCTGTGCCACAGCTGGCCGCACCGCTGGGCGCTAAAGTCCAGCGCTGCCCGGCTGCAACGCCCACCCGGTTGCCTTCCATTGGTAGCGCCGCCTTCTCGGCGCCTTCGGATGGGCTCCAGGCGCAGTCAGTCTCCTGCCTCCCGGGTCCGCGCCCAGGAGACAGGCGAGCCGCCCTCTGCCGGGGGAGGGCGGAGGCGGGAGTGATGTGGCACCGAGCGGCGGGGCCGGGGAGGGGAAGGGGTCTGGGCAGGGGCCCGGGCGCCTCTCCGGGTTCTTGAATGGGTGCAGGGAGCCAGGCCCAGACTGCGGGCTTACGGCACTGTCCCTGCACCCCCGTCTCAGTCATTTAAACGGGCAGGCTCACTCCCCGTGCAGCTGTTCAGGGGATGATGGATTTTGCGCGGCGTTTCAATGGGACATTAGTCCTGCATCACTTTCATTTGTATTTTACTCACAGGTATGTCCACAGGGGCGGGGGTCCCAAAAAGGATGCATAGCCTAGCCCACCCTCCAAGACATACCGGCCTTTTGGTGCCCCCCTTCAAACCACTGAAGGACACTGAGCAGTTCTCACTGCTGGTTGCACCTTTGCACTCATTTGAATAGTCATAGGTTGGCAGCCCCTCGCACAAATAAAGTGCCTCAGGCAGCTCTGTTTCGGGGTCAGCTCAGTTACTAAGCCCTGGGCTATGCTAGGGAATTAGGTCGACGTAAGGCAGCTTACATCAACCTAACTGTAAGCGTCTACACTAAAATGTCGGTCCCTTTGACGAAGTGACAGAGTCCTGTGGCACCTTAAAGACTAACTAAAGTCTTAGAGCATAAGCTTTTGTGGGCTAATATCCACTTTGTCGGATGCAACTGATGAAGTGGGTATTAGCCCACGAAAGCTTATGCTCTAATACTTTAGTTAGTCTTTAAGGTGCCACAGGGACTCCTTGTCACTTCTGCAATTCCAGACTAACACGGCAACCCCTCTGATTCTTGGCTCCCTTTGACGTAACTTGCCTGCTACGTCAAGTTACTGAGTACACCTCTGTGAGAGCGAACAGCTTAGTTTGATGTAGTTATGTCAATGCAGTGTCAGTGTAGACACTATGTTGCTTACATCAACTGTTGCTGCCTTTCAGAAATTGTCCCACAAAGTCTGTCTGACTGACAGATCAGTGCAACACTAGGAGCACAGTGTGGACATACAAAAGTGATTTAATTACTGTGGTGGCTTAGGTTGACATAATTTTGTAGTGTAGACATTCCCTAAGAGATGCTTTCTTTTCAAAGCTGGCTTTTTTCCAACGCAAAACGGAATATAGCGCCAGAATGACACTTTCTTGCAACTGGTTTAAGATTAGCAGCCTTGTTCTATGCATCTGATGAACTGAGCTATATCCCACAAAAGCTTATGCTGAAATAAACTAGTTAGTCTCTAAGGTGCCACAAGTCTTCCTTGTATTATTTCTTGCAACTGTTACCTCTCCTGTCAACCTGTGGAACTCACTGCCAGAGTATGTTGTGAAGACCAAAACTATATCAAGGCTCAAAAAAGAATTAGATAAGTTTGTGGAGGCTAGATCAGGGGTGGGCAAACTTTTTGGCCCAAGGGCCACATTGGGTGTGCAAAATTATATGGAGGGCCGGGTAGGGAAGACCCCGCCCACAATCTGGCCCCCTCCCACTTCCCACCCCCTGACTGCCCCCTCAGAATCCCAGACCCATCCTACCCCCCCGACCTTGTCCCCTGACTGCCCCTTCCAGAGACCCCACATCTCTAACAACTCCCCAGGACTCCAACCCCAACCCAATTCCCCTGCTCCCTGCCCCCTGACTGCCCCAACCCCTATCCACTCTCCCACCCCCTAACCACCACCCCAGAATCCCACTTCCTATCCAACTCACCCTGCTCCCTCACTGCCCACTCCAGACACCCCCCCAACCACCACCCCCGAAGACCTCCAACCCCCTCTACCCCCTTACCATGGCTGCTCGGCATGGCTCCAGAGGAAAGGGGGGAAGCACGCATCCTCAGCCCCCCTGGAGTGCTGGCCACGCAGCGCAGCTCTGGGGGAGGGGACAGCATGCAGCCCCAGCCCCCGGCAGTGCTGCCCCGCATCGTGTAGCTCCGGAGAAGGGGACAGCACGCAGCCCCAGTCCCCCCGAGCGCTGCCCCATGCGGCGCGGCTCCTGGAGAAGGGGGGAGCGCACAGCCCTGGCCCACAGCGCTACAGCACAGCTCTGGGGGAGGGGCGGGGGCAGGCTCCCCAGCTGGGGGTCGGATGGGACAGTCCCGCGGGCCGTAGTTTGCCCACCCCTGGGCTAGATCCATCAGTGGCTATTAGCCAAGATGGTCAGGAATGCAACCCTGTGGATGTGCCTAAACAGGATGGATCACTTGATGGTTACCTGTTCTATTCTTTCCCTCTGAAGCACCTGGCATTGGCCACTGTCACCAGACAGGATAGTGGGCTCGATGGACCATTGGTCTGACCCACTATTGCCGTTCTTTTGTTTCTATCCCCCCAGTCACTCTGGTTAATTAGCTAGACAAGTGACTTTGTTTATAATAGAAGTGCCTTTTCTAGATAATAAAGATCTTTACAAAAGTAGGCAAGTGTTGTTGTGCCTATTTTACAGAGGAGGAAAATGAGGCACAGAAAGATTAGGTGACTTATCCATGGTCACACAGAAAATCTATGGCAGAGCCAAGAATAGAACCCAGGAATTATTATAAACTGAAAAGGCAATTAACAGCATAATACTACATTATACTATAAAGGATACCTTACACTATCTGCACAATATCAGCAGGCAGAGACTATCAACAGAGTTCAAAAGCCTACAACAGAGGGAGTTTCTCCTTGCAAGTGTTTACCAGGAACTTCTGGTAAACAAGTGTTTTAAAAAGTCCCTGCTTAGAGCCAGTGATACATATTAGCATATTATACATATTAGGAAGGTAAGAAATGGTGTCCCTAGCCTCTGTTTATCAGAGGGTGGAGACGAATGGCAGGAGGGAGATCACTTGATCATTACTTATTAGGTTCACTCCCTCTGGGACAACTGGCATTGGCCCTAACCCTAACCCAATATGACCATTCTTATGTTTTTATGTTCTTAAGGTGGAGTGGCAGTCCCTCTCCTCCAGGGTTTCCAGAATAGCTGATGCTAATCTCACCACTTCTACTAAATAATCTGTTTTATGGGGCTGTCCAGAATAAGTCCTTGCACCCCTAAAACTTCCCTCATTCAAGTTCTCTGCCTCTAAACCTTATTAAGAACCTCAACACTTCATTTGTGGGTGGGGTTAAGGTATTCTGGGAGAAGGTTAATGCCACCTCTGAACAACATACTAACCCACAGAAACCTTCCTACCAGGACTACAAAAAGAAAGATTTTGCATGGACTCCACCTGAAGGTCAAAACAACAAAAAAACCACCTGAATGCTGTACAGATTCATCCTGTATGTAGCAGACATTTTATTACACACCTTTGTTTGATTTTGTGCCTATGGTTGTCCCTGGATCCTTCTGAGAGGGCTAAATCCACACTCACCTCTCTTGCATACGAATATGAATATGCTTGCTTGCATATAATATTGTATAAGTAGTTGCTGCAAGTGCCTTTTGTACAAGTTTATTTGGCAAGTGGAGTTGCCCTTCCAAACTGCACAGTAATATGAGCATTTACTAGAACTTCCACCTCACTCTAAGCAGAGTTCCAGGTTGTCTTCAGTTTCATATGAGGGGCAAGTCTGCCATGTGCAGGTAGAATTTAATAGAAGGTTTCACCCTATAAGTGAGAATACAGTGTTAATTGTCTTCCCCCAGGCCATCTAATCGAACCACAATATAAGTTGGCAGGTCAGTTGAGAGTACACGACAGAAGGATCCAACCTGTATGGCATCGAGACCTGTTTTCTGGTCAGAAGGTACTTTTTTAGCATTCTATTTTAAAACTGACAGAAGAGTGCTTCTCATGTAATGATATTGTCTCTGCCTAATGGAGATCCTTCTGCTGCTGGGGAATTTTCAGGCAGGCTAAGCTACTTCAGTCCAAGTGCACTTATCTCATCTGTTTACCAGTTGTCTAATGTGTTTGTGTTGATAGCAGTGATCTCTGCCCTTCTGGGATTCAACATTTCTGTCTTTATCTACACTCACCTCTTTTCTTTTCCTTTTAAGCAAAGTGTTTCCCTCTGTGAGAATACTCTGACCACGTGGGCAGCAAAGCATTCTGTACCTCTAGGGGGAGTCTGAATGTTCTTATGGTATGTGTTACCGTAAAAACCGAAAAGTAAACAAGAATAGCCTGTAATGTCTTTAGCACAGGGGTAGTCAATTATTTTTTTTGAAGTCCAGATTTCTTGATCAAGGTTTAGTCAAGGTCCAGACACCAGGGAAAATTTTAAAAAATAACAATAATGATAATAATAGATAAATAAAAAGGTTTGGAGGTCTGTTCAAAAGTGTCTGGCAGTCTGGATTTGGCCCATGGTCAAACCCCTGCTTTAAGGTCTAAGGACTAGAAAACAACAGGGCTTCTCTTAGCCAAAGCAGGAACATGATTGTTTTAATCAAGTCCAAAGAAAGGTCAAAAGCGCAACTAGTTTCAGCCAGGTTCAGGAGTCCCAATGCTCCTTAGCTCTCCTATCAGTTACAACTAACCCCAGAACACAGGGTTCACACATTCCTCTTATATAGTGTGATGGCAGGGAATTAATTCCCCACAGTTGCTCCAACCTTGCTACACCTCCCTCCACCCCAAAATCTTGTACTCACAAACAGGGCCGGCACAAGGTATTTTACCACCCTAGATGGCAAGCTCAGGAGGGGGTGCTGGCGGTGGGGCATCCTAGTGTCTGCTGAGCCGTTGATCTGCCGCCGAATTGCTGCCGAGGGGGGCGAAAAGCCGCCATCCAAATTCCGCCACCCCAGGTGACCACCTAGGTTGCCTAATGGGTAGCGTCAGCCCTGCTCATGAAAGGCAACCATATTTCTTTATCTAGAGGGGTAGGTAAGCTAATTTCTGCCAGCCTCTGAATGGGTTATACACTTATCATGATCATATTTGGTTAAATGAAGCAACAAAAATTGTTTAAAATTTTTCTCATTTAAAAGGAGACTCCAGGGTAATGTAAGACATATTCCGTTAAATAATTACAAAGAAGGACAAATTCCTTCAAGACAGTTTAAGCATGTAAAATCTACTATATAGGTGGAAAATACTTGTTAGGTTGTCTAGTCCAACTCCTACTTGTTCAAGATTATCCTCTCTACAATACAGTAAAAAGTGTAAGAAAAATGTGACTGGTTATTTAGGCCATGTGACTAATTTGTAGAGAATAATGTAGTGGATGAATTTCACCTTTCTTCTGCTTGCAGAATGTCCACAACATGATAGTGAAGCCCTCCAGTGAACTTGTCTGACTTTTGATTTGGTTTGGCTTTTTTGTGATTTTTAACTTCATGGTATGGAGAGTTCTGTGCAAGTATTCAGAATTTGAACTGCATGGGTTAGGTCTGATTACAATATCATATTATACTGTTTCTGTTCCCTCATTGGATGACTATGCAATCAGACTATGTGCCTTCTCCAGTATGGTAAATCCTGTTAGCTCCATATGATTCCAGCTATCAGATTTCCATTTCCCAGGTGCCCTTAAAATAAAAAAGTGTGGATTATGAAATGGAAGGGCAAGTTACTCAGCTATATGGAGCTTCACTTTCCACTATGAAAGTGTCCAATTTGATACTGATGAGACTTCAGCTTAAAGGAGTGTTACCTGGACAGTGTACAAGAACATAAAAAGGAATCAGAGTGCCTGCTCATTAGATTTTTCTCAGTGAAATGCCAATCTAAATGCTGAAATTAATGAAAGCAAATTGAAGTTAATTTATGTTAGCTGTAACTTGTATTACACATGGGTCAGAAGCAGCAAAAGAATAATTGTCAATGTAGATACTTATTAAGAAAATTGAAAAATCCCTCCCTCCCTCCCCTGAAAAAAACAAAACAAAAAACAATCCCTATAAGTTAATGTGACTAGGCTGCATATCCCGCCAATGTTCACTGTAAAAAGCAAGGAAATAAGCAGTGTAGTTATTCACTTTGTCCACAGTCCACTCATACTGTGACCCTCTACTATAGATAGAAGTGACAAAGAGTCCTGTGGCACCTTAAAGACTAACTTCACTGCTGCAATTCCAGACTAACATGGCTAGCTCTCTGATACTATAGATGGATGCACATGCTCAGTGACACAACTTGGGTAAAAAATGATCCTCTTTCTTAAAGGAAAGGGGATTCGCCAACTTTTCCGGAACTACTGCTTCTGAAGTTGCATTTCTGCATCTAGGGACAAAATTGGGTTTTCTACATCAAACGATACAAAAGAAAGATATTTCTTTACTGGGAGAACAAATAATATAGCAATACTACAGAGAAGAATGAACTTCATTGCCTTGTGACATCACCAATGATAAAACAATGCAGTTGATGCAACACCCCATGACCCTTTTCACTGGTGCTGTAACAGCCTAGTTTTTTCAGCATGTCTTCTGGTTAACAAAGTTTGGTGATGAAATCTTAAGCCTTGCAATGCCCTGGAATAACAGGTAATGACTAGTTCTTATTTTACAGATTGTTTAAATAGGCCCAGAGAGGTGAAATGACCAGACCAAAGTCATTCAGCTGGTCAGAGGCAGACTAGGAATAAAAGCCATGACTCCTGATGCTCAGTCCCCACGCCAGCTCCCAGGTAACACTCTTTCTGTAAACTATCTGAAATACATAAAGATGCACTATCAAATTTATTCCACTATTTTCATTTTGATTTCCATTTTGCTAGTTTCTTTTTAAAATTATGTCTTAAGAAAGTTAACTGCATTACATGCCCATTTGCTCCTATTTGTTGCTTAAGAGATTTGTTTCCTTATTTGACAGAAAAAAATATTAGCATAGGCCCCAATCAATTACTCACTGGAACTACTCAAGGTAGTAAAGTTAAGCATATGTGCAAGAGTTTGCAGAATCAAGGTTCTAATGTGTAGTGTAACTTAATTTCTCAAGAATTTCTCTGAAATATATTAACAGTGACAGACTAAGCAGGGAGTGGAAGTTCACTGTCATATTCTCATGAATTGAGTTGTTTTGAAATTTATGAAGAGCTTTTCTGATTTTAAACTATTATGTTTTTAGAGAACAACAATAACACCAACAAAAATAGACTGTTGTGTTTAATTCTTAAGAGAGGATATTGTTACCAGAGAACATGAGCAATGATGTTTTTCTGTGAATGATGGTGGAGTGAAATCAGAGTTCCAAATGTCCATCTATCTGACTGATAAGACAAGAAGAACTGTCACCCTCTCACACAAATCATGGATAGATCTACTAAGCAACGGATACTCACCTTAGATCATCAGGTAGGAAAATATTCTTCTTTCTTAAGGTTTGCTGAGGCAGATAGCTTTAAGAAACAACTGCTTCTGAAGATGTACAATAGAACCTCTAGTTTACAAACAAATTGGGGACTGAAGAGTTCATAAAGTCAAAACATTTATAAAATTAAACATCTAAAGATTACAAAAAGTATGGTGCATAAGTTGCAGTGTGGTGCATGCCTTGCTTTTTTGTCTTTCAAACCATGACAAAGTTATGTCTAATGCATTGATGGCATTTGTTTTGTGATTTTTTTTTCTGTCCGGAAAAATTGTTCATATAACTGGCTGCGCAAATGATTGGAGCTCATAAAATTGAGGTTCTTCTGTATTTGTTGAAGAAAACCTGTTATCTCAAAAAAGAAATATTCCCTATTCTCAGTAAGATACCACTAGGATCAGACACCATTTCTCCATCCTTTCAAAGATTCTTTCAGAGTAGAGGCCAAATGTGCAATGAGCATGGGACAAGCTGTATACCAGGGGTAGACAACCTAAGGCACGCATGCCAAAGGCGGCACACGAGCTGATTTTCAGTGGCACTCACACTGCCCAGGTCCTGGCCACTGGTCCGGGGGCCTCTGCATTTTAATTTAATTTTAAATTAAGCATCTTAAATATTTTTAAAACCTTATTTACTTTACATACAACAATAGTTTAGTTCTATATTATAGACTTATAGAAAGAGATCTTCTAAAAACATTAAAATATATTACTGGCACACAAAACCCTAAATTCGAGTGAATAAATGAAGACTCGGCACACCACTTCTGAAAGGTTGCCGACCCCTGTATACTGTCAGTCTCCTGATGATGTTCTGCCCTGGCTCTAGGAATAATCTTCCCAGAAGGCCTCATAGATGTTAAACAACATGGAAAATGGGCCTGATTCATATTTCAAATCTACCAGTGATGATATGGAAGGATTTGATGTATAGCTTGGGAATTGCTTCACATAATGATTCAGTGACTAGAGATTATAGACAGAGAGCAGTTTTAGATATACCAGCAATAAGCCCCACTGACCAACTCAATATATGCTGCAATCCCTATGCAACAGGCCAAATTCTGCTCTGCAACACATGTGCTGTTCCCATCCATACCAGTGAGACTCCTGCATGCACATTCAAGGGCATAATTTGACTTTATGGGATAGATAAGATGAGAGTTAGCCTTGGAATTGAATTGCATATGATTATAGTTACAAAATGAGAAAGGGCAGGAAATTATTGTATTACTACATCTGACATAATTTAAAGACTGCTAGTGGAATTATATTCTCTTGCTATTATTCTGTTCTATTCTTTAAGTGTCTTTTGCATAAGCAATTTTTTTTTAAATCAGTCCTTCAACTGGTCCAGGGTGCTATGATCTGATCAACTGACTAGTCAACTGACTTTCATAACAGGCTTGGGAACCTAGAACCCAAAAGATGAATAGGATTAATATAAAAAATATAATAAACTGGTTAGTCTCTAAGGTGCCACAAATATTACTTGTTCTATTTGCAGATACAGACTAACACAGCTGCTAATCTTAAACCTGTCAGGATTAATACAGTGAGATTAAAAACAATAATCTAGGGAAAGTTTAGAGAAAAAGGGAAGATTATAGCATCACTGCTCCTGCTTTTCTGTGTAATAACTGTCAATCCAGAGTCTCTCAGTGGCACTGTAATTAATTTTTAACTTCATGACAGTGTGTCACTTAATTCTCTCAATATGGATTAAAGGAGGAGTTCCCTCTATTGTGCAATAATCATATCATCCAGCCATTTATCAAAAATGAGTGAAATTCACCATTACATCATTTCTTTTTGTAGAAAATGTGTGATTTTTATTTACAGTTGTCTGTACAATTGTAAAAACAAATATTTTTTCACTCTTTTTCCACAAACATTGGCATATTGCAGTGACATACACAGGCAAAATGTGTTAGCTGGTTTTCATTTAAGTCATTCTTGATCTTTAATGTTGATTTCTAACATTAAAAAAAGCTAAACTTGTTATAACTACCTTGTATCCTGTGATCTAAGGCATGATAATTCTTTTTGTTTGTTTGTTTGTTTCTTCTCAAAGTGAAATGGAGCTTTGAATGAGTCCTCTATGGAGGACTTCTCAGCTCTCTTTTCAGCCTGGTTGATGAAGGTTTAAAATAGACTTTGACGTGAGCACATGGATGCGACAAGTTGGGCAGGTTGGTTTCTTTAGCAGCCACTTTTTGATACACTACGGAGGAAAAGAATATGGGAAAGAGAAAGTTAGCAATCCAAACTTGTTGCACTGGCAATCAACTACCAGGATTTTTGAGAGGGATGATTAGTAAATTCCCACACATGACCAAAGCTTTGAGCTAACCTTTTTTTAAAAAGCATAAAACCCCATATATTCAGTGAATCATAGAAGATAGGGCTGGAAGGGACCTCAAGAGTTTATCAAGTCCAGCCCCTGCAATGAGGCTGGACCAACTAAACCTAGGCCATCACTGACAGGTGTTTGTCCAACCTGTTCTTAAAAACCTCCCATGATAGGGATTCCACAATCTCTTTCAGAAGCCTATTCCAGAGTTTAACTATCCTTATAGTTAGAAAGTTTTTCCTAATATCTAATGTCGATCTCTTTCGCTGCAGACTAAGTCCTACCTTTAGTGGACATGGAGAACAATTCTTCACCGTCTTCTTTACAACAGCCCTTAACATATTTGAAGACTACTATCAGGAGCCCCTCTCAGTTTTCTTTTCTCAAAACTAAACATGCCCAGTTTTTATAACTTTCCCTCAAAAGTGAGGTTTTTGAAATCTTTTAACATGTTTCTTGTTCTCCTCTGGATTCTCTTCAGTTTCCTAAAATGTAACAGCCAGACTTGGACACAATACTCTAGTTGAGGCCTCACCAGTGCCTAGTAGAATGAGAAAATCATTTTCTATATCTTACATATGACATTCCTGTCAGTACACCCCAGAATGATATTAGCCTTCTTTGCAATTGCATCACATTGTTGACCATGTTCAGTTTGATATCTTTTATAAACCCCAACAGTACTATCACCTATCCAGTTATTCCCCATTTTGTAGTTGTGCATTTGATTTTTCCTTCTTAAGTATAGAACTTTAAAATTAACTTTGTTGAATTTTGTCTACTTGATTTCAGACCAATTCTCCAGTTTCTCAAGATCATTTTGAATTCTAATCCTGTCCTCCAAAGTGTGTGCAAGTCCTCCCAGCTTGATGTCATCTCGCAAATTTTATAAGCATATTATTCACTCTATTACCCAAATCATTCACAAAAATATTGAATAGTATTGGACCAACGACTCACCCCTGTGGGACCCTACTAGATACACCCTCCCTGCTTGACAGTGAACCATTAATAACTACTCTTTGAATAGGATCTTTCAACCAGTTGTTCACCCATCTTATAATAATTTAATCTAGACAACATTTCCATAGTTTGCTTATGAGAAAGTTTGCTTATGGGATTGTTTCAAAAGCATTATGAAACCCAAGATATATTCTGGCTACTGCTTCCCCCCATCCACTAGGCCAGTAACCCTATCAAAGAAGGAAATTAGGTTTGTTTGGCACGGTTTGTTCTTGACAAATTCATGTTGGCTATCCCTTGCACCCCATTATCCTCTAGATGTTTACAAATGGTTTGTTTAATATTTTTTCCAGTGTCTTTCCAGGTACTGAAGTTATACTGACTGCTCTATAATTCCCTGGGTCCCCTTCTCCGATCTGCCATGATCACACCCATTCTCCACACAAATTCCTCCATGAATGCTGTTTTTGGATTCAATTCTGCTTTCATTGAAATGACTTCAATAGGATCAGGATCAGACCCAATTTTAATTTTGCAGGAGTATAAGATCTCTAACTCGCTCACTCTCTCTCTGTTTAGTTAGTTAGTTAGTTAGTTAGTTAGCTAGTTATTTTAGTGCTAGTTTGACAGTTCTTGAGACTAAGGTCCTGTGTTTATCCACAGAAGAGGTATAATATGAGCCACAGTATCAAGCTTCCCAACCATTATGCCTAAAACCTCACCTTGTGAGATCATTTCTAGGGACATGATACATTTTCTATAGCTAATTTGATCCTTAGTCACTTTGCCAAGAGTGGCAATAAAGGTGCCATTGATGCTACTGGTTGTTGCCGTGTGATCAGCTGTCCAGTGAAGATTGTACCAAACCCATCAAACTCTTTCACACCAAACATCCAACATGTATGGCAATGCTTGGCCACGTCTGTCCTGGGCCAGATTTGAACTAGAGCCTAGAAGTTAAACCCTCTTATCCCTATCCTAGGACCAATTCCTCCGAGACATCCAGATTCCATTCTTTTGCTATAATTATTTTTCAACCAATTGATATTGGGAACAAATATACACTGGATACAGAGGTTCTAATCCAGCCCTGCATTAGGGCAATTTTTGTTACTCTCCTCTAGTACAAAGCTGTCATGAAGGCAGCTTAGCTGGGCTCTGGGGAATTCATCTAGTGTAGGAGGAGCATCAAGTAGTGCAGCAGCTTCTATACCTCCACCCCCATCTCAACCACCAGTATAAGGGGATCAGTCAAAGTCTAGTTGCTGTAGTAGAAGGTCATATATGGAATCCTTCCATTTCCAAGTAAACTAACTGATGGGGAATAGGATCCCTCAAGTGTTTCTTGCAGTACCTCTTTGTGAAAGCTGTGCATGCAGTGAAGTTCTATTATACTGCCAGTCTCGAGATCATCATGGCAAATAACACATGGATCCGAATCTTCATCCTTCAAAGGAACATAAATCACTGTCAGTGATAGGATGACTTCAACCCAGAACTACTTGGATAAGTTAGCAGACCAAACAGAAGCTTTGCATATGATGTTTACTTAGCTTACAGCTGAGATCTGAATTCTATTGATCTGGGATTGAATTTATCCCATGCATAAAGAAATCTATTAATTTAAATGGCCAGGTCTGCAACTATGCAAGAGTAGCATTTGTCACAGAGGGACCCAAAGATGCCCTTTGCACACCACCCCAATCCTGCGGCTGCCCTTAATTGGGCTGGTTCCCTCCTGCCAACTGTAGAAACCATTAAGGGCTATTCTTTTCTGCTATCCCAGGATCTCCATATGAGGGAGCCTCCAGGGAGCAGATCTACCAGGTTTAAGGCCATCATGGCAGCCCTTTTACTGGCATTCTGCACATCCAGGGAGTGCAGAATATCAGATGAGATTTGCTATGTAGATCTGTGAGCAGATTTATCTCCTAAGGACCAAAGTCTGTGCTTAGGACCCAGCCTGAATAACTTGGCCAGGCATTGGTGAAGTGTATGAGGGAAAGACCTCCAGGAATCCTTCCCTGTGGGCTGCAGAGCAGAAGCAGAGCTCCTCTTTGATTCATACTTCAGCCCCATCAGTAGAATAAACTCAGTTAGCTTAGGGTCCCCATGCTATGTAGGAAGGACTGGAGGATCTCCATAGCCTTGCTGCTGAGGACAACTGTCACACATCCCTCACCTGTGTCTTTTCTTCAAGTTCTTGTCTACACTGGGAAAATGTATCATGTTAGAAAATATGTTAACTAACCAAATTTAAACAGCATGATAAGCACATATTAATTAATTAATTAATATTAATTAATAAGCACATATATTAATTAGAAATTATATTAGAAAATATATTAACTAACCAAATTTAAACAGCATGATAAGCACAATTGTGCCATTAGCATGGACAAGAACAGCTGTGTTTGAAAACACATTAGCTGGTTGTGTATAAAACTATGACCCACTCTCTACAACTTCTTCCTGGCTATTCTGTGCATGACTGTGGTGACAAGACACTGCTGAGAGAAACTGTGTTTGCCTTCAGCTCAGGTGGGGTCATGCTGGGCTTATGATTGGCAACCTGGATTCAAAGAGATCTTCCTTGCAGGAAAAGTGGAGTACGGCCCATTAGTTTCACAGAGTGGGTACATCCTCCTATAGACTAGCAAAGGAAGGTCTGTGAGAAGAGAAAGAGCCAGTTGGAGTGTGCTACGCTAGGTCACACTTTTGGTCTGATTCTTGTTTGCCTAAAGTCACTTAATACCACTCTGGCAGTGTCAGCGTTTAATTTATTCCAGGGCTTGCCAGGGCTGAGCCCCAATCTCTCTTGGCTTGGCAGTTCACAGCCCCGGCACCTCTGGGCTTGCGGCATCAGTTATGAAAGTAAAAAAATTGCCTTAGCCCCAACGCCTAATTGCTTGAGTCCTGGCACCTCTTTTATTACAAATTAAGCACTGGGCAATGTTAAAAGGCCTTAAAGTGGGCCTTAAACCAAAGCAGTGTAAAGCAGCCTTACTGCAAATGAAAATCAGATCCTTACTGATGTGTGCTGTGACGAGTGAGTTTATTCCCTTATTTATTTAAATGAGAGTAACCTGAGGCTGCCTCAGGACTTGTCTACACTTACTGGGGGATTGACATGTGGCGATCGATACATCGACAGTTGATTTAGTGGGTCTAGTGAAGACCTGCTAAATCTACCACAGATCACTCTCCCGTCGACTCCTGTACTCCACCTGAATGAGTAGCGCAAGGGGAGTCGATGAGAGAGCAGTTCCCATTGACATAGCTTAAAGTAGACCCCGTGGTAAGTAGATCTAAATATGTTGATCTTAGCTGTGTTATTCACATAGCTGAAGCTGTGTAACTTAAATCGATCTCCCCCAATAGTGTACACCAGGCCACAGTGTTAAAGAAAGGGAACTGATTCTTTGTGAAGGTTCCTGGACTCTGGAATCCACTTCTCAGCTTAGTCCACCCAACCCTGGATGTATTGTTCTTCTGGACATGCTACAAGGCCTATCTGTTTTCCAGGGCTTTGGTGATGATGGGATAATCGCATATACTGTGACTATGACTGGTTTCTTATTGGATAATTGTAGGCAGTCTATATGAATATATCTAGAGACTGTGTGCCATATGTGTGCATGGAGAGCACCCAGAGCCTGGCATGGGCATCTATCAGTATTATTTCATACATCTGAGAACAAATGCAAAATATATTCATTTGTATATTTGCATATTTAATATTAGCTTTTCCTTTCGCTGTGTTTATTTCATATTCTATCTTTATGTATCTGGTGGCTCTGAGTTGTTTGGTTTTGATTTTCTGTTACAGATTTCCCCCTTTTTCTTAGCATGTGTTGCTAGTGTATCACTAAATGTATCAATGGTTTCATGCTGTCCTTGTCAGCTGTTACATTTAATTATAGACGTATGTAGATGAACTTTGATCAAGCTTTCATTAAACAATACATCAGAAGCATCAGGGTATTTTTACTCTGCTGTGACACTGAACATTCACAAACCTAAAAGTGTGTGCAGTGACACTGTAAATTGTTTTGATAGTCCACTTGTTATGGTTGGATAATCATCTTTGATTGTCCTCTTGATAATCATCTTGTTACGGATGGATCCTGCTATTGAGATGCCTATTACAGAAGAATTTCTCTGGGTACTCCTGGAGTCACTTTCCAGAGGACAGTATATCAGTCAGTCTCAGGTGTCAGGAAACATATCAAAGGAGATTATTTTAATAGAGGATAACTTGTCCCCAGTGAGCCAGGGGAACTGTAGGGTAGTGGCTTTAAAATGTGCATAGACATGTGTGATGTCACCCTTCAGTGACTGCCCCACAGAGAAGCTAAAACACCTACTCCTGCAGCTAGCTAGTTCTCCTTTAGCTCCAGTGGTAGAGGCCTTTGCTTTAAAACTAGCTCAGTTCTTCAATATTAATTTTTTATGAGCATTTTGAGGGAACACATGACTTGTTTTTTTCCAGATCAGCTGTCCCACATCTACTTCCATTTGCAATTCATAATTAAACTTTGGGTAAGACCCAGCGTATAGGCCTTTAACCTTTTTTTCAGATTATTTATTTGGCCAAAGACAAATGGCAATACATTGGTTTGGCAGAAGCAGCTGTTTTGAATAGTTCCCATCAGCCACTGGTCTCATGCTCCTGGAGGGAAGTTTCTTGCAGGTGCCCAATAGAGCTGGCCCTGTCGCATAAACATGGTTGGGAAACAGAGGGGACTGCAACCCAGAGAACTAGTCTAAGTCTGAGAGAGGTGAAGCCTGCCACCTCGGGGGTACACTCAACAGGGACTGCAAAGGGGTCCAAAGCACAGCTCACCCAGTAGCTGTGACAACTTCTATCCTAAATTGTTGTGTAATGTAATTTTGAAATTTTAGCTAAAGAAAATTGCATCAGCATGGCAGTTTTGTATGAAAGAAGGACTGTGTGGAATTCTAGTTTGAACCTGAAAGGAACCCACTAATGACAGTTCTAAATAAACACATCTTTAGTTCTTTTCATTTGTGTTTATTAATTTTGTAACATTTGATACAAAGGAAAAACATTTAACAGACACTAACTACAGGTCAATTATCTTTTTTATACACCCAAACAAACAAGAAATTAAGATGGAGCTAAGTTTTTGAAAAGCTTCATAGACAACCTAAACTTTTAAAAGTTTGGAAGTCCAAACTTAAGGCTCTACTTTGCTTTAAAGTGACAAGATTTTTGCTAATCATGGAAAATCACAGTTAGGACAACCGACATTTTTTTGACTCTTCCCTGTAGTGTCATTAGCCTTCCATCTTCCCTAATAGTGTTACCCAGTCCCTGTTTTCTATAGGCAAGACCTAGGGAAGCCCTTCCCATAATGAGGAGGGTAGGGCCAGTGCAACGACTAGGCAAACTAAGCAACCGCTTAGGGTGCCAAGTAGTTGGGGGCACCAAAAAGCGCACTCAGGGAAGCGGTGAAGTGGAGGTGAGCTGGGGCAGAGGGGCATGGGAAGGGCACTCGCAGCAAGGAACTGGGGCGGGGGAGGCATGCAGGGGAACCGCTACCCGCCCCAGCTCACCTCGGCTCCGCCTCCTCCCCTGAGCACGCTGCCCCGCTCTAATTCTCCTCCCCTTCCAGACTAGCTGCGCCAAACAGCTGATTGGCGCCGCAAGCCTGGGAGGCGGGAGAAGTGGTGCGGCACCGATGTGCTCAGGGGAGGAGGCGGAGCCAAGGTGAGTTGGGGTGGGGAGCTGCTGCACGGGGGGGGGGGGTTCCCTAGGCAGAGGGCGGGTGGGGAGCTGCTGCAGGGGGAGATCCCTGGATGGAGGGGAGATGCCACAGGGGGCGCTCCCTGGGTGGAGGATCTGACGTCTGGGGGGCGCTGGAGAGTGGAGGGGGAGCAGGGAGCTGCCACAGGGCTCCCCAGGCTGCAGTGGGGGCACAAGGTGGAAGTTTCGCCTATGGCACGAAATATCTTTCCACCGGCCCTGGGAGAGGCTTACGTAAGAACAACCACATTGGGTCAGACCAAAGGTCCATCAAGCCTTGTATCCTGTCTTCTGACAGTGGCCAATGCCAGGTCCCCCAAAGGAAATGAACAAGTAATCATCAAGTGATCTATCCCCTGTCACCCATTCCCAGCTTCTGGCAAATAGCAAATAGGGACACCATCCTTGGCCATCCTGGCTAATAGCCATTGATGGACCTATCCTCCAGGGATTTATCTCGTTATTTTTTAAGTCTCTGCTGAGGGAAGTTCCATCACCTGGGCATATTTTTCCTGTACCCAGAAGGAAATCTTGCCCCTGAGTACAGGGAAACTTCATACCTAGGGAGATGGGGCTTCTCCAGGCCCGGCTTACAAAAGGCAGACCAGGAGCTCAGCTCCCTTCATTTGGCAAAGACCCTAATCATGGAAGGGGAACAAGTGGTAAGGGTAAAGGGCTGCGACCCTTTCGCTGAATATTCCTGCTTTGTTGGATTGTGGGAGCAGTGTTCTCTCTTGGCAACCTCCCTGAAGAACACAGGTTGACGAAGGATAGTTGGGAAGGCCATGTGTCTGGTTTTATTGGGGAAATCTTTGGATTACATGGGCATAAGAGAGGTAAGGTCATAAATGAGACAACGAGGGTTCACAGGAAGTGTAGCATGGGTAAGTGAGACAGTAAATGGGGCGGGGGGACCAGCACAAGAGAGACTGAGGTAGATGGGGAATGAGGCATGGGGGCGGGGGTAGAAGTGGGAGGGCACATTAGTTCATGGGTGTGGAAATGGACGTTGAGGGCATGGTGGGGAGAGATGAGGTGGAGGTTAACACGGAGAGATAGTAAAGGGTAAAGAAATGTGGTGGGATGAAGCAATGAGATATAGCCGGGGGAGAGCAGGGAAAGCGGCAACAAGCCTGGATTTAAACAGAGCCAGTGATATATTCAGTGAAAGCTGTGTATTCTCTTTTGTTTTATTGCTTCAGTAAACGTTTGGGGCTGGTTAAAGAAAGAATTGTTTCATTTATAAGACAAATCAAACCAACTGTCAGAGCTGTGCAGTGGTTGGCAGTTTGTGTGACGTTTTTCTCTCTCAAACCTCTTGATAAGTCTGGGCTCAGTTTCCAGTTTTTAACAACAATTGAAATGAAGTGGGTTACATGTGATTTTGCAAGGCTCTGCAACCTGTGTGCATTCTCCTCTTAAATGAGCACATCCACTGCCATGCTAATGCTAAATTTGACTGAAATCCAGATTAAAATGATGCAGGGCTCACTTAAACCCTGCTCCAGGTAGGCACCCACTCTCTTTAAAGTGTCATGCTTCTAATGGAGAAAGTAAAAAGAGGACAATAGAAACACAGCTTCAAAGGTATCACTGTAATCATTTTATTTGAAAAATGAGGGTTTACTTTACTTTAGCTAACTGGTCTCTTCTTTCTAGTCAAAACAAAATGACAAAACTCACTTTACTCTTTTGGTAAATGGCTCCAATACACTGTAACCTTTAATGCAGAAATCTCTCTTTTTAATTCCTGCTTAGGATGGAGGCTATTAGCTTTGTTTTCCAGCAGGAATCTCTGGTCTTTCTTCTTCCTCCTGCTCTTTCTTTGGCTCTCTCTTCCCTCCATCTTTCTTGTGAGATCTGCTCTTGGACATGCATATCCTCGCTCTCTCTCTCCTCTCTTGCATGCCCTCAGGTTGCTGAAAGGAAAATAGAATGGAGAAAATTAGAAACAAATCCCCGAAAGAGTGACAAAAACTCATAATTTATTTAATCAAAAAGATATTATAAAAACGCTGGTCACCTACCTGTGCCAGATCAGCATTAAAATGACTGTCTCAAACTCATGGCCCCTGAGTAGTCACCCTAAAACCTAGTAGGGTGCAACATGGGTTTCCCTATAACTTTGGTATGCTGCACATCTACAGGCTGGGATCACTCATCTGAAGGGCCATGAGGAGGGAGGACCCCTGGGATTTCAGCCCAGCCTCTGTCTTGCTACTCTCTCACTTGATCCAGGTTGTAATGCAGCTTCCACATGCCTTGATGATGTTCTCTGTTGGTTCTGAAGACCTCCCCAAACACAGGTGTTGAAGATTATTAACTGTCATCAATGCAACTTTCAAGAGGGAAGCGATACAATAAGAATGAGGTTGAATAGGATTACCTCTTCTCGATGTATCTTTTTTGCATTGCAGTGTAAGGGATGGATTGAATGCTACCTCAACGACTTTTATAGTGTTCAAAAAAATAAGAATTCTCATGGCTAAACTTGAAATCCAAGTTCAATTGCACTCTCA
The DNA here is from genome assembly GCA_007922305.1 of Dermatemys mawii. Taxonomy (NCBI): domain Eukaryota; kingdom Metazoa; phylum Chordata; order Testudines; family Dermatemydidae; genus Dermatemys; species Dermatemys mawii. The sequence continues at coordinate 24,277,813 of ML677351.1, forward strand.
AATTCTCTCATATTTTTGACACTTAACGTCCAGTATTGCAAGCTGCTAAACACCTTCAACTCACATTGCTTCAAGGGGCTTTGAACGTACACAGCACTTTGAAGGATCAGACTGCCTGAAAGGTGAACCAAAGTATACCCCAGTTACACCCATGGAAACACTACTGTTATCTACACCCATTCTGATTTCCTTCTAAAGCACAGTCAGAAGTGAGAGCTTTGTGTATTATATGCAGTATATTTATCCAAACCATATCGTGCGCTTACAGACTATCTAGCCATAGACAACTCTTATAAACAATAAATAAACCAGAATAGTTATGTGGAGAAAAGCAAAAGGGACAGTGAAAGGTCCTAAATTAAATAAATTCTGAGCACAGCAGTCCCTAAAGGGAAAAAAGAGGTTACAAAGGTGCACATAAAGTTAGAACAACAGCCTTATACACTGTAATTATCATCCTCATGATAATTGTCATCTTCATAACCTGGAGCAGTCCTTGTGTTCAGGGAGTTGAAGGACTGTGATTTTGTGGCTGGTCCCTGCCTGGGAGCGCAAGCAAAGTGAAGGACACTTATGACATGTCTCCTCTCTGTCCCACCAAGCAAAGCCAGTCAGAATCTGGCCCATATTGTTCCCCACTGCCAGCCCTTTCTTCTCCATGAACCATACTCCACTTTATATTAAGTCATCAAAATAAAGGATATTTTATAACTTTTTTAAAACTACAGATCAGCTGAGGTAAACCAGTGTGGCTGAATTTACTTTAATGGAGCTTTGCAAACTAATGCCAGATGAGGATCTGACCCTAAGAGTTCACAACTTGGAAATTTAGTCAGTGATTTAAAAATAGCTTTTGTCTATGAAAGAGATAGGGTAGCCAATCTCGTCTCTTTGGGGCTGAATTCAGCAACTTATATAAACAGGTGTCTAACCCTGAAGCATGTGAGTGGGCCCACTGAATGTAATGAACGGGAGTAGTCCTATTGAAGTTTCATGCTTAAGACACCCACTTAAATGCCTTGCTGGACCAGAATCGACTTGAAATCTAGCAAAACAAAAAATAACAAGAGTTAAAAGTCATTCCACGTTTTGGATCTGCTCCAGAGTCCATCTATTGATTTTTTGTGGATTTACAACCACATCTTCTTGTAAAGAAGATTTTCTCTCCCATACTGCTGTGTGAAAGACTCATACAGACAGCTGAAAATGCCTATACACAAAGTAATGTTAAATACAAAGTAAACAAATTGGAAAATGAGAAAGAAATATTTTCCCCTCTGTTTATTCAGTTCTAGTAATCTTAAACTTAATTTGCAACAATAAGTAAAACCTTTTCAGGCAGTACGATTCAAGTTAACTGTGTTGCTCTTATGAAAAGCCTTGAAAATAAAAAATGCTAAAATGTATTAGTCTCTCTCCATTTTTATGAAGAGTTAAAACAGGAGAATGTGTGCTAAATCCTGGGAAACTGAACTATCAGACAGCAAAATCAGAAACTGGTTGTGTCATCAAGGCAAGAAAAACAGAAATTATAGTAAAATGCCTATGCTTCAGAGGCCATCTTACGAACACCATTCTATATGGTTAAACAAGTCAGTAGCAATGGGAAAGAGGATAGAGTTTCACAGCTAAGGTGAGTAGCTATCTGGCCACTGGCCGGCTATAAAAAGCAGCAACATTTTAATACTGTAACAAGTCATCGGCACAGCTGGAGAATCCATTTAAAACCTCTTAACTGCCATGGTCAGTCCAGGCCAACTAGCTGCCTTATTTTGGAATCCCCCCAGCAACTGGTATAGAGAATTGCACTACATTAAAGGTATTCAGGCTAAAATATATTATCAAATTAAGCCTGTTTGTGCTACTGTACAAACTGCCTCTTTTCAGAGCCTAAACCAGATGCATCCTTGGCATATCCGCATTGAAGTCAATGGGATGAATTTGGCTCATTGTTTCTTATGTGGACTAAGCACCCTGTAATGGTGGTTACCTACCAAAGAAACTGAGCGCTTGATTTTGAAATGCAGTTGCTTCTCAAAGGATTCTGAAAATTCCTGGATCAAGTGTGATCTACTTGTTGAGCCCGAGCCATCTGGTGAGGATATTTTGCATGCCTTCATGTGACAATGGCTTTTAACATCTCGGCCCTCTTGAAATTCCTTGCAGCCCCTCAAGTGGCTTGAAGATGGGGTTTTGGTAGATGCATGAAGTCTTGTCATATGGATGGACGAAAGCTTGGCCTGCAATAGAAAAGGTCAATGTTCAGTACTATGTATAAAAGCAGAGCAGCCTTTATCTCCTCAAACTCTGCTACAGAATGAATGAAGGACACTGAAGGCCTCTTGTAGCCTGCACCCCATGTGCCATGAACCACCCAACCAAGGGACCCTCTGCAGAAACTGGAGCAGAATTTGCCCTTTATTCCAATTTTTCAATTGTGAATACCTAAATTTAGGCATTCAAGTAAGTAGCCTAATTATTAGAGGTGCTGAGCACTGTCTGCTTCCATTGACTCCAGCTGCAATTGTGGCTGCTCAGCACCTCTAAAAATCAGAGCACTGTGGCTGTGTCTTTCTGTGAGCTGGGGGAGTGATTCCCAGCTCATGCAGACATACTTGTTCTAGCTCTAAAAGCAATAGTATGGCCATGGTAGCCTGGGGTGTGAGGGTAGGATGGGCTGGCTGCCTTGTACACAAACCTGCCTGGACCTGTGCTACCACGACTACACTAGTATTTTTAGTTCGCCGGCTTGAGGAGAGCGTGTGCGAGTATGTCTGTGTGAACTGGGAATCAAACTGCTAGTTCATGGCATAGATGTAGCCTTAGTTTAGGTCCTTATCTTTAGGCACCCACGTTTGAAAAATGTGGACTGTAGCTGTTTCCTCAGCTGTCCAAAGAAGATAACATTTACTGACCTGCCTCACCAGGATGTGAGGATTAATTCAATGTATGTAAAGGAGACTGAAATGACATATAAGTTCTAAGTATTATGTAGCCTTTGAAATAGTCAATGGTGAGTTTCTGAAGCTGGAAACAGATCCTAGGCTGCTGTTTATCAGAGTGGCCCCACTGACTTCAAGGAAGCTACACCTATTTATACCAGCTGAGGATCTGTCCCTCAGTCTATAAATATATTCTAAGAAAAGATGGGAAAGAGCATTCATTATGAGGTATATCTTCTGAATGGAGCTTGTGTTTTAGCCACAGGCTTAATGCACGGTCGGCCTTTCCCACACAGTGATCCCATGCAGCACCCAGCAAGGAGGGGACACCAGTGAGGCTGGAAGCATTTTCTGCCCCAGAGCAGGCACGACTGAGGCCTTGGCCCACTCCTCTGTGTGCTCATAAGCAGCTGCGGAGCTATGGTCTAGCAAGGGCCAGCTGTGGAGTTCACTCTCCTCTATTCTCCATATACACAGAGGCATTTTTCTTCTATGCTGAGCACCTGCAGCTGCCATTGACTACGTGTGGTGTGCTGGTTATTCTGTGCCTCTTCAAATTAGGTCCTACATCTGATGTCTGCTGCCTGTGGCTAATACTACTCCAGTGATTTACCTCCTTCTACTGTCCGTAACGTGACTCCAGCTCTTGGAGTCATGGTAGCTATGAGCCTCACTCTTACACCCACTGAATTTTTGAATTGTGTATTCTGAGCCTGATGCACTAATAATGCTACTGTTATTTGCAAAGGTCTTCAGGTCTCTCTTATTAGCAGTAGTAGCGCAAAGCTAAACCTACTGGGAGCATCCATACTGACATACAATACAAAAATGGTTCCAAACATGAGGCCCAGAAAATATCTATAAAATCCAAAAATGTTGGTGTGGTCTACCTGAACACAGGAAGAATCAGTGGAAAGCCAAACTACAATACCCTGTATCCTAGACAAATAGCGTACCTTACAACAGAAAGCGAGCAATAACTGGCTGCCTGCAGAAGCTTGTACCTGCATGGCATGAAACATAAGAACATAAGAATGGCCATATTAGGTCAGACCAAAGGTCCATCAGCCCAGTATCCTGTCTACCAACAGTGGCCAATGCCAGGTACCTCAGAGGGAGTGAACCTAACAGGTAATGATCAAGTGATCTCTCTCCTGCCATCCATCACCACCCTCTGACAAACAGAAGCTAGGGACACCATTCCTTACCCAGCCTGGTTAATAGCCATTAATGGACTTAACCTCCATGAATTTATCCAGTTCTCTTTTAAATCCTACTATATTCCTAGCCTTCACAATCTCCTCAGGCAACGAGTTCCACAGGTTGACTGTGCGCTGTGTAAAGAAGAACTTCCTTTTATTTGTTTTAAACCTGCTGCCCAATAATTTCATTTGGTGGCTCCTAGTTCTTATATTATGGGAACAAGTATATAATTTTTCCTTATTCACTTTCTTCACACCACTCATAATTTTATATACCTCTATCATATCAACAGTTTCAGTGGATTTTTAACAACACAGGTAGTGGGTGGATTTAGTTCAGACTCCAAGGGATTAAAAATAAATACATACATAAAAAATCTTACTGACATTTACATTTGTTCAGGCCCAGATACTGCCATATGTGAAGCAAGTCAGAGTTATGCATTTTTCATCAAGATATGACAGTCCCATATACATGGATTTTGACTTTTTAATTGGTTGTTTCTATTTACACACACCTGGCAGTAATTAAAATCCCATACTATAATTAGTAAAGTCCACGTGTCAAACTCAAAAGGGCTGAGAACTTAAAAATTAGACAGTAACAGACTGTGAATCCCAGTGATGATTGAACCTGGTGATATTCTCAACCATGTGTAGTTCCTTCCATTGCTTCACATTGACCCAAAACACTTTTTAGACTTCAGAGTGATGTTTGGGGTTATTGTCTGTGCTGATTGTGTTGCTGTGCAGGGAAAGTTTTGTAAATTTGTGCAGGTGGCAAATGAGGGTTATGTGCTACAGTGAGGGGCTATGTGTGTTTGGGATTATTGTGTATGTTGGTTGTGGTGTGTGGGTAGTTGCGATGATTTGTGCTTGGCCAAAGGTTGTAT